>CAUJGJ010000003.1:200000-205000 GCA_963170055.1 Halisarca cf. caerulea
ACTGGTCAGCATCACCTAAGAAAGTGGCAAGAATACTTCACGGAATAGCTGTGTTCTCCAATCAGTTGAAATCTTTACACAGCATTACAGACTTGGTTAGCTACATGTGTACATGTCAATACACTATGCCACACATATAAATTTATTCAGTTTTAAACCGGCATGCCTGGTTATTTCCACAAATCTATCTATTAACTGTAATATAGTGCATAATGTGTCAGCACTTAGTCCAATGTTGTGAGCTTATTAGAATAAAGAATAAGATTTCAGTAATAGGCTCCCATGTACGTAATATAATATATTGTGCTTATTATCACAGTTTCAGGTCTACTTTGAAAGCACATTTTACAATTTCATGGCCTATATGATTCACCACATTAATGAAGAACTGGATCTTAACACCTACTGTAAAGAGACAAGTGACATGTTCCTTGAGCTAGTTGAAATGGTGGAACGACCCAAGTCCCTTGCAAGTATCAGAGGTTACAACAACACATGGGGAGTCAAGAAGGCTTTGCGGACTGAGAGGCACAATTCAGACAAAAAGGGAGAGACATACACCTTCCCTGCCTTCCGTAAGATGTGTTTGCTAATGGAAAATTACCTGGAGCCTCATTTCAGTAGTGGAGGTAAGGATAACAGTTGGAGGTATGTATCTCCTCAGTTTTTAATAGGAAATTCAACAGTGTAGCAAACTACGTATGTTGTATGCTAAATTTATCAGCATAATTGAAATTAGCATTCTTTGGCTAGGCCAAGTGTAAAATCATTATCTGTTCATCAATTTATTAATAATTAAAAACTCACACTGAAGCTGTTTGTACTGACCCTGAGTGCTTGTGTACTAGCTAGTACTACCCCTGAAAGCTGTGTTAGTTCTATCATGCAGGTTCCTTGCGATCAGTGTATCTTTGTACATGCATGTGTTGTCTTCAAATGTCCATATACTACAATGTATAATGTAATGTTTACCTGACTAGCTCTATTGCCCATGGTAGCTAGACTGGAGCAATGACCAATACAAATTTTCACGTGCTTTTGTGAGCATATGTTCTAATCCTTACATATTGTTTGAAAAAGATTTTCTGTGATTGAGATAACTACATTAGCAAAATACTTTCCAACAAATAGTAAGTTTATCAACTGAAAGATTACTTTTCTAGCAATATTAACTCATTTTAATCCAGCATTCATCTCTATTTTTTGAATAAATAACAATTTTACCACATATAGTATTAAATTGTCTTTGCCTGGTCTTATTCTGTTTTATGCTGATATGTTTGTGCATGTGGTGTGTAATCATTCATAATAATTTGGTATAATTAGTATATATACAATGGCATGTACGTATGTATACTTACGATATCATTTACCTCTGTAGGTGATGATTGTACTGAAATTGCAGTAAAACTCATGGTATGTCGGTATTATTCAATTTTAAGTATGCTTCTTCCATAATGTCAATTTTCATACTCGTCTTGTGCGAAGTACAAATGACAAAGTATAGTTGACAAGCAAGATTAAATCAATTATTAATGTTTTAAATACTCCTGGATGTAGCAAGATTGTTTCATCTCTATGCTGATTGTTTGTATGACTGCAATTTACTTATTGTGGGCTAATGCTGAAAGATAACATTTGTTACTGTTATAAATGTATATGCTTGTCTTTCTGTGTGTACACGTGTGTGTTACGTGTGTTTGTGTGTGTGTGTGTGTGTGTGTGTGTGAGTGTGTGTGTGTGTGTTATGTGTGTGTGTGTGTGTGTGTGTGTGTGTGTGTGTGTTATGTGTGTGTGTGTGTGTGTGTGTGTGTGTGTGTGTGTGTGTGTGTGTGTGTGTGTGTGTGTGTATGTACGTGTATGTGCGTGTGTGTGTTTGTGTATTGTTGCATGTCCCTATAGTCTCTTGCAATGTATGTACAATATACGTCACTTTTATAGGTCTGTTCAACATATTATGTCATCTGTCTAATTCCTTTTGCTCTTTTTGCTACTTGTATGAATTGCAGGAGGAGCAGAGTAGACATCATGAAACTGAGTTCAGTATTCTCCTTCATCACATTGATAAATCTGATAATCTCTTAAGAAGATATGAGAGGGATTTTTCCCAGAGGTTGCACCTTTCTGACCAAGACCTAGAATTTGTTCATCAGTACATGGCCAGTGGAAGGTCATCGGCAGGAACGAATGTTACCAAGCTTGTAGAACTCCATTTTGTAGCTTATGCTACTCCAATAGATTTCTCCCATTTGCGAAAGTTAATGATGCCGTTACTAAGCCTACATAGAACTTCAACCCAGGAGTCACCAAGCCAGTTGATTATGGAATTGGTGTTAAAATCAACAGGTGGAGATGAAACGAGTTCTCGGTGTTTGGCTGATTTCATTGTTGATAGCTTAGAAAGTCATCTTGCATCCTGTAATGGGGAGAGGAGATTGCTTCAAACTTGGCAAGATGCTTTCCAAGATGTGGTAAGTGTGTATATTGTGACCATATTATACTCTTGTTGTATGATGTGGCAAACTTCAAAGCAAAAAAGTGTGCATTTGCATCTGATACTGCACACTTTTGGTGACCTTTTGTCAAAAAGTGTGCAGTATCAAGCAAGCGCCTAGTGTTATGATAACAATTACCTTTTGTCAATTAAGTCAATTCGCACGCCATACAAAAGTACCGTACGCGCTCTAATTTTCGCGGGCTTAAACTTTCGCGGATGTCGCAAATTCGCGATTTTCACGTTTTTATTTTTGCGGGTCCTCATCCAGTGCCTATGTTTCTTTTTGTTCAAGTTAACTAGTGATAGACCTGACTAGACCCTAGATCACAATTAGCACTTTAAAGTTCTATATAGTAGCTCACTAAGCCACCAGCACCCCCAAAAAGTGTGCAGTGCACTTTTTGGGGGTGCTGGTGGCTTAGTGAGCTACTGATATGACTGCAGAGCTGAGTTATGGGATGGGCTAAGGTCCAATCCCAGTGATGGTGTTTCTGGCATTTTTTCTCTGCACCCCCCTGCCACCACCAAGAGAGAAGAGTGAAGAAGGCCCGCTACAGCCACCAAAAGAACTGAACATTGCATAATTTGACATTTGTCACTTATCATAACAATTAACAATGTAGTATGTTTGTTTGTTTGTTTGGTGTTAGTTGATTCTATACTTCTGATTACTGGGCCCCCTGAAAAGTAGCCTATATGAGCTAAGTGGGTGTCCCAGTTTAAATAAGATTCATCCAATCCAATCCAATCTATATAATGATTTCCAAGTCAAACAGGCCAGGCAATGACACAGACGCGTGAGCGGTTTCTTCATCTGAAGTGTTGCATATTTCTTTTCTAGCAGCATCTGCCATGTTTGATGGGACAACTTGCTCCAAATCTGGAAAGTCCGGATGCTTGCGAACCAAAAACGAACGAATCGGGCGACATTCTTCAATCACCGTCAGGAGCTACAGGCATATGCAAACGCAAACAAAGACAAAATAAAGGCAGCGGACAAGCCTATACCTTCTTTTACGCCTATATTAGGTATATCACCATGGATCTGATAAGAATACAACAAGGCGTTGACAGCCACGCCGCCCGCTGTTCAGCGACAGCCATTTAATATCATTGTGCAAGATTTCTAACTTTTCGCTGATTTAAACTTTCGCGGATGGCTTCCAATCCGCGAAAACTGCAAAAGTTTAGGCCCGCAAAAATTAGAGCGAGTATGGTATAGCGCAGCTCACCAAAAACACCCCACACAGCCTAATAGGAAAAACAAGTTAAGTGCCCACAACAAGTAAGTTATTGTATCGTATATGTTCTAATTTTTCGTCAGAGCAATTGTCAGGAATAAAACGTCATTTAGAATGGAATTACAAGGTTTCTGAAAGGTGGCGAATAATTGGAATGGGGGATGAATATTTAGAATCGACGACGGTGAATTAAAACCATCAAAAAATGGCCGTTTCTAGCTTGAGAATTGTTGCACTTGTTCGAGGATACCACGTATACAAGGAATATTGGAATCCGAATTCAACGATTACTCGAACGAAATAAAAATGACTAATATAAATGAAGGAACAGCGGTTTCTCCAGTATATTAATGGCACAACAAATGGCAGAATGAAGGTGTCCAGCCTGCATGACAAATAATTAGGGTCTCTGACATAGGATTAGAACACTTGCTATTTTGTCATCAATTAGAATGCTTTTCATCCCTTTTGGAGCCCATGACGAATAATTGGAATGACGAAAAATTAGAGCATATACGGTATGACCAACTATGCATTGGCTCTTTATTGCACTCGTCGCCCTCGAGAACTTGAGCAATAAATACGCCAATGCACAGTTGGCCATACAATAACTATTACATGTGACTCAGGGACAATATAAACTGCATTGTCTCTCTATAGAATAGGTATATCTTTGATAAACAGTATTGAGTTTGAATTAACATGTTTATAGCAGTATTCTGCATACTATTAGAAAAGCACTGTGTTGTGGTGTGTGCACCATCAGCATGCTCTGACTATAGGTAGAGTGATTGTTCAAAATTATGTATGCATGCATGTTCATTTCCCTGTTTAGTGCAAAGAAAGGGAACTTGAAGTTGCTCTCTACTCCAGTGGACAATTCAGTACTCCAGAATTCAGATCAAGATTCCTCTGTGTGAAAACTGTGTTTGTCTTGATGCAGAGTCATTCAGCTCCTACTGAAGAGTATTACAAATGTATTTGGACTTGTCACAAACTTTTACAGGAAGAACAAAAGCAGTGCATGGTATGGTACTTTGTATCTTCATATTAGTAGTTTAGTAGCACCTGTCGTTTATCAAAATGAGACTAACCTATAGACTTCCCGTTCTTGTCTTACAATACTCAGCTTACTTCCTTTGTATACTACATTACTGTGTGTGTGTTGCCATGCATTCAGTAATTTTGCTGCTTTTATTTACTATATATTTAATTTACTATATGCAAAGTACTTTTACTGTATGTATACCATAAAGGAGACT
>CAUJGJ010000003.1:210000-227500 GCA_963170055.1 Halisarca cf. caerulea
TTTTTGTAGTGTCAGGTGTTTGGTACTGCAGCAGACATTTTCAACATTAATTGAAGACTGTGTAAATCGATCATAAAGCATATCCTTGAATGCTTGGTGTTGACGTTAATACAATCATAGCTGTGATGTATAAGGACCATTGACAATAGGTCAATTATTTCATCACCATCATAAGTTTAATCCAGGACTTGGTCTAATCTAGTCATTGATAAATTCGGTCTAGCAAGAACCTAATGAAGGTTAGCAGGATGCTATTAAGTACTGTTAGAAATAGTCAATTCATTTATTTATGTTCAAACAAGATTTTTCTAGATAATTTGAAGGGTATCTGAGTGCGTGGGTGTTAATATTGGGATAATTGATTTTAACCCTTTATTGTGGATGGGCCACTATAGTGTCTTGCGCATGACCAAGCCGTGTTGTGAGTTGTGAAAATCTAAGTGGTGAAATTGCATAACTGTTATTGTGGACGGGCCACTATAGTGGCTCCTTTTTCTATTATTTTTGGAGCAACGTGGATTACTTTGGTTGCAACTAATGCTTCTAAAGCTAGCCAAGCCTTTTTGAAGCACAATTGAATACATAACTAAGAGAAATTTGAACACACTGACTTGTAAAAGGTTGAAATGTAACCGTATAAAAGTTCCGCCGACGGGTGCCAAAAGACAAGGTTCGAAAAGCTTACTTTCCATTCATAAACTTTCCAAATGTAGTGCTATCCACAGTACGATCCACAGTAGGATAAGGAACAGACCAAAGTTGTGCAGTTTGTTCAGTAGCAGCTGAAGAAATAGCACTGAAGATACCGTACTTCCTCTAAAAATTCGGGAATCTATTTTTCGACAGGGCAGCCTGATTTTGCCTCACACTACTTCTAAAAATTCGAATTTTGTCCAACTCTAATATTCGAGGTAGACCCTCTAATTTCGACAATCGATTTTCTGTTTATCTGCCTTCTTCTATATAGCAAACAAACTCTTCTTCCAATGTCAGGTTTCCAAACTTGTTTGTACACGTGGTACGCTCTAACAATACAAGAAATGGGAAAAACAACAACGATACGACATCAGCCATCTTAAAAAGAGTCCCAAAATGGCCGTAAGAACGCGGGCTCTGTTTTTCGTGACGAGTCTCTAATTTCGTGAAGAGCCTCTGATTTTCGCAAAGCGCCTGTCAACAAGAAGACTTAACCTCTTAAAATTCAAAATATGTGATTTGAAACTACTAAAAATGTCCCGAAATTTTAGAGGAAGTACGGTAGTAGAAAGCAAGCAAAGAATCTTCGGTGCGACTTCCGACGAACGATAACATTTCCTCTTGATTTTCGACATCTTTTTGAAAGATCACTCTATTGAGGGCACAAAACAAGCACGGTTGGAGCCAGTACAATATGAAAGCGCTTGCAACCGTTCCTTTTAGCCAAGAACTATATTAACTTTCTAGAAAACCAAATCGTTGTAAAACTTTGCATAATTCCGCATATTATCGCATAATCGCTGCGTAACACCGAATTTTAGTTCTTTTTTGTACTATTTACTATTAGTTCTAACTTCGTTATAATGTGCTAATGTGTACCACAGCCCTCAAGTTTCTAGCATGTGTCCTTATCACTACACGTAGCCTGCATTTAAATTTGAACAAATTTCGCTAAGATTCTCTTATCTCCCACAGCCACACGTTGAGCCACTATAGTGGCCCGTCCACAACAACGCGTTTTTCACGAGCACGCATGTCCCAGGATAAAGGGTTTAGTGATCTGCATTCTAAATGAAGCCGAAATGTTTTGATTTACATGTGTGTTTTTACTCCAGCTTACTTCAATGATTGGAGAAAGAAGACACCTGTACTGGTTGAAATTGGGGGTGACACTCCTCTTGCAAATATCTTGATGATTGCAGGAGCTACTGAAGGACAATGTCAGACTGTTGCAGTGCTCAATAGCTTTGTAAGTTATGGTGTCTTTCCCTCGGCTATGAGTTACTCCATGCATACAAGCGTTGACTATTATTTTATGCATTTGTCATTCCTCTACTCTGTGAGCATGGGTTTGGATCTATTGTAGGGTGTTAAACTAACTGTTTCTATAATATTATAGGCTGTGCAATTTGACACTGTTCTATGACCAAATAAGAGGTTTGGTCTCAAAGGTAGCACCTTTGTTCTTGATGGTCAGAGATATATTTGATCATGTGCAAATTTTGCATGCTTTCAAATTGTCATGCAGTGAAAATCAATGTATGTGTGTGTGTGTGTGTGTCCATGCATGTGTAGGAATTTGCAATATCCTTTCCATACATGTTTAAATATGTGCAATAGTGTTGTGCGATTAAACTGATTATTAGATTAATCAATTTGTGACAAGTCTTAATTCATAAGTCAGATTGCCATGAGAAATCAACAATTACTTGAACAAATTGCAAAAACAGCACAGGTCATGGATAAAAATATAGAACAACTGACACTAAGCATGTGCAGTTAGATAGCAGTGGAAAATGGCTGAAGAACCTGAGGACCTGCTAGCAACAGCTAATTTAAAGCCTCTCAAGAATAACGTCAGTGGCATTATCACTGCTAATTGAACATGTCTAGACACTGAAAATGCATCCATGCTGTGTTTTTGGCTGAAAACTTGTAATGATGTACTGATTGTGGTGAATACTTCTTCAACACATCTTAATTTGATACTGCGTTTTTAGGCTTTTAGTTTTTCTTCTTAATTTGATCACCTACAGCTTTTGTGCTGATTAATTGAAGTATCGTGATTATTTTCACTGTTGATAAGTAGTACTCGGCAATGTTGATTTTTTCATTGATTGCACAACACTAATGTGCATATATGTGTGTGCATACATGCGTCTGTCGTGCAGTGTATGCATGTGTGTAGTTATGTTACAAGTTAGCAAATATCAACCCCTATATTTAGCTGAATCCGCACAACCGTGTTGTTGAACTGGCATATGATTGTGCTAAAGAGAACTTTATGACGTGGTTTCCTAAACCACAAGAAATTGAAGTCCATGAAGTGGAGAATCTGAAGCATCTCTTCCCCAAGCTGCCCACTGAAGCCCACCTTCTTGATTGCATGAGAAAATGCCTCCCAGTGGTGGGAAGAGACACAGACAAGGAATGTGTGGAGAGGATGTGTGCTGCTGTCATGAAGGAATTTCTTGTAGGCACTCCAACTATTCTGGAACCCACAGCCGAAATGATCCAAGACTTGTTTTCTCTGAGTATGAAATCACTATCAGTTGACAGGTCTGTTTATATTGTTGTCAATATGTACTTACCACCTGGCTTCTGGAACATAAGGTTTTCACTGACCACAGGCTGTTAGGTACTACCAAAATGGGTTTATTTAGACTATTGAGACTAATGCAGTTTGGCCTACTTGAAAAAGTACTATTGTAGTGGCAAATCTTCACACAAGAACAGGACGCTTCAACAGGTAGAACATGACTACTCTAACAGTTCATTATTAAATCTAAAGGGCTAAAGCTAGTGTAGATAGAATGTACTAACCACAGCAATCAGGCAAAATTTTCCTGCTCTACCAATGAGCTACATATATGGCCTTTCAGTGAACTTTACTCTTGTTCCTTGGAAACCTCCCATCATGAGATTAGGGAAGAAAAATCCAAAGCCACTCGATGGTATTAAATGGACAATCATATTCACCTAGCACCTAGACCTACGTAGTAAGGGTTAGTTAGCACGTCAAAAGTATCAATAAAATGATTTGTTGATACAAGCATGCACCTGCATGTTTACATGTATACATGGATAAATACGTAACGTATACACTTTAAATTTTCATGTGGGTTTATAATTGTGGTATTGTGGATTAAAAGTCCTCAGTGAAAGTTTACACCCACAACAATTTGATCGAGCTCTTGTGCAATGGCAAAACATGTCCACATGCGAATCAAAAACGCAAATTTCAGCAAAAGCCAAGATCTGCAAAAGTTTCAACCCGTAATCATAATATATACATCCATCCATCCATATATATATATATATATATATATATATATATATATATATATATATATACTTTATATCAGGAAATTTTTGCAACTAATAAATTTTGTGGTTTTGTTTGAAAGGATCTGCGAAATTATTCATCTGCAATATTCAATGAAAAATATGGCTGTTGACGGGATCGTGTACTGCTTTCACTCATAGGATTTGTTTGCATGCAAGGATTAGTTGTACAATGTACTTTGGTTATAGATTCTTAGTTACCCTTTCTTGGGTTCGCTTTGTTAAGGTTAAGGAATGTTGCTACGTATGTATCTTTGCAAATAGTCTTCAAGCTTTCGCAACGTTAATGAAGACCAAGATTAGCCGAGAGGACTGCAATTCACCTGCTCAATCTTGCTGGTTCACTCTTGAGAGATCAAAAGACTAATTTTACCTATAGGATAAATGAACTAAGATACAATTTCGCTCATTAGGGGAAGCAAATGCTTGGAAAACAAGCGAAGACCTTTTGTTGCACAATCTGCAGCCAGAGACTGCAAGTTTTGTCCTCCACGAAAATTTACGACTCCCTAAATGAGGCTAGCCATGAAATTTTTGTACTGCGAAAATTTCCTGATACGATATAATATATATATATATATATATATATATATATATATATATATATATATATATATATACATATATATATATATATATTTATTTATTATTATTATTTTTATTTTAAATATATATTAATTAAATACACAGCCAAGTCACGCAATACAACAACCTAAAATACATAGCCAAATCAGACAGTACAATATATATTATATATATATATATATATATTTATCGCCCGATGATGTCATACATCAAAGGAACCGCCACGCCAGTATATGTGGTACTGGTGACCTAGCACGCCAGTATATCGTAAGCGCCCATGCAGCTTGTCATAACAATTAATTTTTATCACTTAATGCCGGGAAATTGGGTCAAGTTGCACACTTACCGTTGGTAGCCAACGAATCTATAAACAGCCTTGCTGTTCTGAACGCAGGAGACGGTGATTTTCGAATCATAGGAGCGAAGAAGTTCTCAGTGTTTTAAAATCGATTTACTTGAAAGAAGGCCTCCAGACGCGACAAGAAAAGAAATCCCTTAACAGACGAGGCTCTCCACTTGTCTTGTAATGCGTGCGTTTCCTAGCGAAAAGCCTGGATTTACTTGACAGCGCTTTGCCATAACTTATCTAAGGTAGAATGATAGCCAGTTCGTCTGAGCCTTTGGCGATAAACCAGTTACTACAGGTTTAGCAGGGCGTATCGTGTTTACTGACCTCACCCTCGGGCTGCGGCCAGTAAACACGATACGCCCCGCTAAACCTGTAGTAACTAGTACATATAGACCGTACTCTCTCTAAAAATTCGTCACACCTAATGCAGCAAAAAAATTCGTCTTTCTATTAGAATAGAATAGGATTTCCCTAAATTGTTTACCCTGACGAAAATATAGAATTTTTAGACAAAAATTAGAATATGACAAAACTTGAGAAAGCTACTCTCAAATCCTATAATTCCAGCTTTTGGTGATGGGTGGTACACCATTTTGACCCTCTTGCGTATTTGGACAAACAAAAATCCACAAAGAAAGCCGAAATAAGCACAAGCGGTGTGTATTTCCTTCTTTAAAGACAAAAAAATATCGTAATTGTTCGTCTTAGTGAGACTCTGTGTCTACAAGAACAGAAAAACTTGTTGCAGGAGATTGTCGCGAGCAAATTTAGCGAGTGCTGCGGGGAGATGACGAAATATTATATCACTTCCGGAACCTGACGAAAATTAGAGTCACATGACAGAAATTAGAATGGCTGCAAATTCGACAGGTTTAGAATACAAATAAACCAAAGATTTAGACCTGACGAAATTTAGAATAACGAATTTTTAGAGAGAATACGGTATATGTATACATGTGTGTGTATGTTTGTGTGTGTGTGCATGCCTGCGTGTGTGTACGATTGTATTCACCAAAAGGGTCCTTAGGCCTTCTTTGCAATATTTGTCGAAACAGTCAACAGGGTAATTTTTACTCCAATAGTACCCTTGAAATTTATGTTCTACACGAATTTTGTCCATTCATTGTGTCTTTCATATGTGAAATGATATTGTTGTGGTAAAAATCCGTCATTTTTACTATACAATATGTGAACTTTGTTGCTATGTAACCATAATATTTAATGTCATTCTTGTTTTATTAGGCAAATTAACTTTGTCTTCAATAATGAGCTAGCTGATGTCCATGAACAACTCAAAGGTTGTTTTCAGGTTTGTTTATGGACAGTGATTTTCTTTATCTATATTCTCACTATGTGTATTTATTTTGCCCATGTATGGTTAATTTTGTTTTATTATGCGTGCTATTGATTTTGAAAGCAAAACATTGCATACCCTAGTACACACCTATTGACTGAATTATGTATTAATTTAATTATTTAGAAATTTTGTCGGTCATCAATAGTTAACCATAATATTATTATGTGGAATTTCAAAGTTTTATTCTGTATATTTATCATTGCTATTTAGAACACTAAAGAGTCCTTTGCGTCTCACAAAAAGGACATCTTCGCTCACTTCCATAATGCAGATCATGCCCTTCTTGAGTGTATTGTGAGGGGACTGCTCTTGGTAGCTCACCATTTGACTCAGGAAAAGGTATACTGTACTTTGTGATCTGCTTGATGTAAATATTATGTGGTATATACCATATTGGTTGAAAATTTCAAGGGTTCAAATTTTCACAAACCCAAAAATTTCCTTTATTTTGAATTTTTGTGGGTATATTAAAATTTTCATCCCTAGCCAAAGGTAGTCACATAATTATCATTTTTGGGGTCAGGGTTGGCCAGTGCAGAATACCATTTGAAGAAGGTTAACATCGAAGTTATGGCAGCCTTCTATTCTATCGACAGTGCAGTTAGTCTGTTAGAGGATACAATGCTTTCAGTGATTCAGAAGTAGGGCTATACTGCAGCCAGTTAATGCTGTAATGCGAGAGACAAACCAGTAATTGTTACTACGAGTATGATTTCTTGTCCTTACATCCTATGAAGAGTTTTAGCTACCCCATGATCACTGCCATAACGCTTGAAAATTGATCTCTAATTAACTTTTGTTTGAGACAATAATAATAAGAGTTAATCTTTAATGTCTTTGCTTAACAGAAGCCCGAAGACTGGAGTGAAAGACCTCTTCATCAATTTGTGTTGCATGTTCAAGAATCCCTGCCAAATATGATGAATATGACCAGGTAGGACATTGTTGCCTCGTGGATATTTAAGTTATCATATCACATTTATAATTTAATATATGGATATGCCAATGTAGTTCTGCTAATTGTTTGGTGGGCTGCATATTTTCTCAGTTTAAATTTATTGTCACAAATTGTTCAGGTATAATATGTAATATGTCCACTTTCCAGAAATAAGGGGTGCTGTGTGGTTAATTAAGCAATAAGATCGAATAGCAACACGTTTACTGAAATACGCGTGTTACTCACATGTAGATCTTATCAATGTGTCTGAACGAATTTTGCCAGGTTGCCTTTGTATTAAGTGGCTGAATATCATAGTACATTCAAAGCACTCTTATGGTTTTTCGATTGTACTGGGTGAAGTATCAACTTAACCAATCGTAACTTTTGGTGACGTCATAATTATTGCATGACAGCTTTGTGACAAATGAAGAGAGAGACTTCTTAAAAAAATGACAGAGATTCTTTCGAAAATCCAGCCAGCTAATTGAATGTGTAAAGGAGCCATGTCCTGAAGATTAGATCACGATAGAGCAAAAGCTAATTAAGTTGTTATATACCATTGAAGATTTTGACAGCATGCCTCAGTCCTGAGATTGTGATTTTGTTTTGCATCCAAAACAACATTTTGATGAACATATCAGGAACAAATGGGAATGGTTATTTCTCCAATGTTGAAAATCTACATACAGTTGAACCTCGTTAGTGAGAACTTTTAGGGACCAACTGCTTTTGTACTTCTTATCAGAATTTCTCAATAAGAGAATCAATTAATATTGATGATAAATTACGATAGAGAACAACCACTAGCTTAGATGAATGAGAAAAAAAATGAAAACAAGTTTCAAACTGGGTTGAAATAAGATGTTAGCTTAGACTGATAAACTTTGTTCTGCATGCAAACAAAAATGCACTGTTCAATGTCATGACAAGCACTAGCAATACTACTGTTGCTCTCGCTATGTGCTTCAATATAGCGTCTCACTGCACTAAGTCCGGAAAGTGCTTCAAAGGCAGTTGGAGGTGGTTGATCAGGGATCATCTTGCTTGGGACACACAAAGACTGTTCGAACACTTCATAAATCTTGTCCTTATTCTTGATAATGGTAGACAGCGTGGACTTCGGAATCTTGTACTTGGCAGCAATAACCGTCTTCGCGCCATGTGTCTTTGCCTGCTCGACTTCTTTCAGAATCTCCACTTTAACTTTCAGTGACAAAGCGTTCTTCTTTGAAATAGACATGACACATTCAAATGTGAATCTTCAACAGCTCGAACAAAACACCAGAAGTGGACTGAACACAACGAATATTGTCACCAAGAGGCGCCAAAATATGTACGTAAAATCTGGAAATTCTCAATATCCATGTTGGTACAATCAGAACTGAATTGTACTGCCTTTGTGTGCGAGCCAGCCAAACCATTGGTATTTGTTCTCACTAACAGGAAATTCAGTATAACCGTGTTCGTACTAACGAGGTTCAACTGTACTTATAGTATTGTATTATTGATGTTGGAAGGTCATGACAAAGTATGGCTATCCTATAAACCTTTACTTTCATGACCAGGCTTTGCACTGAAACTGTTTTTAAAGTCCAAATAAAATGTCCCACCAGATTTCTATATTATATGAACTTTTCATATTATAAAGGTTTTGTATCTTCGTAGTCTGTAACCACACCAAACAAGAAAACTCATGGTTGGTTTCTGCTGACATTTAGGGCAGCCTTTTGAGCACAGCTCATATGTGGACATGTTACATCTGTGTGTTTGCAACTATATAGATGATTTTGTGTACTATTGCGGCATATAGCATTAATTTTATTGTCTCATAATAACCCATTTTGTTTCAAGGAGTGCCTCTCATACCTTTGAAAGAAATTTGTTTTATGGAAAAGCCAAGCATTCCTAATTCATAGCAAAATGGGTTCTAAGCCACCATTTTAAAATGACAGACTCGTACTGGGCTGGTTTCATCCCCCTTATTTGGGCTATATCAAGGAAAACTAAAGAACACGCTTGGCGTATAGGCATACATCCAGTTGCAAATAGTTTAATTGTCCATTAAGATACTCCTATATATTTCAAGTAAATTTGCATAAGACCCATATATATTACAAAAATCATTTAAAATGGTAATGGGATGAAGGCATGATTGAAAATATTGCAGAAATCGCTGAAATAAGGTAGACATATGTTTGTTGCACATAAATAGATAGGCATAAAGAAGGACAGGCATATAGGGCTAGGTGGGCAAAGAGCTAGACATGCAAAGTTTGGTTGGACTGGTTTTATTGCAAGATGCACCCAGTTCAACCAAATTCTGTAAACGTAGCTCAATACCCATATCTAGCCTCATGTTGACACCCAGCCCCATGCTTATATCTAGCCCTATGCCTGTCTGTCTCTATATATGCCTGGTTAACCCTAATACTTGTTCATCCCTATGCCTGTCTAGGCCTGTGAAACAAATATCTATACCTTAATAATTTTATGGAATTTACATCATCCATACAACCCTTTTCCATTTTTAAGTGGCATTTTGCAGGTCTAATTATATGATGTGCATAGGCTAAGCAGCAGCTTATTGCCATTTTATGTATGCATGCTATAGTATGTGCAAATTATGTCATCCCAATTTTGACAACAGGCAACAATCAGGAGCGAAATGTGATGAATGAAGGTTCTTGGTGGAGCATTTTAGCCTGTAGTTCTAAAAAGGGGCCATCTACATATTAGTCTAAGAGCATGTTGTTGGCTTATATGTCTGATGTAAATAGAGACTGGATATGGTATTACCAAGTGAGTTGTAGTTGTGACACGATCCCATGCTTTATTTTAGGTCAACTGATTTGCGTATTTTGGAAAACCTGAAAGTTAGATTTCTTGAAGATGTGCTGGGATTGTTTGTAGAGTGGATGGAAACTGGTTTTTCAGATTTTCATTCTCTTCCTCTTGGAACAAAGAAGGATCCCGAGCCTTCCCAAGCTGTTTATGAGTTCCTTGAACATAAAGCTAATGAATGTACGTAAGTGTTATACTTTCTCTTTATTAAATTTATTTTGTCAAAATCTTGATATACCTAATATTATTGTTAGCCAAATTTGGCTATTTTGTATTTTTCCAAGTATAGTCTGACTTGCGTGTACATAGATATTAAAGTTAAATATGCATTTGTATTTGCATTTGCACGTGATGTACTTACGTACATTTGATAACCACATTTATCCAAAGTAGCTGCCCTTGCCTTTAGCCCTCTTTACACATAATAATATATACCGTATTTTAGGGAGTATAAGTCGCAACTCTGTATAAGTGACACCATGGTTTTAAACAGTATTATCTCTTCATCAGCCATAATGAACTATTCGGTGGCGTGCATAAGTAACACCTCATACAGTAGTTTGCCCGTAAAATTTAGGCATCAAAACTACAACTTATGCTCCATAAAATACAGTACTTAGTTTGGTAAGCTTAATTAATTGTTGCTTGTCAATATACCTGTAGATAAAATCTTGACACAACTTGCTAAAAAATTAGTATATATATATATATATATATATATATATATATATATATATATATATATATATATATATATATATATATATATATATACATATATATATATACATATATATATATATATATATACATATATATATATATATACATATATATATATACATATATATATACATATATATATATACATATATATATACATATATATATATACATATATATATATACATATATATATATATACATATATATATATATACATATATATATATATATATATATATATATATATATATATATATATATATATATATATACACTTATCAACAGATAGTAAGGTGAATACTTTCTTGAATCCATCAAAACATAATATCAAAGCTGCTACCATTATTCGTGTTCTTGTCGAAACAGGGCCTTAGACTTATCAACTCTGGTTAACATTCAGGTCTTCTACATAATATATAACATGCATATCTTGATATATGTGTATGTGCTTCTAATTAAACACCCAGAGGGCATCACAGGTCTTCTGTTATGTGCTTGTATGTACAGCCTTTTGCACATTATTGTCTTTGTTATATACATATTCTTTAATGTCATATATTCAATTGCAACTTGTCGTTTTCTTCATGAAGTTGATCAGAAAGATAATCTCTGTAAATTGGAGGATGTCATTCTTCCTGATGCTATGGGACTTACTATGGGAGACTTTGAGGTGATGTTTACTAAATAGAGCCCATAATATTATTTATATGAAGGAAATTGCTTGCATGTTAATATAATGTGAACACTGATCTTGTGATATATAGTGGAACCTACTTCATATACCTCCACATATTAGGCCAAACTTCTTAATTTGCGTATGCGAATTCACTAGCTTAGCAAAGCATGCATACGTTAGATCAACTGCCAAATTCGCCATCCGCGCCCTGTTTTGTGCATCAAATAAACATTTCACACTTGTTAAGTTATATTTAATAGGTGAAGTCCCCATTTAGACAGGATGCCCCTGCAGCCCTTCGCTGGTCTTCCAGGAGGTCTTGTGGTCAAGTATAATCTCAATCATACAACCAACACATAATCATGGAAACAACAAAAAATCGTGTTCAATCAATTTGCTGGCTCTAGTTGATGCTCTTCTTTACTGTTCTTCCTCATTTGGAGTTTAGTGGGTTATTCAGAAGGTATTTTGTGGGCAAAATGAATAAACTGTTTGAGCACATTATGAAACTGAAAAGGATTATAAAGAGAATTGGCTAACAAGCCAAATGTACCCTAAACCAATTGTGGCCTATTAAGTGGGTGGCACTGAATATGAGCCTAATATTCAACTTTGATACCCCCTAGGGCTAAAGTGATTATGAAATAAGCTCTTTTTCATGTGTACTTTCATCACCAAATAATGACACATTTCATTTCTCCTTTCAGATGCTGGTATTTGAAAAACCATTGAGAGAATATGTGATAAGTGTACATTTGCTGAAATCAACAAGTCCTCTCTTGAAGCTTATTCCAGACAACATACAGCTGAAGCACTATGTGCATTTTATGATTCAATTAAGGAGGTAGGTATTTTCCTATTGCAATCAGCAAATTGTAAATTAGAGCTTTTGCAAGCCTTGACAATGTTGTGGGCATTCCCTTTGTTTGATAAGTTCAATAGTTGCCAACAACTGGATGAAATTTGTGGACTGGGATAGTCCAGTTAATAAAATTAAATGTCATCTTTGTAGAATGATTTGTTGACAATGATACACACTGTATCATAGGAAGCTGTGACTAACTTGAGAAGGAGATCCAAGGATATAGTCCTCATGCACCAAGGTTTATACATGTACTACTAAAATGAGCTGAAATCTCAAACAGACAGCAAGGTGAACATTACACCCTCATCATACTTCTCCACTTAAGATATTATTATTTGTGGTGATTCTTTGTGAGATACACGTAGTTCGTTATAGTATCCCTGTTCACGGGAAAGGCATGATTAAAACATGGCCCATTGGTTGCTTAACTCCTGGTACATCCAGGGCTGGAAACATATCATATGAGAAAAATGCCTCAGCAGTGATCTTGCCAGAAAAGGAAATTACATAGAATCAAGGTACACTAGGTCAAACACAAAGAAACCAAATTTGTCACTGTATTGTCATTGTAGCCAGGATTAGCAAAGGTTGTGTATATACTTTGAGATACTGAGTCAGAGTCAGTACTTCTCATAAGATTTAATTCAAATTTCTTTGTACAATTCATTGAGGTTCAAGATATCACCTTGCGAATAGATGCTGTAATGGTCACAAGTGCATTTTATGTCATGTAGCATGAGTGCATGTGTCTTGCATATTACAATAATATATCAACAAAGAATCTGTATATATATATATATATAATATTTAGTAGTTAAGACATAGGCGCGAGGGCTGTATGGCATATAAAATGCTGAGTCCCGAGGGCGCAAAGCGCTCGTGGGCGAGTGCATTTTATATGCCATACAGCCTGAGTGCCTATGTCTTAACTATTATAGCATCCATTTGTGGACTTTAGGCAAGTGTTTTTGACTTCTAGGAATTCGATGAATCAATTTGAACGTTAACTATTGAGTTTCTGAAGGGAATCGGTGATAAGAATCCCCAAAGATGACTTTTTCGGCTACGATGCTAAGTTCGCTTCTCACGGTGGCAAAGATTGGCTTCTTTTGGATTCGATTTGTAGCGTGTTTCTTCGTAAATCTCTTTAAGGAGCTTTGCTGAGAGGAATTTGCCTGAAAACACAAGTTTCCAAGTATAAACTCACGGCGAGTTAGACTCCCATGTTTTATACATTATAAAATCGCTGTATAATCGTACTGTTACCATGGTAACGGATGCTATATATATATATATATATATAACCAAATAATGGCATAATTAATATATTATGTATGTTTATCAACCTTTTACTCTTCATACTATTGGAAATTTCAGTTTAGTATGACATGATGTTCTCTTTTGTTCAGGGTTATTGCTGATCATCAGATCTTGTCCATGTCTGAGTCAACAACTGACATTGATGAAAGCTCCACGGATGATGAAGCTGAAGGAGATCCCCTAAACTTAACTGAAATTTTTAGTAGAGAATCTACTTTAGAGGTTGTCAAGGAAAGTGAGGCCGAGGAAGACTCTGACATGTCTGACATGTCTGATGAAGAGAATACTTCAGTGACTAAAAGTGTAGATGAGAACAGTGTTATCACTTCTGAGTATACTTCTGCTAAGGAGGAAGAAGATCCATCTCAGGATATTCAAGAAGATAATGACAGTGACAGTCATGATGACTATGATGATATGGAAGATGCTGATGAAATGGACAGGTCACGCCAAGACATGAATGATAGTGTTGCTGTAATGATGAAGGTGTTTGGGGGGGATGATGATAGTGATGAAGAGTCTGGCGATGATGATGATGAGAAAACTCTCTTTCAAAGAGTACCACGTGAAAATCTCCATTCTAGTGACACTTTTGAAAGCAGGAAGGACATTGTATTGGAAGATGTTGAAGAGTTGTCCAATGGCAACACAAGAGCTACTTATGAATCTGGTATTGTGCATGACCCTTCACAGGGATCTGACAGCTCCACACATGCTGGAATTGCTTTTCAAGAACTTTCACAACCTGTCATGCAACAGATTACAACTCCATCACAATCATGGAGTCAGTTGCATGAAGATCCTCTTCACTCATACGGAGGTCCACCTCACCCACATGGAGTCCTACCTCATCCACATGGAGGTCAGTACCAGCTGCACGGAGGTCCATCCCAGCCTCATGGAAGCTCACTACAGCCATTTATAAGCCCACCACAGCCACACGGGGACCCACCTCCACCACATGGAAGTCTACCTCAGTCACATGGAGGTCCCCCTGGAGGTCCACCTCACCCACATGGAGGCCCTCAAGGAAGCCCACCTCAGCCACGTGGAGGCCCATCTCAGTCACATGGAGATCCACTTCAGCCGCATGGAGATCCACATGGAGGCCCTCCTCGACCACTTGGAGGCCCACCACAGCCACATGGGGGCCCACCACAGCCACATGGAGGCCTACCACAGTCACATGGAAGCCAACCACAGCAATATGGACGTCAACCACAGCAATATGGAAGCCCACCACAGCCACATGGAGGCCCACCACAGCCACATGGAGATCCACCACAGCCGCATGGAGATCCACCACAGCCACATGGAGGCCCACCACAGCCACATGGAGGTCCACCACAGCCACATGGAGGCCAACCACAACCACATGGAGGCCAACCACAACCACATGGAGGCCAACCACAGCCACAAGGAGGCCCACTCAAGCCACACGGCGGCCCACCACATCCACATGGAGGCCAACCACAACAATATGGAGGCCAACCACATCCACATGGAAGCCAACCACAGCAATATGGAAGCCCACCCCAGCCACATGGAGGCCAACCACAACCATATGGAGGACAACCACAACAATATGGAGGACAACCACAGCAATATGGAAGCCAACCACAACAATATGGAAGCCTATCTCAGCAACCATACAACTCCGAAAGATATCATCCGTATCCCTCAGGGTATCCAATGCAACATAACTATCAAGCTCTTCCGCAAGGATATGGAATGCCCTATGGATATCATGCAGGGCCTCCCATCTCTGGATACCCCCATTCGTCTGAGGCATACTATATGTCACATCAGTACTACCCACAGTCTATGAGGCCTGAGGATTCTTATGGTGGTTTTCCTCCCAAGCCTAGCTCTGCTAGCTTGCTTTCTGCAGAATCTCAAGGTTTGTGATGTTAATTTGCTCTGAGTGAAGAATGTGTCACTGTGTGTACTGATTAAAAATTGGATGTTTAATGACCTGTAAATCATTATTGTCAGTTTGTTTAATACGGATAATTTTTGTATTGGAGTATAATTCATGTGTAAGTAATTAATGGTTTGGATATTTGATTGTCAATCGGCAATGACATTGGTTATATGGGGTGAAGCCATAAGCATTGAAGGGTGACAACTAAATCTCTCTTCATTTCACAGGTTCTCAACACAGTCAAAGAGGAGCAAGTGACAAGGCCTTGAGTATGACAACAGATGAGATCATTTGCTGGTTAGAGGATATTGGTCTCGGAGAGTATAAAGAATTCTTTGAAAGTCATGACATTGATGGATCCCTATTGGGTGATCTAAATGCAGATGATCTGAAAAGCAAGGGAATGGATAATTCTTTTGATTGCAAGAAACTACTGTCAAAGTTCCGTAAAATTTAACTTTTAGATATTATATTAATAAGTCAGATTTAGTAGCTATTAGAAATAATATAGGGTTTCACCAACTCAAATCAGTATAATAGCATTGTGAAGTGTACGTAGTTGCCCTTTGTATATAATTGCTCATTTGACAATAACAATTTAATTTAATACTACAACTATACTATATATAGCCCTTGACAATATTTCAATATTAGTAGTCAATATATCATAATATGCAATATCGATCTATCCAAGTCGACAATACAATATATAATTACAAATAGTCATGCATATATTGAATATTCATAAGATCGGCATTTTTGTATAGAGCATGCGCAAGTGCAGTTGCCTCCATGCATGCATTACTTTGCACTATATACGTACATATACAACAGTTTAATGGTTGCATTGGGTTATTGTATAAATTATAGGGAGGACATAGAAACCGACTTAATATTAATTAAGTCGGTTTCTATGCAATTGGCTTGGGTATATACAGATATTGTTAAATTAACCATGCGCATGCAGCCCCTCAATTATAAGTCATTATTAACTGAGGGATCAAAATTGGGATATCAATATACTATAATTACTGACTATATATCTGTACGTCATGCAATTATATATTTATTATAGTATATTATAACTATACAGTTATATTAATTTGTTGATATCATCTGCGCATACGTATGCATGCATGCAACTAGGGCTAAACTACACAGGGGTTTAAAAATGCCTGCATGTAAGCGCTGCTTGTTCAGATATTGTGGGTGGGGCTTGTTTTCAGCATCATCAATTATAGGGTAGTATTAAGTGAAACAAAACGAAAGGAAATGAAATGAAATAAAACAAACGTTAATTCCAATCTATATAGAATCATCCTTGCAGGAAATTCAGATGTCCAGGGCTTTTGCCAAACTAATCCTTGAAGGAAAAGTCACTGCTGCCACTAAGCTATACTAAATAACATGAATGTCAGTCAATGCTTATACATTTTGATATACCACTATGTGAGTTGGGAGTCAAAAACAGTCAGTGATGTGCTCTAACTGCTCTGGTCTAACTGTGTATGTGATATTGCATGTCTCACCATCTTCCCTTCCCCATTCTGTTCTATATTATATGAACAGATAAATGTATCTCTCATTCATTCAATCACTCTAAAAATATACAGAGCAGCTGGTCTTCCAGGGTTGGATGCTGCTACATGGAAACATATACTTACATCTTTCAAGAATCATGCATTCACGCAATATTTGCATGTGATGCCATCTCTTCAATGACTCGCCATATCTGTGCACTGAATATGTGGATCCTTTAACTCTGTCAGCGTTTACAGCATATAGATTAGATTATAAATATGCACGTGACGAAAACCATTCATTCACACTCACACCCTCACTCACCCATAACATCATTCACTATCACTCACACCCT
>CAUJGJ010000003.1:230000-292500 GCA_963170055.1 Halisarca cf. caerulea
CACACACACACATACACACACACACACACACATCCCGGCACACAACACACACACACACACACACACACACACACACACACACATAAACGTACGCACGCACATATGTATGAGCACACACACACACACACACACACACACACACACACACACACACACACACACACACACACACACACACACACACACACACATACGCACCCTGCATAAATCTGAACATAATATCATTCCTATGTTGATAACAATATTTATAAGAAAAAATATGTTTTAATACAGTATGCTGTTGCATAGATAATGGCTGCTGTGGTAACTGTGCTGTACCTAGTAAGACCCTAGTCTGGCTTTGCTCAGACCCAAATTCGCTGGTGGGGTATATTTTTCGGACTGCGTCGGACCTATGGCACGCCGTTTGTTGCAAAAATATTCGACGACATCAGCAGTGTATGGTGGCCGAGAGGGGTCATACGGGCCGAAGCGTGTACGGGCCGAGAAATGGTGTACGAGCCGAATTGTGGTGTACGGGCCGAAGCATGTACGAGCCGAGATATGGGTGTACGGCCCGAGAAATGGTGTATGTACGAGCCGAGATCATGGCCCTAGAAAGCAGAATCGGATGCACGTGCATTAAAATTTATACGCGTAGAATAGCTACGGTATTTAATATCTATAGAATCATTACTAGACACGGACGTGCAGCTATAGAAGTTTCTATATAGCGTGCCATATCGATATATTTGAACTTATTTATAAAGATTGGATTTTTTAATTTAGTATAGCACTACAGGTGCGGTGATGCCAAGCGAGGTTGACAGTAAGTGCCATTATAATAAGCCACTGTATTAAGTCTTAGACTATAACTGCATGTATGATGGCAGCTGTAAACCTGAGGGCTAAGGTCTCAGTATATGTGTTGCTTGTTGTCGCATTGAACTAAGAATTCATTGCATGATTCAGAATAGAGAGGTTTAGCATAACGTTTGAACGCTACGTAGTAAGCTCATAGGTACGTTCGAAATTTAGGGTCGGGTATAATTTACTATGGTGGCCCAGAAGGGTAACGAACCGATGCGCGGAACGGTGCACGGACCGGTGCACGGACCGATGCACGGAACGAAGCGCGAAACGATGGACGGAACGGAACGACATTATTGAGTGATGTGTGGAAAGTATTATGGAAACTATACGTACAAAACAAAATGGCGGACGCCTGGAAGGGTTAAGTCTACGGTTAGC
Source organism: Halisarca cf. caerulea (assembly GCA_963170055.1). NCBI lineage: Eukaryota > Metazoa > Porifera > Demospongiae > Chondrillida > Halisarcidae > Halisarca > Halisarca cf. caerulea. The sequence continues at coordinate 231,231 of CAUJGJ010000003.1, forward strand.
TCGACAAGAATAGTTATGTCCAAGAAAGTTCCAGTTGGTAAAAACAAGTTGGCCATGGAGATGATGAATGTTAGCCACACGGCTAAAAGAGCAGCGGAAAGGCTCATTGCGTCAAAGACATTTGATGACGACGACGACAATGACGAATTCGGTGAAGAGCCTGAGCCAGGGATCAGCCGATTTGCAGAAATCGAGGAAAAAGCGGACGCCCTGAGGAGGAAGCAGCGCAGCCATAGCCTGTTCAGTAGGAAACGTTCTGCTATAAGTACAACCACTCGCTCCCACAAAAAGTCCACTACTGGAATATCTAGGAGTCGCAATGTTGTATCTGTAAGTCAAGTTGTTTTAGAATACTTGCCTTATTTTAAATGTAATATTTGAAAAGGCATGTGCATATGTAACGGTATTAACTTTTAGTACTGACAACAGGACATGATTGCATTGCACTCTAGTAGTATGTAAATTTTGTGTTTGGGGTCAGACACTATAATTTATTGTAACAGTTCTGACTGAATCAGAAACTAGGTCACATACATTAGTGATTTGCTATAGTACATGCCCTCAGTAGACATTGACTTATAGTTACGTAATTATTAAATTTTTATTATTATAATATCAGTTACCGTTAAGTAATGCAGTGAAGTATTACATTAGAGTGTCTCTGTCTATTAGCTCTCAGTATGCCAAATGAAGAAATCTCAGCGGGGCATATTCAAAAGGGATGGAGAGTATGTAGAGGTAAAAGCTAATAGGACCGATGATTATGCCACCCTAGTTCAGTGTCTGAAAAGTAAATTTAACAGCCTATCAGGGAGAGAGTGCTGTTTGTTTCGTTCTAGTGGAGCTAGAATTTTAAATGAGGACGTCACAATCAGAGACACTCCAAGACAATGGACATTGGGAGCATATCTACAGCATTTGCACACTTCCCCGGAAGTACTGCGTCTGGGAATTGGCTGTGAAGGGGAAGTGATACCATCTGATGAAGAACTTTCAGATGAGGTTATGCAAGTTCAGCAATCCAGTCAATGTCCTAGGGAACAAGTAAGCACTTGGATAAATGAAACCAACAGTATCCATAACTTATAAATGCAGTGTAATAATTATTGTATCTGTTATTATCATGGTGACCTATTTAACTAATTCATTATAATTGCTATAGAAGAAGATGAGCTCACGCTTAGCCAAGTATGTCACTTCTGTAATGGATCCTGCATCTTCCGAAGAATCTCCATCTGGTATGTCTGACATGGGTGATTTCGAGTCCAAGAGCTCCAATTTAAGCGACCTGATGCCATTATCAAAGCAGCCAAGTCCCCTACATGGTAAGTCTATTGGAATAATTAAGCATTAATTGGCAGTTCTTAAATGTATAATACTATATGAAGACTAGGGCATACATAGGAAAGCATGCAAGATGCCTCACTGGAAATTACATCTGATTCAGCCAAATTAAATAGCAGATTACACCACTCTTGATATGAGTCAATGAAGTAACTTTGTCAGTTGAAGCAAAGAACTATAGCAGGTGGTGCGTGAAAGTATAATATGATACTGCTGCCTAGCTGCATGATGTGCATGCTCGTGTAATAAAGGGCCTATAGTGTGACTATCATGTAACAGTTGAAAACGATGCCTTTTTCTGTCCCTACAGTCAGATCTTTCTTGCCCTTGGCTTCATCCAATGCTGCAACCCTGTACATGTTTGCTACAGGCATGTAAAACCCATGGCCAATAAATAACAATTTAAAAATTTGAAATTGAATGATGAGTAATCACTCAATATTTATATATTTATAAATGGGGCATGCTATATGTAATTATATATATATATATATATTATACATAATTTTTATCATTATTATTATTATTACAATGATAATAATATACATATAGTGAGAGTAAAGACGAAAACAAAAGAAATGCAATCAAACTCAAGTCTGCATATATGAGAGTGAAGAGGAGAAAACAAACAAACTAAGAAAGGAAAATGCCATTATTAGTAAAATACATGCAATCGAACTGAAGACTGACTACAACCTAAGATTGATATATATATATATATATATATATATATATATATATATATATATATATATATATATATATATATATATATATATATATATATATATATATATATATATATATATATATATATATATATATATATATATACATGTATATATATATATGTGTGTGTGTGTGTGTGTGTGTGTGTGTGTGCCAGTGTATTGTGGTAATATGGTGTTTGATCATTTCTCTTGACTAGTTCTTTATACTCAAAGTGTCTGTGGGGCATACTACGATATCTCAGAATTGAAGTCACGTTTGGATATATTTGTTGAAAAATCAAAAATGCACTACACATTTTTGGATGCTGACAATGTGTTTTATCCAGAAAGATGGGGCTACAAAGTAGCTAGCTTGAAATTCCGTAAGTGGACCTCACTAATTTTATTGTTCAACTTGAAAATTAGTATGCAATTTAAGTGATGATATCATCCTGGACCTTTTTTGCAGAAGGCGATCTCCTTTTGTCCCCTGGCGTATCTGATCCAAGGCCTTATCATCTTGAGGTCAGAGGGGCCATAGACTATAAGCGTAAGTCGCACATTAATTTTAATATATATGTTGAACAATATTAAATGAGTAATATCTGGTTCTTTGCAATTTTTGACAATTAAGTAAATTACAGTATTATTATAATATACTGTAACAGTATTAAATTCTACTAATTCTGTTTATAGCTCTGTTTGTGGCTCATCAGTCCCCATCCCCTGTGAAAGTTGCCTGTTTCCAGGAAACCTGTCCTGTATTTTGCCTTGGGTCCAAGCATGATATCAATACCAGTTACAAGTGGAGACTTTACGAAAGTCATTCGGAATTCATCGATTCTCCAGTGATTTATGTGAACCAGCCAGGTCTGTATTCGTGTGCTGTTACATACGGAGATGAAATGGCTGAAAGTAAAGTAATCAGTGTGGAAATAGATCCAGGTAATGCATGTATGTAATAATTAGTCACTATATAGAAGCAAATGCTTTGTACTTAATATTAGTAGTTAGTATATATACATTATTTTGCATATACCAGAGGCATACCCATGCATGCAGGATTTTAAATTGTTTCTATACTGAGGCACAACATGCATCATGATTGATTATACTGTGTTTACATAGTATTATCACTTATTTAAGTATATTTATAAAAAAAATGAATGTAGATCTTTACAGAGCACTGTACTGGACAGAAGCTACAGCAACTCCAAATGACTCAGACCCAGTGATTATTGATGTTGACCAATTCTTAAAGCTAGATTATGAGGGTACATGTGCTGAAAAGTATCCCAGTGAGTTTGGTGAAGCTAAAATACATACAACATGCATTATTCATTTTGAAAATACATTCACTATTACTGCATATGAACACACTATCTCTATAAAGTCAAACACATGCACTTAAATTGAACTTATATTAACCAATTCTTGTTAGCTTTAGTCATGCAGACTCTACATAGAGATGTTTGTATGGAGATGACCTGTATATATAATACTGTAACAGTATAAGGGTATTATAAGTGGCTTAATGTACAATTGCAGTTATATTTGCTATTTTCAATAATTATTATTAACAGCGATTTGCCCTATATAGTTTGGGAGCTGCAGTTTGATATGTCAGATTCTACTTACTACACAATCCTGTCCAAGAAATTGCACGTACAAGTGTCATAGGTGGCGGAAATGGTGCGGCTAGCACGGCTATGGCTAAACCAATCACTAATGAGTAGGGACTGAGCTGTATGAAACCTACCGTATTTGTAGCAGGAAGTTGTTACTGTCTACTGAATACAAGTGGTTTTCTCCTTTAGTGGCAATCCACTCTTTGACAAATATTACACAATTCTAAACTTTCTTGTCAAAACTGCACTTTAAATGCCTACAAAAATTGTAACTCTAACCAAATTGCTTCTTGCATGAAATGCCATTTTGTAGCAGTTTGTCATGATGACAGCCGGATTTTATTGTGGGCTGGAAGATGCTGAAGACGTTGATATCCATGCATTACTGTTAATTGAAAAATAATCACATATTCCTGAGGAATGTTCACAGCATGACATCACAGATCCAACCCAAGCCATACCAAACAAAAATTACTTCCTCTGCCACAGAGTGTCCAATTATAAAGCTAGCAGTGCATGGTATTTCTGCATTCTTTCTCTCAATGCAGAAGAAAAGTCAAACTTTCTTCCCACTGAGGCAGGTAAGAGTGGTAGCCTTAGACAAGATGTAAAGCTTAGCACTGCAAATGTGTCAGATTCCAGAACAGTGTTTGCGAAAGGTACTACTAGCACTGCAAATGTGTCAGATTCCAGAACAGTGTGTGCGAAAGGTACTAAGCATTATATTATATTAAAATTAAAAATACCTCCTAGTATGTTGATTATTATATAAAAGCACTAATATATACTTGAATATAGGATCAGCTTCAAGTATGGAATTTGGTTCTGATGAACTGAGTGAAGCAACTGACTTTTTCAATCCCAATAACCTCATAGGAGAAGGAGGCTTTGGACAAGTATACAGAGGTGTTTTGCGCTACACAACTGTTGCCATTAAGATCTTGACTGAAGTAAGTGCAAGGCTGCCTCCCATGTATGCATATATATATATAGTGAATTAAGTGTAACAGAATGTAAGAATTTTATTATGCACGCAATGTCATTCATAATCTACTATAATGTTTCAGACTGAGTATTTATTGTGTAGTATCATCAAATACTATTGTATTATACTGAGTCTCAATGATAGGAAGGTAAGAGAGCCCTTGGAGATCAGTCACAAACTGTTGCAGAGCTTCATTCAGGTGGCAACATTTGTAATCCATTCACATCTGAAATTTGTGCACTTACGAAGTAAGTAAAATGGACTCATGAGTGTAGACTTGTAGAAATTTAAAGCTGGTATATATATACCCTGCAATCCAATGCAATCCCTTGCAGATTCAGGCATCCTAACCTTGTCCCTTTGATGGGATACAGCCAAAATCCTCCAGCCATTGTTCTAGAATATATGGAAGGTGGAAGCCTCCATGCAGCATTACATGAGGTTCATACAGCTATATATATAATATATATATAATATTATATATATATATATATATATATATATATATATATATATATATATATATATATATATATATATATATATATATATATATATATATATATATATATATATATATATATTATAATACTTTATATTATGCTATGTATATAAAATTATACTGTATATCACTCACCATGTATGTCTTTTCATGCAGAGAAGGGTACCCATTGAATGGTCCAAGAGAATGCAAGTGTTGCATGATACTTGCAAAGGGCTTGCCTATCTCCATGCAGCAAGCCCACCATTGGTTCATCAGGACATCAAAAGGTACATAATTATCATATAATATATAAAATTATTGTACACCATGCAAGTTACAATCAGTATAGTTGCATGCACAAAGGTCATTTTTCTTGATCTGTCCCTAATAGTCCAAACATACTGATTGATGCAAGTGGTGCAGGTCGGTTAGCAGATTTTGGATTTTCAATAGAGCTGCCAAAGCAGGTGGGGGGACGTTCACTCTTTACCTCTAAGTATTTTGCAAGATCTGAGGGTTATTATGCCAATGAAGTTGCTAGTGGCAAGTACTCTGATAAGAGTGATGTGTTCAGCTATGGCATTGTAAGTTACTTTCTTAGATTGTTAGCTTCATATTAAGTGTATAGTACAATCTGTGTCATGTTCAGTGAATGCTCAGCTGTGCAGTTGTCCAGTTTAATGCTTTGTCCATGATTTGAGCTTGTGGAGTGCCAGCCCCACAAGTTTTTAACTCAAATTACTTGACAATGTTATTATACTAATTTGACTGCATGTTGCAGGTAGTTCTTGAAACATACACAGGATTGGTAGCATATGACAAGGAAAGAGAGGATTCAAAGCTGGTACATGTACACATTGTCAATTACTTAATGTACAGATGCATGCTATTATTGCATGTTCTATTATTGTATGCTGTTTCTAGATAGAACATTGTGAAGATGCCATTGGTGACATCATTGACTTCCAAACATTAGCCGATAAAAGACCAAAAAAGGTTCTGAAAGCTAAAAATCATAATAAGATTTTTGAAATTGTAACAAAATGTACACTAAGGCACTCAAAACGCCCATCATCTAAAGAGGTTAGTGAAATCAATTATTAATATGATTAAAATGATGTTGACATTATTGTGTTGTTATATCATGCATGATAAATTATGGATACGTGACCCTGATAACAGATGAATCGAGATTACATGGCATTTTCATTTTCTAGGTTTTGAAACTGTGGGAAGAGTAGGTATCATCGATCCTAGCTCATCAATGAGTCAAACTGAAACAGTATACCTTATTGACAATATGTTGTTTCATACATTGACTATATATGGGAGCTTTACTTTTTCTGAGATTTCTTTCAATTTGACCACGGTACGTTGTGTTATCCTTACATTGCTTTATTTATTCCATTGTCAATTATACTGCCTGATTCAGGTTTATGCTTTGATTCACATTGTATCAATGACATAATATGATGATGATGACTTCGACTATGTACATCAGGCCTTACTTTCAGAGATTTGTTTTATTTTCATTAATATTTTAAATTATCACTTTGTTGTGTTTTCATTGTATTGCTTTTAAAATTATTTTATTACAATTATAATTACTGCCTTTAATCATATAATTTAATGTTTTCATATTATCAATGAATCATGTAATATTATGTTAAGTGTATAATGCAACCAAACTAATTGAACTTCTAATGTCTTATTATATTTAAATAATTATGAGTAATGTATCATTATTTGGTAACTATGCGATCACTCACAATTAATGCAGGGAATCCAAATGCTGACATATACCTTATATATATATATATATCATCTGTGTTTAAAATATAGAAATTATAGTTTATACATTGAATGAATGTTTTGATGCAACTAACTGTGTCTATATATAATAATGATATATAGAATTAATTAGGCAAATTAATATAAATGCATGCAGTTTACTATTGAAAGTAATCCACAAGACACTTGTAAAACTGTACTATGTTCGTGGATGTAAAATCATTCCTACTAATTCCAAATATGCAGGATGTGAAAGCATCTGCTTGGGCCTTAAAGGATTGAGGGAAAAATTTCTTCCTTTGAGATCCAGAATTTCCTTGACTTTCTATTTTGTAATAGAAATGCTTCCAAAGCTCTACATCCACCACTTGAATCTGATCTCTTTTACCTTATTACATAAAATTAATATAATATGAATCATTTCATATTATTATAATAGTACTAACTATATGCAATGTACACGCATATTAATGAGATACTGTCACATTCTGTGTATATACGCACATGCATAAATTTGAACCTACCATACATTGCAGGCATGTCATAAAGATCTTCTGGCTTCCCGGCAGGACCATTGGAATTCCTATTTTTTCTAATAGTATGTGAATTCCACGAGTCCCTAAATTCATTGAGTTCTCTTTCAAGTACAGGTACAAATGCATATGCTAGGCAGTATCTGCAGTACATGAAGAATGCACATTCTAGCCCCAGAAGAAAGTGAAAGAAATGTCAGTATAATAATAATTATGCAAAATTTACCTGACGTGTATCTATTTGCATGTAATTGTTACGCAATGTCATGTACTTACTAGATAGTACATTTTTTTATTATTTACTGCATGTAGATTCTAAGTCATTAAAATTTAATGACTATTTTTCCTCATAATATACACAAATTTAACGGGATCGTGAAACAGATTCACAACTATTAAAACATTGCATACATACAACTCTGAATCTGTTACCTGTGAACATTGCTTTCAGGATTAAAATCTCCAGAATCCAAAAGGGCCTATATTTAGAAATGTTCATTATTGTATAATAATTTTTTGTCACTGCATTAATAGAATAATATAATCGAATTGCATGGTGTTTAGGTAGTATAAACCAACCTTGCATATTTCAATCCACCATGCAGTCTTAAACCTTTTGAGGACTGACCACCATGCCTCAATGCGCTATAATTATGAATAAGGGATATAATTATAGTAATTATACCAAATTACTTAATTTGTTGTGTATAGACAATGCAACTTTCAATTGTCAAAATGCATGTAATGTCAAGCTACAATTTAGGATAAGACTGACTCAGGGAATATAATATACATTATCATGCATATTCTGTGATATGATGGTGGTTTACAGACATGTAGGGATACAAATTCCATGTAACAAATATCAATCACATTTATTACAATGTAACATTTAAATAGTATTAATAATATATAACAGTCTGCATGAAGTAGCTCATGTATTACTATTGCTACCCACTGTGTTTCTTGTAGATGGACCATACAAAAAGGCTTCTCTTGCATCAAGCCCACGGTCCATTCTGAATGCAATTTGAGCTGTTGCAACCATTCCATTTTCAGTGCCATAATCAGCTCTGCACACTCTGGGACAACCTGACATATGTTGTGCAGGAAAATGTAAAGCCATTATCAAAAAAAGGATTCTCCAAAAACACTTGGAACAAGGGTAAGTTGCAAAACCGGTACAGGACTAGGTGGGCAAAGAACAAGACTAGTCTGACATGGCCAGACCGAAGTCCTCCATTTGCAGGAGGAAATGGAAATGCAAATGGAGGAATTCGGTCTGGCCACATCAGACTAGAACAAGACAGGCATAGGGCTAGACGAGCATAGGGCTACACATACATGAGGCTAGACAGGTATAGGGCTAGACAGAGTTTAGTTGGACTGAGTGCACACTATATATGCAAATTCCTACATCCCACAGCACATATGTACTGTATAATGTACTGTACATGCGGGATGTAGGAATTTGCACACATATATTTATATTATATATATATATATATATATATATATATATATATATATATATATATGTATGTATGTATATATATATATATATATATATATATATATATATATATATGTATGTATATATATATATATATATATATATATATATATATATATATATATATATATATATATATATATATATACATATATATGTATGTATATATATATATATATATATATATATATATATATATATATATATATGTATGTATGTATATATATATATATATATATATATATATATATATATATATATATATATATATATATATATTATATACCGTATACTGGGAAAGCTTTGTGGAGATAATTTTAAAAGTTTTGCAAATTTCGCGCAGTCAACAGCACATTCGCAAAACTTTATTTCACGAATGTTAGCTCTGTTCTATACATCTATATATGAAATGCAGCAATTCGGGAAATTTTTTTCGTGAAAATTGTGAAATCTGAGAATTCGCAAAAGTTTTACTCCGCGAAACTTTTCCCGGTATATACGGTATATATATATATATATATATATATATATATATATATATATATATATGTATGTATGTATATACATATATAATAATATTAGCACATGCTCAGGAGCAAAACACAGTACCCTGCATGAAGCAAAAGTATATACTTAACATCTCACCTCCAGCTTCCATTATGGCATCCAAGTAGTGATGAAGAACAACGTATGGGCTGTGATTGGACGGTTCAAGTTTTAGCCACAAGAGTTTTCTAGAGAATCTAACAAAGGGAGGGGGGATGAAATTACTGCAAGCCAGGAGAGTTACTTCCATGCAGCATGACAAATAATATTATAATAACAACTCTAATCATTTTAATAGACTAAGTGGTCTAATATAGTGCAATGCCATATACATACCCATCAATGCATCCATGTATTGCTAGACCATAGGGGCTTAACTTGTCATATCCATCCAGATGCCAAACATGATTAGGTCCCTTGCGAGTAAATATATTATTGTTAAAGTAATATGACAGTCATAGCTGCCGGTTAAATGATTAGTAAATTGAAATGTAATCAATATTGCACGATTCCATGTAATACCTGGCAGGCGTACACTCTTCTCTTCAATCTTCTGCTAGCCCTCATCTTTGTCCCATCAGGATCTACTCTCGCCATGATTTTCATCATTTCATTCCTAGTGTATAAATTCAAATGCATGCATGCTCAGTCACTGTGGATCACCGGATGATTTTATTAATAATTTGATTAACATACAATATAACTTAGCAACCGTATATTACCTTGTGACACAAAAATGATATTTGTCTTTAATATATGCCACACAGTGCGATATCCAAGCAATCTTCTTGAAGAGACAAAGTTTCTCTATAATTATTATACAATAGTATGCCAGTAAATACATAATTGTGATAAATATGGTAATTATAATAGTATACTTATGTCAGTACATGAATGATAAACTACATATATCCAACCCATGAATACTATACTAACTGAAAACATTATATCTTTGTGACAGTACGCTGCAGGGCAACATACACATGCAGATATACTTTTCACTAAATTAAATACATAATGACAGAAACATGACTCATTGATTTTGTACCAAAACTATCTGTTCTGCCAGATACTTGTCTGAATTTCCACGACTTCCTTTGCGGCCGAGCCCAAGCTTGCGCAGATAAAGCTTGAGCCATGATAAGCTTTAAAATGGAATCAGAAATTAACTGGTACAATGAAGACTTATAATATTAGTATTAATTTAATTTAAAAATAAAATGTGTGAATAAAATCATAACATTTATTAGTATACCTTCTTTGTATCCCATGACACAATTGCAATCTTTTCAAAATTGTCTTATATGGGCAACCAGAAAAGAAACACTTCTCTATAACATCTGCATGTGATGCAAGATAATGACCAGTATCAATATATAAAACACTATCATAATGTGACCATGCATGTATTATGATTTACATTATAATACATCATATTCTATAATTCATGATAAAAATGTCCATTTACAGGACATCTGTGGAATGTCTGTACAATGTTTGTTGCCATAATTGGGAATCTTCATCAAAGTGGACCAGCACTTGGGAGCCCTAGGCTATCTCCTTCCAAAGGAATACACAAATTTAAAACTTTCAAACGATTTCACAACAATGGCGCCCCAAAATGTCTCTTAATACTCTCAAGACCGTCTTACCTGGCCTGCATGGGGTGGATTAATTTAGGGGGAGGAGTGCATTGGGTTCTGACCTCATCCTTTTACAAAGAAACGTTTTGAAATACCATGACAATAATCTTCATTTTGACCCAGTAAGTTCAAACAATAAATTGTGCATGGTGCAACTCAGCTCTTTGCTTCTAGACAGGAATTATGCATGATGCAATGATCATAATTATTATACAGTTACTATGAGATTTGCAGCTCTTTGGCCACATGGTACTCTTCATGAAAAATATACAGTTAAAAAATAATAAAATAATTATTATATATGCTTTTTAAAAATTAGTTATAAATACAAAAAGAGCCAGAAAACATTACTATACTGACACTTTTAAATGAGGGCAGACATGAGTCCCAAGTATCTAACTAAGTCTCTGTGACACTGTACATTCATGGCTGATGTGGCAATTAAATAACAATAAAATTAAATATGATGATGATGATGATAAACAAATTTAAAACAAATGAAAATGTGGACTTTAAATTAGTCTAAGACTTAAATTAACAAGAACATTGTCAAGTAACAAGTATGCCAGATAACAATGAACACATCAACTATGATCACTGCATGCACAAAACTTACGACACCACTGACAGCAACAACAATAAACACAATGTGATTGAAAACACAATTTCAAAACATTTAATACCTATAAATAAACTAATGCTCAGTCTACAGCTGCATTATAATAACAATAATACAATTTGGTTTAACGCAAATATGATTGGCAGTAGGTTTACCGTATATGATAGACTGATGAAAAATCAGTACGACTGGCAAATCCGCTGCAACGTGCCTCAAATCTACTAGCTGCAACCTTCTCCCCTAGTAATAATAATAACGCTTGCCTTTTATGATATGATCGATATCGTCCGTCATCTTTAATTCGGGTCCCAATAGTCAGCCATCTTTGTGTCACATACAGTATTGTGATATATGTATCATCTGCAAGCTGTAAAGCTCTTATTAGGCATATTAAGTCAGCTGCCAGTCTACAGCTTTTATTTCGGTTGCTATTTTGCTGTTTGAGTACTGATTTGCATAGCGTACCGACCGATCGCCGAGTACCATCGCGTAGATAATCGGGATTGCCGAATTGGTATAATGTATGGCTAACGAGTCATCGGTCCGTGCACCGTTCCGTTCTTCGTTCTGTTCATCGTTCCGTTCATCGTTCCGTGCGTCGGTCCGTGCATCGGCCCGTTGTCCTTCTGGGCCACCATATCTCGGCCACCATACCCCGGCCCGGCTCGCCATCCCGGCCCGGCTCATCATCTCGTCCCGGGACGTCAGATCGCCCCGTGACCCTTGTCGGCCACCATATCGGCCACCATAGCTACCATAGTTTTGCCATTTCTCCCTTTTTCTTCTCTTTTCTGGGTGCCACTTATAGTATCTTCTGGCTAAAGGTTCCCCAGATTTAATAAGAATACCTGATACCTGATACCTGTGTTGTACATTCAGCTGACAAAATTTGACAGGTATTGTACATTCAGCCAACAAAGTTTTCACCTGATTTTCCAGCTACATAGCACCATGCACCTTCAGCAACGAGTCTTGGGTTCTCAGCTCTTTCTTGTCTGTTTTGCCTGCCTACTCAGTGGACCCTTTCCTCTCTTTCACCTGGGGGCTTGGGATCTAATGGGCAATTAATGCACTAAAATTTGTTTGACAATGTCCATGTTTGTCCTTAATAACGCAACTGCATGTTGATTACCTCCTCTTGGCTGCTGACGACGAGGTACGTAAACAGCAAAGGCAGGAACAAGGCATCCACTCTCCCCTGACTCCTGTGTTGTACAATTTGTGTTGTACAGCTGTAAGCTGAGGAAACAACAGGAGAGTGACCATTGCGTCAATTAGCTATGGCGCTGCTGTTGCAGATGGAGGTTAATAACAAAGGCACATACGAACACGTTTATTATGCAACGTGCAGCTAAACTTGACATTGTTCAATCAGTTCTAAGCTTCTAGTGTATTCCTGTGCCAAATCTCTGCCCCGTGCATCACTTTCATATGTATGTGCACATAACCACACAAGGGCCACAGTAGGCAACCATCATTGCCATCCTATTGTGAAACAATGGGCTGCTCATTAATTGTCTTTATGCCTCTAACAGTAGCTCAGGCTCTGCCCCACTATGATAAATTGTCTGCCTAGTTATGTAATAATTTAGTACTGCGATCCTACCCTTCACTTTGCAAATCACTGAAAGGTCAAGTGATTGTACCTTGGTATCTATGGCTTGGTATCTATAGTTGTGCCATGTACAGAGCCTTGTCAGGATTACTGAATAATTAGATCACCTTCGGTAACCAGTGAATATTGGAGTCACATGACAGAAATTGGAATGGGTGGAATTTCAACATCGTTAGAATAGAAATATACCAGAGAATTAGGCCTGACATGACGTCTCCATTCAGTATGACTGACCACTGGAATGACTCTGAACCTGTGGAAATCCATTCTCCATTGATCATTCAATGATCTGCAAATATGGGGGCCTTACCTGCAATGATGTTCAATCAAAACCAATTCTGCAAGAAGTACATGATGAACATCTACACACAGCAGCAAACAGAAAAGATGTGACATTGATGTGCCACTGTGACATTTCATGCTCTAGGTTTGTGGGGAAGAGGACAAAGTGCCTTTTTGACGTACATAAGGGTAGTTTATCCTAATGTACAGTCCTACCAAGCCTTCAGGATTAAACCACTGTGCAGATGTCACCGAAATGAAAGAAAAAAATATATTGGACACCGAGTGTGTAAAATTGGGAATAGATGTTTCACTCCAATTGTGATGTTGACCTTTGGAGGAATGAGCAAGCAGACTACAATTTTCTACAATCAATTGACAAACCTCTCTGAGAAGCAGGGCACATCCTATGCTGCCACCGTAACCTATCTGAGATGTAGAATTACTTTTGAGCTGATCAAATAGGCAACAATGTGCATCAAAGATCTAATTCACCAGTGGGTCACAGTGACAACATTGAACTGGCCATGGCTGAGGGCCAGTTCAAATGCTGATTTCATTTTCGAAGATAGACAATTTTTATCTAAATATTAATTGCATAGTTCGTTTATTCCTTTCTTATTTTTATCTACGTATATACAGTAATTCACTATCTTACTATTATGTAGATGATGCTAAGGCTGTCATTCAGCTGGAACCTGCAATTAAGTTTAATGGTGGAGGGCACATTAACCATTCCATCTTTTGGACCAATCTTTCCCCAAAAGGAGGTGGTGAACCAGAAGGTGAGGGCTGATACTGGTTGACAGCAGTGTTTCTAGCAATGCCACCAGCTCAAATTGTTATCTTGGTTGTAGTGTAAATGTAGTCGTGTTTGTCATTTGTCTGGTGTCATACGTTTATCTACAGTTCATGTACTTGCATGTTTAGCTATTATTAGTAGGTACGTAGCAAGTACAACCAAGCTTTTGCTATTGAATTTTCATAAATTCAAACTTATTTGCGAAATTCATGAAAATTAGTGCCTATACAGATTGGTGAATTTTTTTGCTACATAAATGGGATTGATTATGGGAACCAGAGTAACTTGGTCTATTCTCATCTTCTTCATTGAAGTATCATAGTTTCAGTGGCTCATAAGCAAGGTTCCTACTAACGTTAGCAGATGTTTAGATATTTTTTGTTATGTATGTCTATGTGCCAGTGATATTATTCTAGTCTAATTTTATTATCATAGTAACTTCTTGGAAACTTTCTTTGTAAACAAAGATCATGAATTGCAATTGACTATTATCTCACTTAAAAGTTTTAGAGTTATAAATTCACCAATGGGTTCTCTACCAATTTTTAACAATTATTATTTAGGATTGATACGCTGACTTAGTACTACTCTAAACAACCAAATAATTTCATGCATACAAGTGTATAAAATGTGGCTCAGAGCTGCATCCTAACAACCACAAAGTTCTACTCTTAGTAAATGTGTGCTGTACAGTATATGTCAATATTATATATCCTTCATGTTTCCGTATTAAGATGTACTTGTGTATCCAGCTTGGGATCCTCTCTGTACACTGCATTGTGCAAAGATTGTACCCTCATCACACTCATGTGTTGCAGGTGAACTTATGGAGGCCATAAAGAGGGATTTTGGCACCTTTGAAGAGATGAAGTCGAAGTTGTCCACAAAGAGTGTAACTGTGCAAGGATCTGGATGGGGTTGGCTGGTGAGGGGCTTCACTACTGTATGTACATATTTGTAGCAGTATGTGTTTGAGCATTGCAATTTAATAGGGCTATAACAAAGAATCAAAGAGACTTGAAATTGCTACATGTGCGAACCAGGATCCGCTGGAGCCAACTACAGGTGTGTTGTACAGGTAGACACCAAACATGTAAATGATAGGATTGTGCAGTATGTGATGTTATGTTTGTGGCATGTTCATGTTGTATTTAAAGTAACTATCTATCATAAGGTTTATTACAGTACTACTTACTAGCTGTTTGCCTCTGGGTTATAAGGACATTCTTTAGATTTATGTATTTTGTATCCACTATGTTTTCGATCTAGTTATAGTGTGTGTGCCTGGAAGCAGCTGAATTACGTATGTATCTGCTGTGGCTGAGGAGATAATAATACAATGAAGTTTGAAGATGTATGCCTGTTGAATATATACACCATAACCAGCCCTGTCAGAAGAATTCTTTAAGTGGTAAGGCCATTGCTTTTAAGCAATACTGATTAGTATTTGCACTGAGGGTAAAGGTACAATTAGTTTAGGATTCTAAGCAAATTGATTGCCATTTACACTGAAGAGAAGGAAAAGGATGCTGTATTTCATAGAAAACTGCTTTTTGCCGCTTAATAAAGGGGTATGTTAATTTTGAACTATTTCAGTAGTCTATGGACTTATGTACTTGCCATGATGCTCGTCAATGTCAGAATAAAATGGTGGAAACCATACGATGATAGTTTGGTAGTTTCAGAGGTCTAAAGCTGGATTTTAGGAAATCGAACAAGAAATCTTTTCTTTGATAAAATGGTTTAGCTTGCAAACTTAAGTAAGTAACTTTTTGACCAAAAAGTGGTATGGCTATATATGGCCGCACCAGCCATACTGACTCCGACAGCCTTGATATTATCTACATGTTATATGTGGCTATGTATAACTGGTTTCAAAGGGCATCTCCATAGCTTGCTATGTTTTCACTATATTTAACAGGTATGCGTCCTTAAACCTCTATGCTGTAGTATTATTACTGCCTCTTGCACAGCAGATATGTATAAGAGTGTTAAAACACTTTGAAAATAGTGAAGGATGTACGTACGTAATATTGACACACAATCATGTAAAAAGGCATTGTCCAAAAACTCTTGAAACAAAGATACTGCAAGTCAAGACAGAGTTTAGTTGGGGTGAGTGTACTGGTAAATTCCTACATCCTGCACAGCCGTACCTCACAGTCTGTGTTTCCAAATTCTTAACAGAGATGGTCCTAGGAAGCTTTTAACTTCTGTATCTTGACAGCTACGTACTGTATATAGTGTACCAAGATGCACCAACAATGTTGTGATAGGCGTTAAATATTTTTTGTTTTTGGATGAAAACAGATTTGCATGAATGGATGGTGGCCATGTTTTTGGGTGGCCATGTTTTTGGCCACCATATGGATACCACATGCAGTACTACCATACTACATATTATTGTGTATACTGTGCATAGAGTCTTTGTGCATGCTTAATGACTATTGTTGTATTGCATGCTTATCAAGTATATGGCACCTGTAATTCCCTCACACACAGGCCTTGTTCCCCTGCTTGGATTTGATGTTGGGAGCATGCTTACTACCTGCAGTACAAGAATGTCAGACCAGACTATGTCAAGGCTATATGGAACGTGGTCAACTGGACCAATGTTACTGAACGGTTTAAAGAGGCTCAGTAGTTTAGTGCAGTCATGTGTACACTTGCTATAGCTGGAAACGCAGTGCATTGTACCAGTAGTTTAGTGCAGTCATGTGTACGTTTCAGGGTTTTATCTGAGTCAAATTTTTGGGGGGAACCTACATATCTATTTATACGTATGTATATACAAACACACGCAGCATAGCACAGCACGGCACATGTGTATTCAATGATAATATAAACTACACTCATGTATGCAGCATGCATATCAGGTTTTCTTTCAGAATAATGATAAAGATGGGGCAATGGTAAATTATAGTGATGTAGTGGGATGCAGATATGTATGTATGTGGAATAATAGTGGTCTAAGCTAGGGGGGTCTGGGGTATGCTCCCTCAGGAAAATTTTTAGTTTTTATCCCTCAGGTGATAGATGAGGCTGTTTTATGTCACTCAAGCTGTTTCTGAATACAGTCCACAGATCAGTCTGTTGCAACTGTGCATGTGTGTTATAGCTAGGATAAAATTTCAAGGGAGAGATACCCCTTGTACCCCCTTTCCTCTAAAAGAAACCCTACACATGTGCAAACATGCGTAAGTACACTACCTATACAGTACATGAATACATCCTTGCATGAATGTTTAATATACTATGCTGTTGGAGCAAATTATAAAGCTAAACCATGTGCTATTGCATTAGAACTCCTAAATTTTGACACATGTATTCAGTGTAATTGCTAACCAATGGACTCAAGATAGATTTATATAAGCTATTTATGATATAAGCATTTATGGCAAATTCTACTCTTTAGAAATGGATTCATGATCAATTCATGACAGTGTTCCTTCACGAAAATTAAGCCTGCATAATTTTATTTTGGTAGGGGGAACCATACCCAGGTTCCCCCCCCCCTCCCCCAGATAAAAACCCTGCACTTGCTATAGCTGGAAACACAGTATGCTGAATGAAATTGTTGACATGTGTCATGTAGTCATGTTTCTGAAACACACCTTGATATAATTGTATATAGATACTGTTAAAGTAATCCCCAGCAGAGTCGTGGCTATGTACAGAGTAGTACTGTATAGCAGTTAATATAGAGTCTGTCTATTTGAACGTGGTGCAGGTCCTTGCATGTGTCCTCCAATACATCCGTCTCGATGAACTGTACAGTACATATATAAAAAAGCTCTTGATTAGCAATAATTGTAGGTGTATCATATAATAGTAGATTTCCTGGACATTTTGAAAGCCTTCAACCAGTTACCCCAGCAACCACAATGTTCTTTATATTATCAAAGCTTTCTCATCTTGGTCTCTCTGCACATACTCATTCTCAATTGGTTCAATTGAATCTTGTCTCACCCATACTACCATCACTTGTGTTGACGATTCCTCTTCCATTGGTTTCCATTAATTCTCTTCTGTCCCTCAAGGCTGGACCCTAACTCCAGCCCTAACCCTATAACCCTAGATTTTACTACTAATATATAATGGTATAATACACTGCAGGTTGCCTATGGTGGTTGCACTATGTATTCTATAAAGGGAAATACGTTATAGTTATATCCCGGTACGAGCATGATATCCAGGTTATCGCCCAAATTAAACCGAGGCGAAGCCGAGATCGTGGGCGATGACCTGGATATCATGCGAGTGAACCGGGATATAACTAACTTCTATCCCATGCAAATTGATTTCCAATTAGTAGACTTAATTGGCAATAATTGATTTAATTAACACCAAATTGACTATTGATTAGTACCTGGTAGTTATTACTGGGGGGAGGGGGGGATAACTACCATACATGCCCAGTTTTTCCTTTGATCTTTCGCAAACTGGGATAGAACTTTAATTATCATAATAATTTTTATAGAATACCTTGTATATATCTGATACAAAAATGAACCTTAGGTACAGAGTAATACATTATTGTAGCATGAGTTCATGATATACATATCATGCAGCCAAGATTGGTAAAAATTATAAGCCGGTATGATGTGTAGACATGAGTAATTGATCAGAGTGATAGTAGACTATATAATTCTATTATAGTAGTTCGAGTGTTGATTATATAATATGTATGGGGTGAAATGGATATATACGTATGTGTCATGTTGTGTGTGATGTGTTGTCTGATGGTAATGTAATACTGTACTTGTAGAACCTCTTGTACAGGTGTAGCGTTGATACAGACATGCATGTGAGTGAAGCTGGAGTTAATTTGGTGCATGTCCCTTGGTGCATGTGTCTGTACCAATGCTACAGCTACACAAAGGGTGCTACAAATAGTATGTGGTATGTTTGCTAGTCTTGTTTGTGAGATGAAGGTGTGATGGGAACTTTGTCACATACGAATTATTGTCATTGACAACCTACAATTATTTACCATTAGAAGTGTGTGAAAAGATTACAAAGACCTGCACTGTGTACACATCACAAGAGGTGTACTTACATCGGGGATGTGTGCACGGTACATCCTTTGATAACACCCACGCAACATAATTGAGTAGCGGTCAGAACAAAAAAATAATTGACACTGTTCAAATCTTTCGAAATTTGGTAGGCAGGTACAGTCTAGTTAGAAGAGTATAAATAATGCCACTTCGTTTTTTGTCATAAGCAAAGAATTATACATTCTATATTATTAATTTTGTAGCACAAAACATGACAGTGAATGAATGCAGTCACATCTTATTTATCCGGCACTGGCTTGTAAATCCCCATCACCAATAACTGTACACAATTCTATATACCTGATTTATGGGGAATAGATGCTGTCAGATAAACCACATCCCACTGTATATACTATATAATGAAAGTATTGCACATGCATGCATAGCAACAGGAACCTTACTGGTTTGATCAGTATGTACGTGAGTCTCTATCATGCATGTCCTGGCACCTGGGCCTGGACTTTGGTATATATATAATCATGTAATGGAATTGATTACAGTGATTCCCAAGACAACCTACATTGCTGATTAGCTCTATTAGATTCACACTCCTAGCTGTAGATTTATGCATACAACAGATATACTTGTAATTTATTTTATGTGGCATTGTTATCAGATGCATCAATACAGTGTAGCACAACCATGCATGCATGCCGAATGGCATTGAAGATTAAAGTTGTTTATGGAGATCAACTATGTATGTACTGCAGTGGTACTTTCAGACGGTAGCTAGTGTTTATAATGTGCAAACTACTGTATTTTATGGCCAGGGTATAAGTCGCAGTTTTGATGCCTAAATTTTACTGGCAAAGTACTGTATGAGGTGTGACTTATGCACTGAATAGTTCATTAATTATGGCTGATGAAATGATAGTACTGTTCAAAATCATGGTGCGACTTATATTCCATAGAATACGGTATATAGCCACCCTTACATGGTGAATGAATACTACAGTAGAACCTCGCATATCCGGCCCCCGTAGTTACAGGCACCTCACTCAACCGGGTAGTGTTTCATACATGTACTTCTATTATCAGTACTAATGTGGACGTATGGGTCTATAGCTGTACCATGTGGTGCATGTGCAAAATTAGGTGAAATGACTGGTAGAAAGCATCCACTTGTCACTGCTTAAAGGAAATTAAAGAAAAAAAGAAAATTTAAAGTGTGGAATGTCTCAAAGTCTACATAGGTAGTAGAGGATTCATACTTACGGGCACTTTCACAATTACGGGCACCCCTTGGTCCCAAACTGCCCGGATATGAGAGGTTGCACTGTACTTGGAATCTTCCTATATCTCTGTATGCAGCATAATATTTACTGTTCCTCATACACTGGCCACATCAAGTTTATCCATATATTCTTCGAGTTTCAGACAATAATTGAAAGATCTTTAACATTTCTCTACTTGAGCTCAGTTTCTGTAACATCTAATTCTCAGCACATGATTACCAACATTTTGCCATCCAAATGCAGTATATTAATTATATTCTTAATTTACTCATGCAGTTGGTCACTTCCTCATGTTGCCTACAGTACCATATGCATCTTACAACTTGTTAGTTAAAATCGTGTGCATCCAAAACTCAATCACACTAAGTTAGCTTAAATTCCCCATGCACCACTGCTATTGATTTTGTGAGCGGGAAAGATGCATTAGGACGATGTCTTCTCACTCCAAATCCAAGAAACTTCAAAAGCACACAGTTGCACTTGTTCATGCATTCTAATATTCTAATAATATATTATATGCTGTTTATAATTCCATCACTGGCCATCACCATCAGCTGATGATCGATGCATGCAGTTTGAAGCATAAACAGCCTTAGCACAATTGTTAACATTGTCTTCAAATACCATAAATTATCATATATAATCATAACATACTACAATAAACAATCAGGTAACTAAAGCATCAGCAGAATATTATTATACAGTCAAGTTATTGTTATAGACTAAACAGTTATACATTATTTTCCATATAATGTACGTGTGCATTCCACACAAAGTGTATGATTGAAAAATAATAGGAATGGTATAGTTATCAGTGTATTCCTTGACTATCAGTTCAAGAAAAACCATGCATCAGGAGGAATGTCATCATAATCAGATGTAGGAGGGGATGCCATGCCAGTGAGGTTCTGACAGTGAGTTGCCAGTGAAGTACGGGCTTTGCGCTGAGTTTCTTCCTTAGCTCTTGCATTGAATTCTCTATAGTTAAGTCTATAATCCAAAGCTCTTCCGCCATCAGCAAGGTCAACCACCTCTGGTGCTCTCAGTAGATCATAAATTTCTTTGAGTATTTCCCTTATTGTGAAATCTGGCGAGTAATAGTTCCTGTTGAGCAGGTAGCAACAAATGTGACCATCCTCTGTCACATTGCAGTGTATGATCTTAGTCTCAAACCGGATGTCAGGTGGGCTTGTTGGATAGTCATCTGGGAAGTGAATGTTAAGAATGAAATTGCCAGCCTCATATGGTGAATTTGGAGGCCCAGTGAGAACAACTTTCCAAAAGGTAACATCTTGCTGGATGGGGAAAACATTCATTCCATGAATTGGCAATTTAGCCATGCTTGCTAAACCTTTTAGCACATATTTTACTTGATTTCCTTGAGGCATTACTGAACCTTGGTTAGCAATTTTCTTCAAAGCTTCAATTGGAAATGTTGACAAAGTGCGAAATTCAGAGTTGATTTTCACAGGAATGTGCAAAGAATATGCTTTGTGCTGAAGTCTGGCAAGATCGGATTCACTAGGAGCTTTTCCTGCATTTGACATGGATTCTCTCAGTCTGACTGATAGGAATGCTTCCATGTCAGGTAGGCCCATAGCCTCCTCTATCCTCCTATAATAAAAGGCATGACCTCCAGTTGCAAAAGCAACGGCCTTTGCAGCAGGGTTGTTATCACCAATGAGGATGCAATCCATGACAATACTGCTTTGACAGAGGAATTGTACACAACTTCTTCTTTGTGCTTCATTTCCATCTTGGCCATCAGTAAGGCATAAAATACGGCGAATACATTTGGGATACCTTCTTCTTATTTCATCTAGCTCTCTACAGGCCTGCTCAAGAGCACACCAGAGACGAGTACCTCCGCCATGCCTCAACTTTTTTGCTTCTTTGGTAAGAATACTGACAAACGTTTCACCAGCAGTGGACAATTTACAAATATTATTTGTAACCTGAGTAAATGTGTTTAGACCTATAGCAAAATTGAAGCCAAAAGCCATAATTCTTTCAGCAAAAACAGTGAATATTATCTTGGCAACATCTAACTTTGTAAATTGAGGATAAGCTTGTGATCCCATGGAGCCACTGACATCCAGAACTACTAAGACCGCTTCATCTGGTGGTTCAGTGATGTAGCTTTGTCTGTTGTAGACTCCACCTGTTGCCAAGGCCTGAAGACTGTGGTCTATCATATTGAGATCATATAGGTCTTCTTTGCCCATCAATGGATCCAGAAGATAATGGGTTTTCCCTCGATCAAGCTTCTTTGCTCGTTCAGTGAATATCACTGTAATCACAGATTGAGTATGTTGCTTTGTATTCTGTGTAAGCCGAGGTGGAAGATTCATTTGTGGTCTAAGACGTAAATCGTTAGGTTTTCGGATTTGGAGATAATCAGGAACAGGAAACGATCCCCTTCCAGTTGACGGCTTCACTGGAAGTGGCCAATCCCTTTCATCAGGGATCAAATCCCAGTAGCAAACATCATCCTCTAAAGGCAGTGCAATCATACATTTGGCAAATTTTCTATTAAAATGGCAACTTTCTGTACACTTTTCGATGCATTTTGTACACAATACAACTTCAGATTTTTCATTTATCATGATTGAGGATAATAAATACGCTGGCTGCATGAAGTGCAAAAGAAGGACATTGAATTCTCATAGTCTTCTTCAATAAGGAATGATTCAGAATTTGAGAATATAGCTGTCCAACATTTTAAGGATTCTTCAAATACCTTTGCAGGTGTGCTGTTGGGAGACATTTCCTTGAATACTTCGTAAAGTATTTCATTGATTGCTACTTTTTGTGCAATTGTTATCATTCTTCTATCAAAAAGCATAGCCAATGCATGAACAAGAGGTGGGCAAGCAGTAAGGTGGAGTAGGTATCCTAGAACATGCAGATCAATACCATTTTTGCTAACGTAATGTGATATAACAAACAAAACTGAGTAGAAAGTTGACAAACCAACATCTGACTGAGCTATCAGAGGCCTGCACTTTGATGCATTAAACAGACTGTACCAGAAGGGGTTAGAAGGCTTTGGATTCAGTATCAAAAGAAGTTTAGAGAATTCTTTTATGTGGAAGTTCAATTTTGTAAGAGGCCTTTCACTTTTCTCAATATCCTCTCCATTATACTGTAAAGTCATCCAGTCGACGGGGATATTGGTAGCTGAGGAAACTTTTCCATAAAGAGACATGCAGTCATCTTGATGATGATCAATCTGGATCTTGCAACTTTTCAAACCTACAATATTTATCATACAAGAGCCATCGTTTGGATCAGCAATACTTCCACTGTTGACAGCTGAGCAAAGATCATCATGGCCATTATGTTTAGTGTTACAGAATATTACAAGAAGAAGATCTCCTTTTTCAATTTGCCAGTCACGAAGTGTCCAGGATTCAGATGCAATATTGCGGTTGAGAGGGATTCCATTGGGTAGATATAAATGTGCTGTGATTTCTACGCCCTTGTTTTCTTTTAACCGAATTTTTTCCACCAGTTCTCCAAAGGTAGTTGTTGGGTGTAGACCATCAATCTGTTGTTCTGGTTGACCTTGGTACAACGGCTGAAATGTTCGGTACTTTATATACAATGCCATGACTAACAGATGTTCACTGTAAGGAAAGGTAAAACCATCATTACCATAAGCATAAGCTGAAAGCATCAAATGAACAGAAAGTAAGGAGTGCATATACAGTGCTATGGCAATGAGTGATATTGAATTTACATGATAGATCCTGCATATTAACATTGGAATACCAACAATGAAGAAGATTCAAGAAGGCCAAGTGGGAAATTCAAAATTTGTTGTAAAATTCTTAATAATAACTTGTACGTACCATGTGTACTCATCTGGGCCTGCACTAGGCATTTCTATTTGAACCATAAAATCTAGTCTGGCATTGTCAATACTCACCTACAGTGAAACCTTTCTAATCCTATAATGAAAAGCAGTGGTTCCCACAGGATCAAACTCAAACAGGGTGCTCTGGTCAGGCTACTGAATGGGTCATGCTTTATGCGACACACGGAAAACTGAATAACATTGATTATCGGAGGTTAAGTTAAAAAATGATAAGAATACATACCAGATACTCGGATGATCAGTCACTTTAAATCACTGTCAAATAATACTGTTAACAGTTATCGATTACAATCTGATCCTCCGGCTACTGCGTTTGTCCCAATCATCCACTGTTTTGTCAAAACAGAAATTCTCGATACTTGGACCTTCAGAAGAGATTCGAAATGAGACGGTCCAGTGTTGTGGTGTTGATGCGATTTCTTCCCTATCTGTTTTGATCCTATTCATTGTAGAAAAGACTCTCACAATCAGCAGTAGTAACATAGCAGCTAGCCGTGACAGCATTGGGCAGATGCTACGCAAGGAATCGTTGGACAACAGAGAAGTCATAACTTCATCTGGGGAGCAGTCTGTGAATCTCTTCACTAAAATGTGCTTGAAGGTTGCTCACTCTACCTCAAGCTTCACTTTATCCATGGAATGTGTAAATTTGTTGACTACAATAACAACCTCAGCATCTGCGTAGTTACTAACATCACTTAACAGATAAATTGTGGCAATGAACTTGTAGCTCTTAAGGGCATGGATCAGACCCCTAGTAACTGCATCATCATTTTCTACCACCTCACACTCCAGAGTTGTAAGTAGAGAAGGCAATGCAATGTGCGTCGAATTGCAGCTACAGCCTGATCATGAGATAGCCATCTAGTATGGATGGCCTTCTTTAAACACAACACAGGCTCTTCCATAATCTTCTGTATACTTCATGCAAGGAAACTTCATGAACTGCACTATTGGCAAAATGATAATACAATGCAACAAGGTGTGAATCAAATGTTCTCAAGTAAGGTACCGCAGTTGCAGCCTGTGAGCTAGCCAAAGCTATCCTGTGTGCTCCACAGTGCAGAGACAGAATCTCTGGATTGTGCTGTTTCAAACGTGCTTGAACACCAGAAACACGACCCGTCACTACGGCTGCTCCATCACTTCCAAAGCTGTGGATGGAAGTTTTTGGAATGTTGGCCTGCTTAAGAACATCAAGCAGAGCTCTTTCAATTGTTTCAGCCATCCCATTGATCAGGTCTACCATTTTGAGAAATGCTGTTTGGGCTTTGCCAGCAACCAAGAAACGAACAAATACAATTAGCTGCTTGAGATTAGCAGTATCAGTTGACTCATCACACAGTATGCCCAGCCCAGGACTGCATGTTTTTCACCTTAGTAATGACCTCTTCCTCAATCCTGTTTGAAATGATTGTTAAGCACTAATCTATCAAGCGATGAGATGTGTAATTTGCATTTTTCCTGACATTCAATTCTGCAATGTCACTGCATCCTAATGACGTGCCAAGGTTCAGTAAAGATTGAAATTTGGTGTGGTATGCAGTTTCCTCCTTAGCCAATTAACCAATAAGCACATTTATATGCTGCTTTCACCGCTTGTCTCCGTAGTGATACTTTCTCTTCCAAGCAAGCACTGATTCCTCCAGTCCTTTGTGCAGCTAGTGCATTCATTTCAGCTTTTACAGAATTCTGATGCAGCTGAGTTTTCTCATGTTCACACAGCTTGTCCTTTCTGAAGAGCTTGCAAGGAATAACAGTCCACACCATGCATTTAGAAACTTCATTGTATTTTTGGCAAAGACTGCAAAAAATTCCAGGACCATCCTTTCCATTAGCATCGTTAATCAGCCAAGGGAAGTCTTCAGTCCACACTGGATCAAAAGAATCGTGATGTTTACTACGCTTTGCTGCAGATACTGAACTGTCCCCTTCCTCTTTGTCTTCTTTATCCTCATTTTTTTTCTTCACCAGAATCAAAATGACCATTACCTTAGGCTGTCGATGCAGTCGATCCTTCAGAAATACAGTGAGTTGTTGTTGAGTGAACTGTTTCATTTTGCTTGCGTGTGCTACATATGTAGGCTTCCCTCGTGGTTCGTTGCGCAACATTTACACGAAAATGCACAGAAACGCATGGTTTGCTACAGTATCCATGCATTGGCAAAAATAAATAATGTTTGATGAAAATAAAAAAAGTCTTAAAACTTCTTCAAACTGGTGAGGCGCCCTGCAAAAAGTATGTTGTGGGAAAAGTGACTCAAAAAAGTGTCAGATTAGGATTGAGGTTGTTAGATTATGGAGTGAGTGCTAGCATACTTTAATATGGTGTCTGTACCTCATAGGAAAGATGGTTGGATAAGAGAGAATGTTGGATTATAGAGGTGTCGCCAGTTAGATTACAGAGGTTATACTGTACCAGCATATCCGTACTTATAACAAGTAATTACATCAAAAATGTAAATCAAGGAAAGAGTTTGCAACACTAGACTACATGAGGTAATCAAAACTACGTCCTAAAACATCATGCGACTGAAAATGCACCTATTACAAATGTAACTGGTGAACATACAGACAAGATATTGGCAAATTACTATGTTTCTTATATACATCCTGAGGAGTTGTGCCACTCAAAAGATGCATGTCAGTGAGTTGTCAACAACAGACTACATGGAAATCTTGGTTGCCTCATTGTTAGCTGCACCCCTCTTCACTATGTATAAATTCTTTGTTACAATTGATCAATACCCTTTGATGTGAAGGAGACCAGAGGCAGTAGAAATAGCTTGTGTAACCTTTGCAACAAAAAGTAGAAACTTGGGTTGTGCATGACTGTAATAGCCTCCATGCCAATTCGTGATACCACAGTGACTCTATACTACTTAGTATAGTGTCTATATATGGTCATACTGTACACTATAGACATGACCCTTCACTGATGAATCCGAGCAATAGACATTTCATTCTAGTATCATCATTTTGCATGTGTTCAAGTTGTAGTCTTTTTAATGACTATAACATTACAATTTTCTGACTGCAGAGAGAATTTTTCTCAGACCTATGTAATGTAGACATAACCACTGAAGGGAGACCAATGTGATATGCATAGATATATAATAATTTGAAGTTTGTCAATTCAGTTCTGTTGATTACTCATGTACACTCTAAACTACATAATATTATACAGTAATTACATATAGGTTCTATATTATGTATGATATTGTACAATTTACATGTATAATGGGTTACATTTTCGGAAAGAATGAGAAGAACGATTTTCTCATACAAAGTATGGGCATATTTACAATTGTTTTGCTGGAAAAAACTCACAGTATAAAGTGCTCCAGCGAAGATACGATGATGTGGTTGGAGTATATCTTTACGTATCCTAATACCAATTGAAACAAGGCAATTTGGAGCAATCACGTTTTCGACGACAAGTAAAGACTTTGTTGCTTTCCTTCTGTATTCGAGTCGACAAATTACAAGATACTTGGAAGAAGGAACACGTGCTTCGTATTATTATTCCCAGAAAGATCTCAACCCACTGCGCGAGACGTTAGACCACGCCTCTTTTGCATTCTTGGAATGGTCAACAAGCACGATATAAACGTTTCCCGCTAATTGTACCGTTTATTTTACTGCGCTGGTGTTTGGAGGGCTAGCTGCGTACTCCTCGTTGAGGCAAACGCAAAATTTGAAAGTTGTTTTGTTTTTTTTGCTCACGTTTAGCCTGATTGTCTTCCCTACTTTCCATTGACCTTTTGAAGGTAAGATAGCTTGTGTTTCTGTCGACATTAATTGATACCATGGACTTAAGCTGCTTAAAACTGGCCATGGTTGTTGCAGATCCGACGCGTAAGTTCCACCAAGGACAGGTCAGACAGAATTTGCAAGCCTGGTTCCGACCATGACCATGGCTATGGCTGCTCAGACGACAAACGGAGGTAATGTATTAGACAGCTATCTCGATCTCCCTGTATCGTGGTATTGTGGTTCATCTTACTCTTGGGTGATGTTATTGTGACTAGATTCTATGAAAGCAAACTTTTGCATGTAGGGTCACAAACGGGCCAAGGTCTATCCAGCTCTGATGGATGTGAAACCCTTCAATTACAGATTCGATCAGTCCGCAGTACAGGTAGGGATTTATATATACACAGTATAGTCATTTCTTGCTTTGATTTCTTTCAAACTTTGTGTACATAGTCATAGCATAGATACTCCAACAACGGGATTGGTAACTCAGTACTGCATATAAAGTTCTATTGTTTATATTTCATATGTTATGTAATAATTTTTTTGTTGTAACGCGCAGAAGAAACGCGGCTTGCATAATGATATTAAAGGTACATACACAATATGACATACAACTGAACCATTTTCACAGCATAGACCGTCCCTAAGGCGCGGGTCACACGGCATCTG
This sequence comes from Halisarca cf. caerulea, assembly GCA_963170055.1. NCBI lineage: Eukaryota > Metazoa > Porifera > Demospongiae > Chondrillida > Halisarcidae > Halisarca > Halisarca cf. caerulea. The sequence continues at coordinate 260,329 of CAUJGJ010000003.1, forward strand.
ATATCACGTCCATGTTCGCATTTACTTCACATTTGAGCAGTCACATGACAAAAATTGAAACGTGGACGCAGACTTGATCGAAACATGACGTAGACGTTGATGTGGTGATTGTTGCCACGACAGTCCTTGCTAAAATCCAGAACGAACAGAACACGCTATTTTCCGGAATGCTTCTCTACGCACTTTCTGTTCCTTCCACAAGTCGATTAGCCCGAACGAAGGACTGATAACACCAGCAAAATCAGCAGTAAACATTAAAATCACTTCTATCAAACCACATTATGTGAATTTGGCGGAATCGGAGGACATTTGAATTGTTACAGGAAGAGCTAAGAATAACTGAGCAGTACTCAGAGAGTGCTGTCCATAACAAAGTAGACAGCTTCCTCAAGAAGGGGAAACAGATGTATCTGACGTATCAAAAGAAGGGAGAAACAGGGAAGGAATACACTAAATGCATTGATAAGTATACGTTTATAAAGTTATCCGGATACGTGTAAATGAGGCCTAAGGCTATGTTTACACGACAATGATTTTGTACATATCCGCATAAAATTGTTGCGTTTAGGCCTATCATTTACACGACAACGTCCGAAAACGCAGTAATATCCGGTTATTTTTGTATCCGCAACAAAAAGTGGAAATGTCACTTTCCATTGCCACAAACGTTGCTGTGTAAACAGGAATCACGTTTTCGAAGAAGATGGTTGTTCGTACTGTTACTGCTCTTTTGGCTCTTTTATCGAGTTTGCTTGGGATTTATTCGTCTGCGTATCACTCAATGGTACTTCGCTGTACCCAGTTCAATCGCAGAAGACGCCGGTTGGTTCATTTAGCCTTACTTTTGCCACGCAACGTACTGGTAGCAAGACAAAGACGACGAAGGCGCTTCTGGACCAGACCCGGACGGACTCAGGTTTGGTGGCAGAACTTTGTTAACGGTAGAGTTATAGCTGAGGAATGGAAGGAGAATTTCAGAATGCAGAAACACAATTTCGAACAACTCTGTGCGGAGTTGAAACCATTTGTGGAGAAACGAACCACTAACATGCGCTCGCCCATCTCCGTAGAGTGCCAAATTGCTGCAACCTTATATTACCTGGCTGATGAAGGAAGGCTTCGAAAGACAGCCAATGCTTTCGGTATATCCCGTGCATCAGTGTCACTGATTGTCCGTAGAGTGACAAAAGCCATTTCTTTGCACTTGGGACCAATATATATAAAGCTGCCGTTAACTGAAGAAGCAGTGAAGGACAAAGTCACAAGATTTTACTCTTCATTTTTGGTGCCACAGTGTTTGGGTGCCATTGATGGCACTCATATTGAAATCAAGCAGCCCAAATCGAATCCCACTGACTACATCAACAGGAAGGGCCGATACTCGTTGAATGTACAGGCATGCTGTGACTACAATTATTGTTTTATGGACGTTGTAGTGAAGTGGCCCGGGAGCGTTCACGATGCTCGGATCTTTGCCAATTCACAAATAAACAAGCATCTCAAGGAAGGCGGTATCCCTCCATGCCCAAGACAAATAGTGGAAGGTGAAGCAGCTGTTCCTGTGTTTTTACTAGGCGATCCAGCATACCCACTCATGCCATATCTTATGAAAGAATATGCCAATGGAGGAAGCACACGTCAGGAACAGTATTTCGGCTTGAATTTATGCAGTGCCCGAAATGTTATCGAGTGTTCCTTTGGACGCTTGAAAGCTAGATTTGGGGCTTTGAAGAGAGCGATGGACATCAATATTGATGAACTGCCTTTCGTTATTTATGCGTGTTTTGTTCTGCACAATTTCTGTGAACTGAAAGGGGAGAGTGTGGCAGAAACTAGTGTGCAAAACTGCATTGCCTATGACAGGGAGTTTCAACCCCAAGCAACGACAGGCAGATACAGCACCACAACAGCTGGAAACACCGAGCAAGCTGGGAAAATAGTGAGAAGGATTTTAACCAAGTATTTCGATCCGTAGAACAGTTTATATTATCAGATTCTATGGTAGAACCCACGTCATGTTAACAATATTATTCTTATGTTCATTATTATCATATTATAAGCTAATGTATAATCATTACTTGTTCAATGTTATAAAATTTAATAACAGCTGCAATAGTAGTAATGACGAAAAAGGCAATACGAAAATTAAGTACATGTGCAAGTTGGAACACAAATTTTTTAACATACAATTATGTAATATACTCAACATTATCAATCATTGTGGTTCAAAAGTGGTATTGGTCAGGGTAGTCAGGTGGGTCAGGACTCGACAAGTGTTGGGTGTTCGAATCAACATGGTGGTGCACAGTTAATGGCAAATGTTCAGTGGCGGAGTGTAGTGGTGGTTGGTAGGGTTGGGGGACTGGGTTTCGGATTGGGTGTGGTACCCTTCCAGACTCCTGCGATGACATAACTTGCCTCAACATGGAAAACCCACTCAGAATGGCTCCTGAGAGTTTGTCCATATTGCTGGACATTTTGTCAATGCTAACTTGCATAGCCCTGTCAGAGTCCTCCAGCTGCTGCAAAATACTCTTCTTGAACTGAAGGTCTTGAGTGGCTATGTCAGCTGCTGGAAGTCGTTTTCTCAAGTTCTTCTGCTTGTAATTACTTAGCTTCTCATCTAAAAGCTGTCGTCTTTTGGCGATGTCCCCCTCTAGTTCGTCAGTGATGATGGAACTGCTGGCTTTGGACTGTGAGGTTGACAGTCTGGGCTGCGACGTGGCCTTGGACTGTGAGGTTGACGGTTTGGAATGCGACTCGGACGTAGCCTTGGACTGCAAGGTGGAGGCCTTGGACTGTGACATGGAGGCCTTGGACTGTGACATGGAGACCTTGGACTGTGAGGTGGAAGGATTGAACTGCGGAGTAGACGGCTTGGGCTGTGAGGTTGTGATCTGGCTCTCTGCTTCATCATCACCATCAAACTTCTCTGCCTCACCACTAGCTGACATATCCCCGCCATCAAACGTGTCTTCAAGCAAGTCCCCACTTTCCAAGCCGCTTCTTACTTGCTCTGTGGCTGGTGATCCACCCCAAATTTCCTGACAAATCGTATAGTATAGTTCCACCACTCTTCCTTGTCCACTCCTTCGACCAGAGTCAACAGCTTTGCGATAGCGCAGGCGTACCATTTTAATTTTAGTGGAAACGATCGCTTTGGTGACTTCTTCAGGACGATGGCGGTATTCCTTGTTGAATCCTGGCGTTTCCCCTTCATCGACACTCCGTAGGTGAGCCACAAAGCGCTCGTGGATATCGCTGTACTTTGATTTTATTGATTCCCAGTCAATGTTCTGCAGACTCTTTTCGGCCTTGTACTCCAAAGTAAGGCTAAGAAGCAGCTCTACCTCGTCATCTGTCCACGTAAAGTATTCCCTTGACTCTTTCGCCATTCTTTTTTCTCTCGCTATTTTTACAGGAATAAAATCGATAACGGTTATATACTGTTTATTCCTAGCATTGTACCTACGTAGATCCTTATACCGGTCGGGGCGCCATTGCGGCCCGGGGCCAGCGGAAGATTGTTTATCCCATCCAGAGTCTATTATCCCATGAAGGTGTAATTTGTGTCCAGACGATTGTCAACCGGCAGCCATTTTTGAGGAAAAATTTCAACGCGTATATATACGTATAATATTATGTTGCCGTGTAAATGCTTAAAAATATTCATAGGCACTAACCACAATATGCGTTTTTGTGATCCGTCATTGTCGTGTAAACAGAGCCTAAGACGATATTAGTCTCGGAACCAGACCCACCACGCTCTGTGACGTCATACGTACGCCGCGAAGGTGGGTCTGGCAAGTATGGTGCCGATCCTGTTGCAAATGGGCGGAGTTGAAGTTGACCATAATAATAACATTCTATTAACGCCGCATATTAATTAGCCATACATATGTAGCTGTAGGCAGCATCTTGCAGCAGCGCGCTGGCTGTAATATCGTGGATTTCGGGTACCCGTACGCGCGTAGCAGAAGTGATCTTCACCAGTTATCTGCAGATTCTGAAGAAGCACTAAAGGTTTTCTTCAGATCTCAGGCAGTATCTTTTTCCATTATACTAAAGGAAATATTTTCAGAAATCCAATCAATCATAAATAGGTAGTCCTACTCTACCATAGGATTAGAGTATCTATGTTCCAATTGCATCACAGACTGTATTAATTATCCTTGGTACACCATTGATGTACAGCACAGAATATCTATGATTGCACTTAGTCTGATGCTTGATCAAAGTAAAAGGTTTAAAGAAATGGGGCTAACATCTGGAATGACTACGGTGAGGATGGTGACAAAGAAATAATGCATGGGAAATGTCACTGATAGTTTATAGCAGTCCTGAAAGTAAAACCAGTGGTTCAGGAGGAGGGGGGATCATGATAACATCAGTCTACAAGAACAATCTTGATGGCATTGTCATCGACAAGACACATTCCACCTGCAAATGGTGGGAAAAACAGGGGGTAACACTTATTATTACTTAAATCGAAAAGAAATAATATGATACAAAAATCCAGTGCAAGGTGGCTAATGTTAGGGCATTAGAGTTCTCCCAACTGGATGTGGCCTTGGACACAGGGTTACTGACCAAGCACAAATGCCACTGGATACAAGTCCAGTAGGGAATAGTTGTGCTTGGCAATGCCTGGCAAGGCGGGAACGAAAACTCAGGTGACCAAGCCTTGGACACAGGGTTAGCGAGTAAGTTAATACTCCCCTGGCAAGACAGGTGATGGTAGCATTTGACGACACAATAGCCGGATCAAGCATCCTTGTAGCAGCAGTGCTAAATTCGCGAATGGGGTTTCCAATCACCACCACGGTCCTCAGCGTTTCTGACTGGGTTAAAATGCTACCCCACCTTCTGGTCACCGATACACCTCTTCCTACTCAGTGGCCGTGGCGACCATCTTATTCATTTCTTCTCATTCCACTCCAACGCCACGTGGTGGTAGTCATCTTCATCACGTGTTGCCAATGCTATATAGATTAGATGCACTATCCCCCACAAGCCCACATCATGGCAATGACTGCAACTGTCAACACAAGAACCTGAGAGGCAGTTCTAACTTAGCTTAATTATCATGAAAAACACCCTTCTAGTGGATGTATCAATAGACAAGCCCAACATTTTTGGTATACTAACTATACTACATGTCGAGAGTTATTTCTTGGGGGTGGGGAGGGGGGGGGACTACAATCACACAGATCACACAAATATACCACTTGCTTTATTGGGCACCAAGTACCCAATTTACTTAGGCATTAAAAGGTCTTGCCACTGCAGAGTGCACACAAGAATGTAATAATCCAGTTAACGGACGCCCCCCCTCTCAGACTTCAATCCAGATCACACTGGAACTCTTACTCATGGTGGCTCAGACTGCACCTGTCCCAAAGCATGGGACCATAACACGTGCAGCTGCATGTCATCATTGAGGGGGGCATGCTTGCCCAATTGTGGAATAAATTTGGCAAGTCAGACCGCTGTCTGGCCTACATCTACCCCCCCCATGCACATTAACCCTATCATCTACCCTTCGGCATGCCTGCCCAGTTCTGGAATAAATTTGGCAAGCTAGACCGCTATCCAGCTTACATACCCCCTACGCACATTAACCCTATCATCCACCCTGTGGTAGTTTTATGTTCTTTCCGTAATTACGAGCGTAAGCGAGTTTTCTATTTCCGTCGCCTTAGTGGAGTGGGTTTGAGCTACCCACGCATTTGATTAATTTTCGGGTAACATTTGTTCGATTTTGTCCCATTTTAGGTCACTTTGGACGCCAATTACTCGGAAGGTGCTCGTCGAAATTTGCAGTAGCTAAAACTGGCAAAAAGGGACGTTTGTGCTCTTCGAGGCTAGGCAAGAGATTCGCTCGTTAGTCTTACTGAAACTTTGCCATTCAGAGAAATAAAAAACTCACTTTTTGCCTCCTGGTGCCGAATAGCGCTATTGTAGAACAGCGATCAACGCATTAAAGCACAGAACTAGGCCATATCTCGGGACGACTTTTTTGTTTGTTGAAATTTGTCTTTGCTTTTGGCAGGGTTCTGACTGTTTTGTTTGGGGGCTGCGAATTGGTCAGCCATCTCGGTCGACATGTTCTGCCACGTGACGGTCATGTGTACGTGACGTTGACGATGACCACGCACTGTCTCGCGAGTACTGTGCTTTGCGTACATCTAGTATTATATTTTATACTCCTTCATCTAGCTCTGCGGTGGGTGGGTGGGAGCAATCAAACTTCTATCCGTTCAATCTCACGATCTTGTGCACCTTCTGATTGCTATGCTGACAAGACTGTCATTGCACCTTGACCCCACTCCATAGAGGCGCCAATTCCCACGCCTGAATCCTGCTCACCGTAACTTGATTGAAAAGCCCTATGCAGTCACTATCATGCACACCACTGCATGAGCATACCAAGACCCATGCACACACAAGATGCATGCTCACAAGCACACACAAGGGGATACTAACTTGCATGCACCCACACACACAAGGGGGGGCGTCCATTAACCTCTGCCAACATGGTTGACAACCATTTAATATGTGCAGCAATTTTCTATTTCTAAAAGGTAGGCTCCTTATTGTTAGGTTTCCTTGGCTACAATGACATCAAAGTGTCAGTGAATTGCATCGATCATTGTTACTGACAAGGGGAGAGAAACTGATGGGTATGAACCCTTAAAAACAAAGCTTAAGTCATTAGATTATGAAAACTTAGCCAATAGGCTTCGAAAAATACTGCAAGTAGATGTACCGTGCACCTTTGACTCACCGTAAAGTTTGCTGCCGCCATTGTTGATTGTCCTCGCATTGCACGTGTATGGTTTGTTATCGTTGTGGTTGACGATTGATCATATTCATGACAGTAACACCTGACAAGGTGTGAAAAGTTAATGTCGTGGAATGTGCCCGACATTGCAACAGGATTCGGCACCATACTCCAGACCCACCTTCGTGGCGTATGTATGATGTCACAGAGCGTGGTGGGTCTGGTTCCAAGACTAAGACGATATCGATGAGGAAGCTGCCAAGCTTGCATGGCCAAACTTTGGAGCGTTTTTTGCACACTTCAAGGATCATCCATCCTTGGGTTCTGGCTCAGGCTCAGTGGAAGATGTAGCAATCACACCTGTGGTCAGGGAGGAGACAGTCTCCAGTGGCTCAGGCAGTGTGGAGAAACTGAGCACACCAAGTACATCCAGGTGCCCCAGTAGGTCATCCAATAAAACAAGTGTGGATGGCAGCGATGTTGATGACATTGATGATGATGGAACAATTGCTTCGGGTGAGGACAAAGAGGATTATGAGGGCTGTATTCCTGCATAGAAATTCATGGCTTCAACCTCGTACCAGCAAAAAACGAAAGCCTTCATCTAATGCTAGACATATGCTGCTTTTAGTGAGGTACAAGCTACTTCTCAACAACGGCAAATGGAACACAAACAAAAGATGCAGCATGCTAATGTTGCCTTCCAGCAGCAGTTGGAGCTGGACCGAGTAAAATTTGAAGCTCAGCTTGCCTCAACTCTTCAGCAGCAGAGCAACCAGTTCCAGTTGAGTATGATACAACAAAATCAAGCTTCCAAGCTGAGTTGCTGAAGAAGTTGTTTGAGAAGAAGGACAATTGATTAACTAAGTAAACTATGTATGCCTTGTATTATGTAATTGTATTGTCATACACATATTATTATTATTGAGTATTGCTACAATTGTTGTGTTCTGACCATATTATTATATGTTCAACATCATTGACACTACCTAAATATACAAGAAGTCAGACACACATAATAATCACATCATGTGGAGCTGGCCTATACTTATGGATGTGCTTGGCAAGTGCTTCACGGATGTTGGAAGCTGTTCCAATTACTGTGGAGGTTTGTAAATGCCCTGGCGTGTTGCTGATGTACGCACTCTCATCTGGTAACCATCCACCTTTAAATATGCACCTGTGTCACTCACAAATGTTGTGGAGTGCACAACACACAATGGTAATTTTCCTGGCAAAAATGGGATCTCGTGTTTCACATCTTCCATCCATAATTCTCCAGCGCCCCTTCAGTCTACCAAAAGCCTGTTCTACAACCCTGCGTGTTCTTATCAAACTGTAATAAAAACTTCGTGCTTGTGGAGTCTGAGGATTATCGTAGCACTTCATACATATGGCCTCCAGTGGGAATGCAGCATCTGCAATTAAAACGGTTTGATGGTGACACCTTCAATGGTCCGTTGTGTGAGCCCTAGCCATTCACCTTGTTTTATCCTCTTGTATATTTCACTATGCTTATATGTATAGGAGTCGCCAACGGATCCTGGCCTCCCAGCATTCACAGATGTGAATATGCCTCTAGCATCTACACAGGCAAGCACGATGAGGGCAATAAACTTCTTGTAACAGAAATATGTGTCTCCATATTCTGTCGGCTTTTTGATACCCATAAAAGTACCATCTAATGCACCCGCACACATTGGCACACCACACAGATCATCAAAATCAACCATCACCTGTTGAAGCTCTTGTCTAATAGAAAAATGTATAGCTTCTGGTACAAGTCTCTGACGAAGCTCACCAATGAGGTTATGTACAATAGACCCTATGGTTGACTTTCTCACTGCATAGAGAGCTGCCAGTTCTGAATAGCTACTCCCCATGTACAAGCCAATGCAGTACTATTGCCAATCTTTTCTCACGGCTCAATGGTTGTCTCATATTTGTTTCTTGTTTCTTGAAAAACCTACCATACCGTACACATAGATACCATTGGCAAAAAGACTCCTTTGTCACCCTGTAATGTTGTAGGTATTGATTGTCCTCCCAATCAGGATAAACCTTCCCCATTCGTCTCCACAAATCACACACGTCCTTCTCCCAGAATCCCAGATATCTAGGAGCGGGCCAGAACCTACGTGGTGAGTGCAAACCGCCAATCATCTCTTGAAACGGTAGCAATACCAGGATTGAAGTCCACGAACTACTGAACAAGACCACAGCCTTTTCAAATCAATAAAGGAGGGCACACATGCGCACTGCCCAGAAAACAATCATGCATGCATAATTTACGGACTACAGAACTTAAAGAAAACATCATGGAGACAAGGCAAACGAAATAGTACACAATTCTATGATCAGAGTTATGGCCTGCATAGGTTGTTTTCCATGCAGGGTACACGAATCAAGCCTGCATGGTCTGCCTTGTCGAGATCGGTACCCTCTGATAGCATTGACAGCTGACCTGATGAAGATCAAGTTGATCCTTATCCTATTCCAAGAAATCACCTGGTTGTACGGTTTATTCCTCTTTGCTGATAGCAGATCAGCAAGACGCTTGTACGCCACTGTGGTCAGCTTGCTCATTCCCCCAAAGATTGAGAAAACAAGTGGAGTAAAGGAGCTCATCTCAACATCTCTGATTCTTTCTTCATACTGACGGCGTTTGGATCTCTCATGAGACCGATAAACTGCTTGTAGGGATGAATGGCGGTAACTGCGGGCGGTAGGATTGCAGATCCTTACATCAAAAAATGCCCTTTGTGTACCACTTCCCCAAAATCCTTGTGCACAGATGTCTGATCTTGCATTGTCATCAGTGATGGTAGTTAAGTGCGAGAAAGTCTCCCTACTGAGTGGTTGCAAGTGTGGCTCAATGGCAACGCCCTGGCATACTTCAGTCATCACATTTGCCGTAAAGTCTCGAATGAGATTATGCCTTCTGCTGGGGAATCCCCCATTGGACAGTCCATGGCATGTGAGATGCCAAAACCTTGTCCACAAGCACATTGCGAAAGAAGTCGGTCAGGTGTCCAGTTATAGCGGATACATAAAGCATCTCTGAAGTCACCCTTATGGAGAGCCAGATTGAATTCTGCCAAAGGGATGACCGTTAGCCATGAAGAGGCACCCTTCTCTTGAGCCATATCCATATGTCTTCGCATATCTTGGGGAATCTTAGTTCTAACATCAGTAGTCTCTTGTTCTAGCTTAGCCTTCTTCTGTAGCTGGACCTTACCTTTGGCCATTTTCTGCTCAGCTTCAATGTTGGCATCAAAGACTTGTTTGTCTATGATTGATGACACTAGTGGTTGGGTGAGGGTTGTTGACGCCCGATACTCATCACTGGTTCTTTTAGTGGGAATGTGAATTCCCATACCTCCCAGCCTTGCAGGTAGAGCCAAAAGCTCTCTCATTTCACTGCTAACTTCTCTACCAATTATTGCTGGGATAAAGACCTTTGCAATAGTGTCTTCAAGGGGCTGCAACACTTCTTCCAAGTCAGGTGTAGTTCTCATGAGATAGGACCATTGATTGCAAACTCCATGGACAAAGGCTGCATATGCAGCGTGTGGCTGAGTTGCAGCTACTTTAGATAACTCCTTAATAGAATCCACCCATTTCTGAACGCAAGCTTAGCTTCCATTCCCCTTGTGATCATGATATCACTTCCATTTTAGCTTAAATGTGTTAATTAACCCTCACATTTAATTAAATAATGGTGGATTTTGTCAAAGATGAAGGTGATTTACTCCTATTTATGCACATAATTGTAAGATGTAATTATGGCACATGCTATTTTTTTAACATGTATAAGTGATATGTTATAGATGTATGACAAAGCTTTCAGTGACAAAGTTTAATTTGAGCAAGGGTTCCGTGGAACTTCTTGCTGTGTGTGTGTGTGTGTGTGTGTGTGTGTGTGTGTGTGTGTGTGTGTGTGTGTGTGTTTGTGTCTACTCTCATGTTTAGATTTATTTATTATGTGTCATACCCTTATCTCCACCTGACCTCCACCCCCTCATTGTGTTTTGAATGATTCTTTGTGAATAGTAGAGTGTGACTTGACCTTTGTATATGTATGTGTTGTAGAACATTAGTCAGTTATAGTGTGTAAGTACAGTATATTCTCTAAAAATTGTCACATCTAGTTTCACAAAAAATTGTCTGACGAGAGAATTTAGAGTTGTTGAAACCTAAGAGTTGAGCGACGAGTACTTAGAGAGCTGACAAAATTGTGGACTTCGGCTATTATATGCGCCTATAATGATTTAAATAACCCTAAAGAGTAGCAAAAAAAAACGCTAAAGTGCTTTTCTTAGCTCTTTGGTGCACGTTTTGCAATGTGGAGGGGGTATATAGCTCATCACGTAGCCGCCATTTTTCCCCCCGCACTTGATGGTAGGCCCAGTTTAGAGTGTCTATGGTAGGCCTATACTTTGCTGAACAAAAACAGTGAATACACCATCCAAAGCACAGGAAGAATCACTGTAAGAATTACAAAACTTAAATTCAATTCTACAGTTAATCTTAGGCTGAAAATTTGGCCGACGAAATATTGGAGAAGTTTTAGAAAATGACCATTTCGTAAAATTTTAGAGATATTTTCGACACAAAACTATGGGTGACGAAATTATGGCACGCCGAATTTTTAGAGAATATACGGTAGTAGCTTAAATAGTAGCTCATTGCAATGTTGTAGCCTATTGGTAATCATCATTTAAAGAGTTTCGTTAATTTGTTTGTTTTCCAAGTTAGAGCAGCTAACAAAGCATTGATAAATATACTACAGTTGAGAAGTCCTCAAAGCTAGGATGCTGAGGATAAAAGGCTCCTGTGAAACATAAATCTATAGTTTGTGTCTGTTTTGCGATATACTGTACATTATTTCTCAAAGATGTTATTTTTAAGGCAAGCACTAACTTTTGGAGTGCTCATCAATTCTACAATTTTTACTAATTCTTGTTGTATTGGTAGCAAAATGTAACAACTGATCATTGTGAAATTTGTTTACCTAAAAATTGTCTATTCCAGCCAATATTTGTTTTCTCTAGTTTTGATGTATTCTCTTGATGAAGGACGAGACCAGCCTGTCACAGTGAAATGTGACATTCTATTTGGTGTTTTGAAATTCATGGAAAGAAACTGGACACATCTAGTGAATGCAGATAGGGCATCCACCACTCGAAATGAGCACATATGCTTATATGAGCTTTGGGGAAATGACTCATTGGGGCAATTAAAAATGAACAGCAAATCATCAGGTTTGAAAGGGGTCATATTGGTGAATGATACAGGCAAGGTTGAAGACAGTTTCTGGGATGACAATGAAATTGATGTTCCAGTATGCATCATTAACAGTTCCTCTTGTGAGGACTTACTGAAGTACTTTGGACTCCGCCCATCTTCTAATGTAAAATTTCGAAATTCAAATCAGAGCTCACCCACAGCACTTGTCAAGATTTCTGCTAATCAAGGAAGTAAGCATATTAACATTTGCTGTATATATCTGTCAGGTCAGAGTTATAGGTATGTGATACTATCACAATGAGTAAAATAACCCAAGGTGATCTTGTCCAGCTACATGCATGAAGTGTGATAGTTCAGCTTGCTGACACACCACAGGCTATAAGATTGCAATGTTGTCAATGCTCATTTCTACATCTTGGATGTTTTTTATTTTTCCTTGAGCTTGTCGTAGCACAATCTTTTCTTCAATTACCAGAATCAAATCAAAAAATAGGACATTGCAGTCTGTCGACTTTTACTACAGCTAAACTTAGATTTTCAATATATATGGAGTGTGTAAGAAACTGTAGATACATAACTATACTGCATGTTTTTATTCATATCAGCTTCTGACCTGATTATGTAGCATTCGATTTGGAATATGGCTCTGAGAAAGGGGAAGTAGAGTTTTCATTCCCTACAATTCGCTGCAGAATGTTGTCACAGAAGCTCCCATGTCTGCAGGTCTTTCCAGAATTGGAGGATACAATACCCAAAAGTTATTACATACAGGACTATCAGGGTAATGAGAATCTTCAGCATATCCATGGTATTCTTGCAAAGAATAAATTGAATGCTGGAATTATTATTATTAATGTACCTGAAGTAACTGTAAGGGAACAGAATATATGGGGAGATCCACCAATATACTTTGTATCAGCATCTGGTGGACAGCAATTGGTGCAATTGGTAAGGAACTTTGAAGGCCACCGAAAGAGTTTTGTTTTCCTATGAAGGATATCATCATTCTCCAGAGCGAACAGTGAAAGTAGTGCCAATGTTTGGAGGTATGCATATTGTAATACATGTATTTGTACTCCACATACTTAAATATGAAATGTAATGCAATAGTATATATTGGTTTAAGACGGTTCGAATAATGAAAACTTTGCATATACAGTACAAGCTTGTAGTATTTCATGGCTAAACACTATATATCTTCTATAAAGGTCTTCACTGATTTCACTTCAAACCTTCTGAACTGAACTAGGAAGCATAAGAAATGTGACTAAATCTTAAAAAATGTGAGGAAAATTTAGGAGATACCGCGTGCTCGGAAATTTTCGCGGTACTAAATTATTCGTGGATGCAGAATTTCAAATTCGCGGATCTTAGATTGGATTTTATACTAGTTCAGAGAAGGCTTTGCCTTGTGTACGTACATGTACGCCTAGTCTCGTGTAGCCATTCCGATAATCCGAAAATGGCTGATCCGGCGAATGTATAGGATTTGCCTATTAATTTTTTTCTCGCTTTAGAAGTGTAGGTGTGGCTTTAAAACCTACAAAAGGCACTTCGCGCTAACAATCGGAGCTCACTGGGGAAAGATGAGACCTCTGGACCCTTCGTGGCGACCTGTAGCTCAGTTCAAAAAACGACGAGAAGAAGAAGAATAATCTTAAAATGCTATGGTGTTGCGGACCCATACCTCGGCGAGTGTACTTCGCATTTCTTTAAAGAGATAGCTTTACGAAGCTTTTAAACTACTTTTCCTTGTAGCTGGTGTTTCTAAATGTACCAAAATCTACTTTTGAAAACTACAGAGTCACCTACTGTTAGTTTTTTGGCGAAAACAAATTTTCGCTAATGTATGGCGGCCATGTTTTTCCGTGTCAATCCTACATATGGAGTACTACCGTACTCCATAATATATATATATATATATATATATATATATATATATATATATATTATGGAGTACGGTAGTACTCCATATGTAGGATTGACACGGAAAAAACATGGCCGCCATACATTAGCGCAAATTTTGTTTTCGTCTGAAAACTAACGATGCAGTACAGTTAGTAACATTTAAAAGTGATATTGGTACCTTTTGACACACTAGCTATAAGATGAAGTAGTTAAAACCCCTCGTAGGCCAATTTCTTTAAAGAACTTTGCAATTTTAGACGAAAATGTATGGCTACGCAACACCAGTACCATTTTAAGATTATTCTTCTTCTTCTTCTTCTTCTTCTTATTCTTCTCGTCGTTTTTTCGAACTGGGCTACAGGTCGCCACGAAGGGTCCAGAGGTCTCATCTTTCGCCAGTGAGCTCCGATTGTTAGCGCGAAGTGCCTTTTGTAGGTTTTGAAGCAATACCTACACTTCTAAAGCGAGAAAAAAATTAATAGGCAAATCCCATACATTCGCCGGATCAGCCACTTTCGGATCGGCGAAATGGCTACGCGAGACTAGACATACGCGTACGTGCACAAGGTCTGCACTTCGATGATCGTCGACTTCAGCGCTCTTTTCGTTCGATCATTTGTTTCTAGATGGGTACATTGATATTAGTCAGGTAACTGCATAGATTTCTAGTTTTTTTATCTTACAAGATTTGATCGTGTTCCTTCTCAACTACAGTGGAAGCCTATTCAAGCAACCGTTTCGCTATAAAAGGAAAAACCGCACGAACAAGGGTGTATAAAAACCATTTAAAAATGGTACAAGGATGTAGGATTGACACAGGATCGTGCAAAAAGCCATTATCAAAAAAGGATTCTCCAAAAACACTTGGAACAAGGTTAAGTTGCAAAACCGGTACAGGGCTAGGTGGGCAAAGGGCAAGACAGGCATAGGGCTAGACGAGCATAGGGCTACACATGCATGAGGCTAGATGGGCATAGGGCTAGACAGAGTTTAATTGGACTGAATGTACACTGTGCAAATTCCTACATCCCGCAGCACATATGTTCTGTATAATGTGCTGCACATGCGGGATGTAGGAATTTGCACAGTGTACATTCAGTCCAATTAAACTCTGTCTAGCCCTTGCCCATCTAGCCTCATGCATGTGCAGCCCTATGCTCGTCTAGCCCTATGCCTGTCTTGCCCTTTGCCCACCTAGCCCTGTACCGGTTTTGCAACTTAACCTTGTTCCAAGTGTTTTTGGAGAATCCTTTTTTGATAATGGCTTTTTGCACGATCCTGTATATATATATATATATATATATATATATATATATAACCATTCAAAAATGGTAAAAGGATGTAGGATTGACACAGGACCGTGCACAAAGGCTTTATCAAAAAAGGATCCTCCAAAAACACTTGGAACAAGGGTGAGTTGCAAAACAGGTACATGGCTAGATGGGCAAAGGGCAAGACAGGCATAGGGCTAGACGAGCATAGGGCTACACATACATGAGGCTAGACGGGCATAGGGCTAGACAGAGTTTAATTGGACCGAGTGTACACTGTGCAAATTCCTATATACATCCCTCATGTGCAGCACATTATACGTATATGCTGCGGGATGTAGGAATTTGCACAGTGTACACTCGGTCCAATTAAACTTTGTCTAGCCCTATGCCCGTCTAGCCTCATGTATGTGTAGCCCTATGCTCCTCTAGCCCTATGCCTATCTTGCCCTTTGCCCATCTAGCCCTGTACCTGTTTTGCAACTCACCCTTGTTCCAAGTGTTTTTGGAGGATCCTTTTTTGATAAAGCCTTTTTGCACTGTCCTGTGTCAATCCTACATCCTTTTACCATTTTTAAATGGTTTTTATACACTCTTGTTAGTGCCATTTTTCCTTTAAAGAACAGTTGTTCGAATAGAGTCTGCATAGATACTCAAACCCTTTTGGTTGAAGGTTTCCACTGCAGTTGAGTTGAGAAGGAACATAATCGAGTCTTGTAAGATAAGAAGCTAAAATTATGCAGCTACCTGACTAAAATCAATGTACCCATGTAGAAACAAAGGCTCAAACAAAAAAGTGCTGAAGTTGATCGCGACGATCGTCGAACCAGAGAAGGCTTTGCCTTGTGTACGTACATGTACGCCTAGTCTCGCGTAGCCATTCCGGTAATCCGAAAATAGCTGATCCGGCGAATGTATGGGGTTTGCCTATTAATTTTTTTATCGCTTTAGAAGTGTAGATGGGGCTTTAAAACCTACAAAAGGCACTTCGCGCTAACAATCGGAGCTCACTGGGGAAAGATGAAACCTCTGGACCCTTCGTGGCGACCTGTAGCTCAGTTCAAAAAAACGACGAGAAGAAGAATAATAATCTTAAAATGCTATGGTGTTGCGGACCCATACCTCGGCGAGTGTACTTCGCATTTCTTTAAAGAGATAGCTTTACGAAGCTTTTAAACTACTTTTCCTTGTAGCTGGTGTGTCAAATGCACCAAAATCTACTTTTGAAAACTACAGAGTCACCATACTGTTAGTTTTTTGGCGAAAACAAATTTTCGCTAATGTATGGCGGCCATGTTTTTCCGTGTCAATCCTACATATGGAGTACTACCGTACTCCATAATAATATGGATTCGAAGGAAAGTCTTATAATAAAGAATTTATGTAATGGTAATAGAGAAGTATAAATTATACTAGAATGAGTTATAGGAATTGTTTTTCAAAACAATAGCCAAATATGGCAATCGTTTTCAAAACAATTGTCCAGTTACAATAAACAGTATGTTCAATGAATGTTCAGCTGTGCACTTGCAACTCAATGCTTTGCAAGTGATTCAAGTGCATGGGGCGGCGGCCCCCACGAGTTTTTAACTCAAATTACTTGTTTGTATAGTATTTGTATTGCCAAACTGAGTACATCTGCAGAACATTGCTGAAATTATTTTTTGTTTACTTAGATTTGCAGTATACTGATAAAGCAATAGAAGAGGTCCCAAGTATGCCATTTTGTATTTTTGCTCCTTGGGAGTCCGCTGAAGTCAAGTATCCACCCTTCTCTCAACCATTACTTTGTGCTAATGCAAAAAAGTCGCAGTCAGGCAAGACAGAAATACCATTTCTTGTGTACTACTCATTGAAGAATGATGACAAGGATGTGGATTTATTTCGTGCTATTCACAGAGATAACCAAATTCAAGCAAGTGGTGTCATAGTCATCAACTCTACTGACTCTTATATATTAGATTCAAGTTTCTTCAGTGATAAAAAGGAAGCCAAGAGGTTTCCACTACCGCTAATTGTTGTCAGCAGTAGACATTTCAGATTTCCTCGTGTCTTGAGCAGTAATAAGGAAAAGGTTACCTTGTTCCCAAAGGAAGGAAGTAAGAAATATGTATAATGCCCAGTTTGTTGTTTGAAGCGCAGGATAGATTTATATTATGATTCTTCTTAGTTTATAAGAAGTTGCTGACAAATACCACGTACGTAGCTTACCTTTGTCTTCACAACCTATTTTTAAATTGATACATTTACATTCTTACCCTGTTATTTTGTATGTCTAGAGTATGACACACCTTGGTTTTAATACCAAAGTAGCAGGACCTGTTATGTGTGTTGAACTCTGAAAACAATATTTTGTACTTATAGTACTATATGTACTTAATGATATGCCGTTCGATGTGCATTCAATTGAAGAATTTAATTGTGTACTTCTTGTGTGAGCTATGTAGGGGATTAGGTTTGATCCTGTCTGTGCTAAAATATCTTGACAATGTTTTTATTGTATAGAATTGTTGTTTGGAGGGAGAAGCAAAGAAAACTTTGATGCCATTATCTTAAAGCCCTATTCATCTATACCTGTTCCAACTGATATAAAGGGTGTTCTATTCCCTGATGATACTGTTGTACCTCAGTCATTGCAACATTTCCGCATTATACATCACTGTAAAGGTATGACTTACTCCGGTATGTTCCAGAAATTTGAGGATGAAGTGAAGTCTTGTAGATTGGTTGGCTTCATTGTAACACTTACTGTGAGCAGATCACGGCACATTGTGCCTCCCACCAACTTTTTTAGTACAAGTAAAGATTTAGTACACATTCCTGTGATTGGTATGTCCAGTACAGACTTCACCAATTTACTACATATTAAGAGCAAAAGTGAAGTGCCGGTGCAGGAAAGTGAAGGTATTTACAACTTATTTTAGGAAACTAGTCCTAACCTTTCTGTTATATTGTAGCTGGTACTGTTCCTTCTAGGTGCCTTTGGTAAATTTGTTAAAGGAGTTAAGAGCTTCCTTGGAATTTCTTCAAAAAAAATTTCTATCTCTGAACTGCTTCAAAGCACCGAGTGGAACAAGTGTAGTCCACTAATGGCTTATGGCAAAGTTGCTGAAAGTGTAAAAGAATGGGAGCTAGTGGTCAGTACAGAATGCATGCATACATTGTGTTTTTGTGAAATAGACAGATATATGATGACTCAGTGAATGGGTAATACAGTGGACCCTGATTTATCCGATACCATTTGTTCCCAGCCATAAATGTCGGATAAATCAGGTTTTGGATAAAGAAGGGTAACACATTTTAATTAATTAGACAAGACCCATGTCACAATAATTACTATTAAAGACTATATCACATGTACCAGTATACAGACAATAATATTATTATCATTTTAAATTAGCAACATGGAAATAATCAGTTATGCTTGTTTGTTTAGCCTCTTTGCTCTTCACAACTACAAGTTGTCTTCTGAATTCCCTCAATGCTCTATAATGCTTTTCTGAAAATGACTCGTGACTTTCAAGAGTGAGCAAAAGCCGCTGACACACAACTGAAGCCTCAGTAAGGGTGTATGGCATCGGAAGACTCTGAGAGCCTCTTTGTGGTTCCTTAACTTCGAACATCATCCTCATCTTCACTACAGTCATCATCATTGCTGCCACTTATATGCTGAATTATGTCTTCATCAGTCATCTCTTCCACACATACATCTTCATCTGGCATCAAAACATAATCCCGTGCATCAAGAGGGTCATCAGGGTTCACCCGTGTGATCATCTGCTGCAAATCCTCAAAAGGTTCATCTTCTGCTGCTTGTTGTTGACTTGGACCTGGAACAGAATGAGGAAGTATACGGGTGTGTCAGAAGCAGTTCTGAATGGTACCCTGTGTCACAACGTCCCAAGAATCTTTCACTAGATACAAAGCTTGCTTCAAGTCGAGTTTTTGAAACTTCCCTGCTGTGTCTATCTGTTCAACATAGTGCATGAACAAGCTCTTCCTGTACTTCAGCTTGAAATTGCGGATGATACCTGCGTCCATAGGCTGCAGATGTGCCGTTGTATTAGGAGGAAGGTGGAGAATCGAAACATAGTCAAGTGTGATACTGTGAACATGACATGGTGCATTATCATGCAGCAGAACAATTTGTCTCCCTTGCTCTTCCATCTTCTTGTCCAGCTTCTTCAACCAGTCTGTAAAGATTGAAGAAGTCATCCAAGACTTCTTATTGTGATAATAATGTACAAGAGACTGCACATTAAACTTTTTGGGAAAACATCTGGGTCTTGCAGCCTTAGCAATAACTATAGGCTTCAGCTTCTCTGAGCCATCCGCATTCACACAGAGACCAGTGGTGATGCGATCCTTACTTTTCTTTGTCCCCTTAACAGGCTTAGTGGCTAACGTTTTGTCTGGCTGAAGTCTATAAAACAGACCTGTCTCGTCCATATTGAAGATGTCTCTCAACAAATACCCATGCACCCTTCAACAGTGCCTTGGTTACAAACTTCCTCCCATCATCAACTACATCAGGACTGGTGCTGTCTCC
Source organism: Halisarca cf. caerulea (assembly GCA_963170055.1). Classification (NCBI taxonomy): domain Eukaryota; kingdom Metazoa; phylum Porifera; class Demospongiae; order Chondrillida; family Halisarcidae; genus Halisarca; species Halisarca cf. caerulea. Next base: position 280,091 of record CAUJGJ010000003.1, read on the forward strand.
TTCCCCATGAATAGAACGAAGGGTAACCTCATGGCGCTTCTTAAAACCGTGCAACCATCCGTTAGAATAGGAAAATCCCTTATTGTTGAGCGACTCACCAAATTTTTGGGCCTTAATTTTCAACATTTCGTCTGTAATCGCCACTTTCTGCACACTAACATTCAAAAACCACATCCAAAGAGCTTCTTCCAAAAGCTTGTGGCATGGCTGACGGTTCTTTGTGTCTTTCGAGTCTTCACAGAGGAGCCACTTGTCAAAATTCTTCAAAATATCGCTGATCATTGAACGACCGATACTCAAACTGTAACGCTTCTCGACCATTGATGAAAATGAACCCTGTTTACAGCCAGGGTTATCTCGCTTAAACTGACAAATGCTTTTCTTGATCGTCACACTAATGACAGTTCTAGCCCATTTGGCTGGTAGTTTAACTCGAGATTCAGCTATTGTTTGGATAAGCCAGGTGCAGAACTACGGTAGGAGGTAAAAGTTTGGTCACGTTGGGTTTCAAAAAAATGAACACAAAACTCTGTAGCATTTTGTTCTGTTTTAGTCTTCCTCTTCGTAGTGTGCTGCTTCAGTTTTACTGTGTTAATTGCGAAGGAATTCCACACACATATCAGTGATAGCTGACCAACATTGGGCATTAAAGTGAGATCGTATTTTTGATAAGCGAGCTTCAAGGATGTTAGTTCGACGAGTGCAACAAAAGTATGTTCTTGTTCTTTTGTGTGAGCTCCAACAATCAGGCATCATCTTCGGAAAGAGAGAATCAGCGCATCAAGGGAGTGCATATTTTCAGGGATAATCTCACGGGTAGAATCCTTAGAAAGCGAGCGTCATCATTGCAGGTCATATACCAGGTTAGTATAGCGAACAATTTCATGGAAGATGACAAAACCACCGCTAACCAGGTCCACCGAAAGCTCCAAGAGAAAAGCGTTTGCCTGTCGCTCAGAATAATACTCTGTTATAGAAAAGCACTAAAGTGGAACTATTGAGGGAGAAAACGCTCTATTCGACACCTTGCGTTTTGTCCCGCCATCTTAGCGTTTAGATGTTTTTTTGTTTATTTCCGTTTCGTTCAATTCCGTTCCATTTCTGTACATTCTTGTGTAAAACAAAAATGATTTACTGTTTTGTAAAAAAAACGTGACCAAACTTTGCCTCCTACCATATGGACTACCACGTGGCTGTTTCTGAATTTCTTGTAGGATACGGATCAATCAGGTTCCGGATATTTCAGGTTATCCAGCATACAAGTGAGTGTAAGCGCTTCTGTTATCAGCCTTTGTCGGCGGTTAAAAGATGTTTCCGGATAAATCAAGTTCGGATAAGTCAGGGCCCACTGTACATGTATTATGCAACCAGAAGTAGCTACAAGCCTTGTTCAAAATATGATGGGAAGCTTTTGGTTGCAATAAAGTGTTACCTTGCAGATAATTGTGAATAGAGAACTCTTTAACACGCCTTACATGTGAGGCAAGAATAGAAAATAGGGACCTTTTGCAACTCGTAACGAATAGTTCATAACGATCCTCTCTACAGAGGACACTACAGCTGTGTCCTCTGTAGAGAGGTTAATTGTACTTTGTCCTTATTATGGAGAGTTCACCTTCAGAAGTTCCATGTGTTCCTGTTTGTATCCCATACCACTGAGCTAGCCGGCAGTACCACTTAATGTTCTATTCCTTCAGTAAGCAAATCTGAAGGAAATTGAATTCATTACTAACTATTCTATACCATATACAATAGATTAGTAATGGATTCAATATCCTTCAGATTTGAATAGATAATTGAAATTGGCATTGGTGTAGACTACAGACAGGAACACGGCCATCTTTGTAGTATGTTTTAATCAATTAAAAATAGCGGAAATTTGGCAATTGCGCTCACTGCGAGGGAATATTCCATAGAAATGCTTAGGATTCTGTGGTTTTGAAGATACAGGAGCAAAGATTACTTTACTCAAAGCTATTTGGTGTTTGCTATGTATTTGTGGTTATTACAACCTGGCCTATAGCTAAAATTTCAATGAAGAGTAAGTTTTGTTCTTAAGGTTTCCAAAAATGTTGGGTGGGTCATGGCCCACCTGGCCCACCTGTCTAAGCCGGCCTTGCCCTTTCTACACACACCCAACATAAGTACAGGGGGACAGTTTTGGTTGGCTGCAGTAATCAGTCCCCCTTTCTACATACACCCAACATTGGGATGCAACAGGGGACACTGCATTTTCTGCTCACATATTTACAACCCCTCCGCTCACAGTAAAAATCAGTACAGATCTAGAAGAGGGAAAATGTAGGATACTTTTGCAAATTACACTGTGGCAACTTATCCATAGCAAAAGACTGATCAAGCTGCCTGTAGACACTTAAGTAGAGCCAAAGCACACTGAGCTGTTTTACATACACAGAACTTCATTAATTTTAAGCGATTAGTGTATCTCCCAGTGTTATAAGACCCTTTTCATCTCAATGTCCATAGAAATCTACTTTCACATCGTCGCGCAGACAGCATCAACTAGGGGGACACTTAAGCCGCGTTCACAATATGCCGCAGGGTATCGCGGTTCCGGAAACGGTATCACATGACGCATCAGCTGCCGCCCGCACTCGTGTTCACAAAGCTAACGGTCACGGATAGAAGAGAAATGAGCTGCAGTAGCGATGACGACCTTGAAACAACTCTTTATTTGGCTTTACTTCATCGAAGGCGAAGACGACGGAAGCGAATCACTAGACGATACTGGGTTAGACCCATTTTCACGCAGCGTTCGCAGCGAGGAGCTTTTCATCATCTGGTACAAGAACTTCGAGTAGCTGATCCCGAATACCACTTTATGTATCTGCGAATGTCAAAGGAATCATTCGATTATCTACTTTCTCTGGTTTCCCCAATGCTGTCCAGACGTGCGTACTACAGTAGACAACGGGCACATATTTCTCCAGCCGAAAGATTGGCTTTGACACTGCGATACCTGGCCACGGGCAATTCCCAGACGTCTTTGGCATTTTCATTTCGCATGGGTAGGTCCACAGTTTGCAGTATTGTAAAGGAAACGAGTGATGCTATATGGAAAGCTCTGCAGCCACTGTTTGTCCAAGCACCCAGTTGTGTTGCTGATTGGGAGAAAGTCAGCTTGGAATTTTACAGGATGTGGAATTTTCCAAACTGTGTGGGAGCCATTGATGGCAAGCATGTTGTTATCCAGGCGCCTTCTAGGTCTGGTTCAAGTTTCTTCAACTACAAAGGAACACATTCGATAGTGCTCATGGCTGTTTGTGATGCCCATTATCGGTTTTTATTGGTGGACGTGGGCGATTCTGGGAGGCATAGTGATGGTGGCGTTCTGTCAAACTCAGACTTTGGCAAGGCACTTCTTGATGGGAAAATCGCCTTTCCAGGGGATTGTGCTCTTCCAGGGACATCACAGCCAACACTGCCACATGCAATTGTAGGAGATGAAGCATTCCCTTTGCGGTTAAATATGCTAAGGCCATACCCAGGGAGGAATCTACCAGAAGACAAGAAAGTCTTCAATTATCGATTGAGCAGGGCAAGGAGGACAATTGAAAATGCCTTTGGCATTCTTGCTGCTCGCTGGCGCATTTTCAGAAGGCCCATTATTGCTGAAGCAGAAAATGTTGTCACATTCACAAAGGCAACCATTGCTTTGCACAATTTCCTTCGGGTCCGCGAATCATCAACATATTGCCCAGCAGGATTCTCAGATGGGGAGGATGCGGACAGGAATGTTATGCGAGGTGGCTGGAGGGACGAAGTGGAGAGTTCTAATGGTGGTATGGTAGCCATTGGTCGCTCAAGCTCCAATATGCATACCTCGAATGCAGCCGCAAACCGTGATGCTTTTCGGGAGTATTTCAACAGTCCACAAGGCTCTGTTAGTTGGCAGTTGACGCATGTGAGGCGTACCAGCTGAATGCTTACAAATGATTGACTCTCATATTTGTTTTGTTTTGAGGTACATACTAGTCAGCAAATTTCACTGGTATACACAGGGACAGAATGAGGAGTACTTATTATCCAGAAATATGTACTAAACCAGGTACTCACTAAGCAAGTTTCACAGTGATTGTATAAAGAAGAACTACTACCATCTATGCTGCTATAGTGTAGTGACTCACCTTTTTCGCTACCTCCTTCCATGCATTCTCTCTAGCGCCTGAATCCTTGTAGTTATTGTGCCCAGACTTCCATAGAATAGGGAACTCTCGCACTGCTTCGACCAAAGCCTCATCCATTGCTAAACGTCTTCACACTCTCTGCTTCAGCTGTTGGCTGTGGTACGCGGGCAACAAGGTCTGACTCTCAGTGAGACTAGCTATTCTACACGTAACCATAGACCTTCATGGAAATCCTTCAAAACCAACCGCTCGTCAACACATTTTTGGTGCTAATGCGAAAATATGGACTTGTTCTGACTCCTTGTCTCTTAGGAAACTCTTTCGATCCATTTATCATCATTTTCCAGTCAGGAAAAAAGCTTGCCTTTGTCGCGGCAAAGCGGAAAAGTTAAAATATATTCAACTCTCGCGTTTTGTGTGCGGCGCGGTAAACGTCTCGACGAATTGATAACGTATCGTGTTCAGAATCTGGAGCTATAATAGGGCACAAGAACGAAGCAATGACCCCTCAATACTGACCCCCATAATGAACCTACATCTTGTTTTACGTGACTTTACGGAGGTTGTTTTACGGGCTAGGAAGCAGAAAAATGGCTTCTCGTAAAGCTCCAACACTGTACCATCTTAGAAAAGACGTTCAGAAAGCTGATGAATGTCCTTATGACTACTCCAAGGCTAAGTTGGTAACTAAAAGACAATTAGTAAGTCTCCAGAGTCCTGGCAGGTCGGGCAATGTATCTACGACCACCAGTCAGAGTCGGTTAGGAAACAGGGTCAGAAGTGTGTTGCAAGACTCACTAGTCTTGTCTCCACCACATCTGCAGACGCCTGCTATTTCTGAGGTAATGTTTTCTACATGTGCTATCTTTTGAATGTATTGTCAAGTACAGTTAGTGCTGGTCCTAAATGATGCACAGTGGAGTGGGAAGCCGGATACTGAGCATTGGAGGCCGGGGCCAGATTACTGATGTGCATGCATCGAGGGAAACATATGTCTTTGTCCCTTTAGGGATAGTAATCATGTAATGTATGAACATAATAATATACTATTGACAAACTCAGTTAAAATGTATGTCAAAATAGCCAAAATATGGCCTCCTTCCCTCATTTCTTTTGATCGATCAATTTTTTTTAACCATAGTGGGGAGCCCAACCCCTCCTGCTGATTTATTGGGGGGGCAGGCCCCTCCTGCTGATGTATTGGGGGTGGGGGGGTCACTGCCCCCCAGGCCCCCTGTTCCTACTCCACTAGTACTGATGCACCTTATCCCCTGTACCTGGCAGGAAGCCGGTTGCACTACTTCACAGCTGCCATGCGAAAGGGAGATTTTAGACGTTTTGAATAGTGCTCTTGCACATGATGGTGGTGATAATTTAAGCTACGCAATACTGAGACTCTGACTGTATTTTGTAATCTTTGGCTACCCCATGCATTACCTCGCTATTATCTTTTACTAGAATGGGGTAGATATTCTGTCTCCTAGTGAATCAGATCTGGATTCAGGGCCTTCCAATGAACCTTTGAAAGAAGTATGTTCAACTTCCCTTTATTAAGTTAATGAATTTGTGAAGTAAATTACCTTAAGTTTCCAAGTGTAGCCAGTACTATGTTATTGTCACTGAGTGTATATTTTCACTGAATTTTTGTTTGAAACCGTTGGCTATATGGCATGGTAGGTGGTGACAATATCCGAGAAGGAAGCATACATTCATGAGTTGAAGCAGCATAGGCAAATTGCAATCACAAGCTCCACTTGTACAGACTTCGTCATGCAGGACTTTGATGCGAAGAAGATGGCACTAAAGGTAAACATATTATAATTCATATTGCATACATTGTGTGCATGTGTTTTACCTTCTTTAATGAGTGAGTGTCATAGTATTTCCCTACACTCAACATGTCGACATCTTATCAGAATATGAGTACATCTAGTTTTCTTGTTTCCATGCATTATAATGTAGGTGAGTACCTATTATTTCCTGAGAAGGACAGTTAAGACATTTGACTCCTTTCGGACATTCAAGTGGATCTATGTTTGTACATGTAACATGAGCAGGCTTGATATGATATCTGCTCTGGATATCAAGATCACAGAAGATTTGCCGTGTAAGCTATTCTATATATATATATATATTATGAAATCTCTGTTGCAGTGCATACCGCATGCACTGTATGAAATTTCCGCAAGATGTAAATTTCACAAATCACTTGGAAGTCGACTGTTTGCGTGTTTATGCGTGATTGCTCCTCTATATAATCTGCCCTAGTTTCTGAAAAACGAAATATGTAAACTGCATGAATGTCATTGAATTGTAATGAGTGCAAACCTTATTTGTTCAATAGCACCAACCCTGCTATAATCCACCATAAGACTGACATTCCCAATTGTGGTGGGTTTGAAATTAAGTTATACTAAGTTAATAAAATATATGCATGCATTACAGGTCCTTGCATTCACTGTGAAGTTATGGAATACATTATGGACAGTTTTGATTCCATTCATGGAATTTTGCCAGAAAGTGGAGGTAAATTTATAATAATGAGTTGACGTATTATACATAATACTAGTAATAATAAGAGCTTATATAGAATTACTCTGTCATCTTCCATCTGACTGTTTCCATGCATACAGATCACAACTATGGTAATTCACAAAGACCAATATTTGAAGTAATTTGAATCAATTTTGCATATTGGTATAATTGTAACAGTACTTTATACATGCATGCTTGATATAGTGGGTATGTTAATTGCTATGAGTTTTTTGTCTGTATAGGAGTTCTCAAGTGTTGTATCATTGGGTGACAAAAGTTGTGTTGTTACTGTCAATGAACTTGCTGGACCAGGTGTTGTAACAGCAATTAACAACTGTTTGACTTGTTTGACTTGCCAATATGGCAAAAAACATTGCAAGCATGTTGCACTCCTTTTAGATCTCTTTGCCTCCAATGATGTGAGTAATCTGAGAGATTGTTTGCCCATGTTGATTCCTGTATGTCTTTGAGGTATATATTAACTTTATAGTATCTGACTTTTGGTCTTTTTCAGCTACCTGCCACATTGCATCAGTTGTGCTCAACAGCTGTAGCTGTATCCCACCCTCCTCAGGTTCCCTATGATCTCACGTGTTTATCACAGGCTAGAATTGCATTCACTCCTGGTGAATCAATGTCTAGAGTGCTTCTCAAGTCACCTGAGGATAGGTTTCAGATTGAAGGAGGAGTAGCCCATTTGAAGCCAGTTGATCCAACTGTTTGCCCACAGTGCGAAGGTTTTATAGAAGGGAAGACCATTGTGGAGTTTTTCAGTGAATGTACCATTATCACTTTGATGCGATCATTCCCAGCTGTGCAGTTTAGACGAAAATGTCCTTGTTGTGGCCTTGTCATCTCATTTGATGGTGAGGAGTGTGGGGTGGTGAATTTTGGCAAGATTGTTGTAGCAATTGAAGTATTTCGACATTACATGTACAGCTTCCTCAGTGGAAGGTAAGAGTATAATCATATTATAGCATTGTTGAAATTAATGTGTTGTCATACAATTATAATATATTGCATGCAAATCGCGCATGCAGAGCAACCATGTATCAGGAGCATGCAGTTCTAGCACATATGTACAAGGACTGCAAGCACAACCTTGAGGGAGTTTTCTCATACAACCATTTCCGCTTAAGCTGGTATCATTACTTACGCTTGCTTGATGTGAATGTTCTTGATGGGTTTGAGTGTTCATTATGTGGAGAATTTCCTTCTGTTGTGATAATGGATGCAACAGACATGGCCTTTCGAAAGGATTTCCTTGAGAAATCACTGTTCCCAGCTGATACCAAAGATGACCATCTTCCTCTTCGCAGTGGCTGGTATGTTGGATCACTGTTATGTATTGAGTTGTGTGTATTAATAATAATTTTTTATGCACTCCTTTCACTGACAATATTATGATAGTGACCTGAATAGACGAGTGTATATTGCAGATTCCAGTGTTAGAAAATGTCTTAAAGAAGTATTGAAGGGTTCCTGTTCAGTGGATGATTTTACGAACAGAATTGGACGGCTAACACTTGCTGGCAAAACAACCTTTGCTGAATTATTAAAAGATATTGCAATGGTTGATTGCACAAAAAATGAGGTATCAGTACCTCATAGCTGGGTGTCGTTCATCAAGTCGTGTATATCCACTTCTCCAGTTTGCTCATACATATTCCCTTCAGGTAATTATTATAATTAGCAAGTTGAACATGACTGTTAATTGAGTAATATAGGAATACATTGTATTTTTCACTGTATATACATGCAGAAACGGTGGAGACTCTCATTACCAAAATGGAAAGTATCACTAGCTCCCCTTCCCTTTTGGAGATGTTGCAAAAAGAAATGCCTCTTGTGTTTGCTTTGGTCAAATCCGAAAGAGTGTTGCCTAGATCCTTTTATAATGTTTTGCAGGAATTGTGGTCCGTTTCAACTTCCATGTTTTCAGGTTTTACAGTACCCCAGTCACCTGCCCATTGTTCAGCTAATGATGCAATGACCATCTTCCCTAAAATGCCTCCTATCCGTGTAAGAGCTCACTATTCAGCTGATAAGAATACCAGATCTACTATTTGTACAAAACGGTATTTGGGACACCCGTCTTTGTTACCAGGAATATTTACTCTCTTCTGCCAACATGGTTTGTCAGTTTTTAATTTTAACTCAATTAGAACTTGCAGTTCAAAGCTTATAGGTTTGTTTATTTTCTTTAACTTTGATTTTATGCACACAGGTATATGCTATGGATATCAGGTGATGGAGGTGAAGGAGTCTCCCGGTACTGCTTTTACTATTTTATTGACTAGATTTGCAAGAGGTGGGTAACATGTGAACACGTGACTATTCCCATTGTGTATTTTTTTCAATGTCACTCCCTATAGCACCCAAACTTATCATCTATGACAATGCGTGCAACTTGCACACGTATTGCCTCAACCGGGAGCCACTATTCTTCAAAGAAACTAGATTCCTAGTTGACAGGTTCCATTGGCCTAACCACACTGGTTGTAGTGCAGCTTATGAGTTGAGTAGTTATCCCCAGTTTAGTAATATAAATAGCCAGACTGTTGAGCAAGCTAATGCAGCAATACAAAGAATTAAATCCTCACTTTCCTATATGAACCAAATTAATTTTTGTCAACACTTGTCTTTTTATATGTGGTATAGAAACAAACAGATATCAGAGGGTCCATCATTTACTGCTTAATCCTTTCACCTTAAGTTGTAATTATTGTGTTTACATTAATCTTCTGTATTTGCACTCAATTAGCATGTTGTGTATGCAGTTGGTTCCATCTAAGAGTTGTAAAATGTATTTATTATGTTAGTCCCACGATCATGCATAATCAGTGGCTATATTGAGTAAATGAGAATTTGATACCCACAGTATTGAACAGTACATCATTTTAACACTGACCCCACGCAACATCCTACACATGCACAACACAGAATCACTCCAGAGTGGAGTGAATAAGAACTACGTACCCACAGCATCAAACAGTACATCACTCATGTGATACACTTACACCAACAAGCTGTCCCGGGATGGGGTCGATGTGGGGTCAACACTGACCCCACGCGACATCCTACACATGCACAATACAGAATCACTCCAGAGTGGAGTGAACAAGAACTAGGTACCCACAGCATCAAACAGTACATCACTCATGTGATACACTTACACTAACAAGCTGTCCCGGGATGGGGTCGATGTGGGGTCAACACTGACCCCACGCGACATCCTACACATGCACAATACAGAATCACTCCAGAGTGGAGTGAACAAGAACTAGGTACCCACAGCATCAAACAGTACATCACTCATGTGATACACTTACACCAACAAGCTGTCCCGGGATGGGGTCGATGTGGGGTCAACACCGACCCCACGCGACATCCTACACATGCACAACACAGAATCACTCCAGAGTGGAGTGAATAAGAACTAGATACCCACAGCATCAAACAGTACATCACTCATGTGATACACTTGCACCAACAAGCTGTCCCGGGATGGGGTCGATGTGGGGTCAACACTGACCCCACGCCACATCCTACACATGCACAATACAGAATCACTCCAGAGTGGAGTGAATAAGAACTAGGTACCCACAGCATCAAACAGTACATCACTCATGTGATACACTTGCACCAACAAGCTGTCCCGGGATGGGGTCGATGTGGGGTCAACACTGACCCCACGCAACATCCTACACATGCACAACACACAATCACTCCAGAGTGGAGTGAATAAGAACTACGTACCCACAGCATCAAACAGTACATCACTCATGGGATACACTTGCACCAACAAGCTGTCCTGGGATGGGGTCGATGTGGGGTCAACACTGACCCCACGTGACATCCTACACATGCACAATACAGAATCACTCCAGAGTGGAGTGAACAAGAACTATAGGTACCCACAGCATCAAACAGTACATCACTCATGTGATACACTTGCACCAACAAGCTGTCCTGGGATGGGGTCGATGTGGGGTCAACACTGACCCCACGCGACATCCTACACATGCACAACATACAATCACTCCAGAGTGGAGTGAATAAGAACTACGTACCCACAGCATCAAACAGTACATCACTCATGTGATACACTTGCACCAACAAGCTGTCCTGGGATGGGGTCGATGTGGGGTCAACACTGACCCCACGTGACATCCTACACATGCACAATACACAATCACTCCAGAGTGGAGTGAATAAGAACTACGTACCCACAGCATCAAACAGTACATCACTCATGGGATACACTTGCACCAACAAGCTGTCCCGGGATGGGGTCGATGTGGGGTCAACACTGACCCCACGCGACATCCTACACATGCACAATACAGAATCACTCCAGAGTGGAGTGAACAAGAACTATAGGTACCCACAGCATCAAACAGTACATCACTCATGTGATACACTTGCACCAACAAGCTGTCCTGGGATGGGGTCGATGTGGGGTCAACACTGACCCCACGCGACATCCTACACATGCACAACATACAATCACTCCAGAGTGGAGTGAATAAGAACTACGTACCCACAGCATCAAACAGTACATCACTCATGGGATACACTTGCACCAACAAGCTGTCCTGGGATGGGGTCGATGTGGGGTCAACACTGACCCCACGCAACATCCTACACATGCACAACACACAATCACTCCAGAGTGGAGTGAATAAGAACTACGTACCCACAGCATCAAACAGTACATCACTCATGGGATACACTTGCACCAACAAGCTGTCCTGGGATGGGGTCGATGTGGGGTCAACACTGACCCCACGCGACATCCTACACATGCACAATACAGAATCACTCCAGAGTGGAGTGAACAAGAACTATAGGTACCCACAGCATCAAACAGTACATCACTCATGTGATACACTTGCACCAACAAGCTGTCCCGGGATGGGGTCGATGTGGGGTCAACACTGACCCCACGTGACATCCTACACATGCACAATACAGAATCACTCCAGAGTGGAGTGAACAAGAACTATAGGTACCCACAGCATCAAACAGTACATCACTCATGTGATACACTTGCACCAACAAGCTGTCCTGGGATGGGGTCGATGTGGGGTCAACACTGACCCCACGCAACATCCTACACATGCACAACACACAATCACTCCAGAGTGGAGTGAATAAGTGTTGACCCCTCATCGACCCCAGCCCGGGACAGCTTGTTGGTGCAAGTGTATCACATGAGTGATGTACTGTTTGATGCTGTGGGTACGTAGTTCTTATTCACTCCACTCTGGAGTGATTGTATGTTGTGCATGTGTAGGATGTCGCGTGGGGTCAGTGTTGACCCCACATCGACCCCATCCCGGGACAGCTTGTTGGTGCAAGTGTATCACATGAGTGATGTACTGTTTGATGCTGTGGGTACCTATAGTTCTTATTCACTCCACTCTGGAGTGATTCTGTGTTGTGCATGTGTAGAATGTCGCGTGGGGTCAGTGTTGACCCCTCATCGACCCCATCCCGGGACAGCTTGTTGGTGCAAGTGTATCACATGAGTGATGTACTGTTTGATGCTGTGGGTACCTAGTTCTTGTTCACTCCACTCTGGAGTGATTCTGTGTTGTGCATGTGTAGGATGTCGCGTGGGGTCAGTGTTGACCCCACATCGACCCCATCCCAGGACAGCTTGTTGGTGCAAGTGTATCACATGAGTGATGTACTGTTTGATGCTGTGGGTACCTAGTTCTT
>CAUJGJ010000003.1:297500-315143 GCA_963170055.1 Halisarca cf. caerulea
CAAAAGTGCGGGCTCAGTAGCTGCTATGGCTGAGGACAGAAAGAAGAAGATATACGAGGCCCTTGCTGCTTTTCATTGTTTTGTACCCATCGCAATTGAGACCTCAGGAGTTTTTGGACCAGAGACAAAGTGTTTTCTGACCAGCCTGTCCTCACGAATAAGAGCCCTTACCCATGATGACATGGCCTATTGCCATCTTGCCCAACGACTGTCCGTTGCCGTTCAAAAGGGCAATACATTGTCCGTCCGCGGATCAATGTAATAGGCTACTTTTTGTGTTTTGTTTGTTTTGTTGTTGTCTTTCGTTTATTTGATTGTTTTGTTTTTTCTTTGGATGTATGTTGTAGGTGTACTGTTTTGTTTTATGTATGCATATACGTACATGTGTTAGTTATAATATTATTATTGTTATTAATAACATTTCTCTTATCATTCGTATTATTATTGTTATTAATAACATTTTTCTTATCATTACGTTAACGTAATATAATTGTTTTTTGTTCATTATAATAACAACTACTATAATAATAATAATAATAATATTTTCTTATTTAAACTGGGTTAGCCATTAGCCAGAGGCTACTATTAAGGCCCCCAGTAAATAAACAATATATCCTTTATTTTATTAAATGATGCCTTTCTGTCATGCTTAAACAACATTGGAAGTAGAGTTAGTAATGCTCTTTTCTTTACCTTTCCCTTTTTATTGGATTTACCATTGCAGGTATGTTACTGTATATCTGATTTCTGGACATAAAACACAATGGTCAATGTCTTTGAGGTACTATAATTATTTGCTCCGCTCTTTGTATGAATGTGAATAGATTTTTTCAGAATAACCAAGACGGCGTTTGCATGGCACGTCAATGTACTGCATATACTTGGCTTTGAAAGCGGCAAAAACTATAGTTGTGGAAATTCTTCGACATGCTAGATTGATTTGGATAAGTTTTATCTTTGGACAGATAACGCATGTCACAATTTTCATCAATCATTCAAGTGTACAATGTTTTGCCCACTTGGGCTTCTTCAGGTACACAACTAAAAATCTAAAAAACTGATTGAACAATGTAACTAATTATGTGAGTGGATGGAAAAAATTAACCAATGGGATCAAAACATGCACGATGCCTGTCCAATCAGGGGATCCCACACATGACTCAGGGCTAACTCTGAGTCAGGTTGTAGTTATCCTTGCTCCTGATGTACAGGCTCTCCTTGATCCTCCTCTTCTTCCAGTTCTGCTCGCTGTAAATGATTCTGGCATTCTCCCAGTCAATACAATGGCTCTCTTTCACACTGTGTGCAGCATTGCGGTTCTTCATGTCTTCATTCTTCACTGCATGTCTATGCTCCTTCATCCTCACTGTGAATGGTCTACCAGTCTCTCCAATGTATGACTTCTCCCCCCTGTGGTGACTGTGGACTAGACAGAGTTTAGTTGGACTGAGTGCACTCTATAGCAATTTCCTACATCTCACAGCATATACTTACCCTTGTTCCAAGTGTTTTTGGAGGATCTTTTTTTGATAAACCATGCATTTTTACACGTTCCTGTGTCAATCCTACATATAGAAACAATCTCTACTTTAACATAATCATGTGAAGAATATGTACATCTTTTGTCCAGTAAGAAGAACTGAGCGAAATTCTTGTCAACTATGGAGAAACGATGGTTAATTCAAGATGCTATTTCAAGACGGCCATTCTCGCCCTTTTTTTCCGGGTGGTTATAAATACCCTGTAAAGGCAAAATACGTACTCACTATCAGAGGTACTTACTATCCAAGGTGCTTTCAATGGTAGTGCATGAAGTAGGGACAGAGCACTGAGTACTTAACATCCAGGAGTATATACTAATCCAGGTACTAACTAACAGCTAGAGTTTGACTGTATTCCCTTTGCTTCCCAAAGTCGGCGAATTTACTGTTTACAAATTGCTTCATTTCTTCACAATATGTTGTAGAATGGCCAATCAGTGGTTCTAAAGCAGTACAAACATATCTAAGGTACACATTGAGCTATTTTTCATCCGAGTTTCTTCCTCGATCGTTCGACTAATCGACGATTTACCAGGTAGTCGAGTTAGGCAGTTATTCGACGCGAGTAAATCAGAACATGGGCCTACAGACACAGGATCAAGACTAGATTGTTTCTAATGAAAATATCTAACTTTCTACCGATGGGGGTTTGTTTTCAGAGATAGGTTTAAAGATATTCAGCAAATACTGACAGCGTGATACAATATTTGTCAATAACTTCTCTGAAAACGAGTAGATCAAAACCCCCATCGGTGAAAAGTTGAAGCAGTCAATGCTGATCACAATGAAACATTCGGAAGGTTCTTACGTGGCTCCGCTGATTTACTCGGCGACATGGCATTTTGCAAAAAAATCTCTTTCGCAAGGGCCTATTTTCACATGATAGTCATGTGATGAGGACTGTGATGTCATCGAACTCTTGGTACCGTTTGAAAGTGATGACTATTTTGAAGGTTGGAGAGCATGGCAAGGACTGATGCGTTGCAAGGGAAAACAATTCGGAGGAAACAGGCCATTATTTAAAGAAGGCAGATGACCGAAGAAAGTCTGAAGTCGGCGAATGAGAAAATTTTAAGTGATTGAGTCATTCGGCGCCGAACGGCAATCTCGAAGAACAAGGTGCGTACGGTAGTCGTTGTTTAGGGTAAATCTGAATATTAGAGTCTATTTTACTAACCTAAACATCTTAGAATATGATGCATCACTTTCTACAGCATTCCTAACGCCTTGAACTTACCACTGACTGTAATATTACACCCGATTTTGAAACTCCTGCAGTCCGCGATCGACCATACGTAAATACACTTTCTAGACACTGCTTCTCCTTGGATAAAGGCTTAAAAAGCACCAAATGCACAATGAATTGCCATGCAACGCTATCGATCTAGCTTGCTCCTAAACAAAAACGTCATAGAATGTCACGCGTATGTCACATGATTCGAAGCCATCTTAGTGACGATTTCGCTAAAATTCCAGCTTGTTAGCACATTAGGGAGATTTTGGACATGTTCCACATGCGTCAACAGAATAGGGAGAGAAGGCGACTTTTGTGATGTTGCGCCTACGTATATATGTGAAACGTCACAAAATGGCAGTTTTGTTGAGGGTATTCGAAGATGAAGTCGCTTCGCCGGACCTCTTGATGCATTTGAATCTCTCCAAATCCTACTTTGATGGAATCTTTAGATGTTTTGGTTTGTGAAAATCGTTCTGGGTGCTACAAGCAGTTTCTCACATTTTGACCATTTATGTTAAATTTTGGCCGTTTGATCAGATAACTCACCACTTGTTCTGTCTTTTCGTGTTGTTTCATGTGAATTGAGAGGGATCTGAAGGTGTGGCCAAGGCTAAGTTTGTCTGAAACTGCTATCGCATGTGGAACATGTCCAGATTTGTTATGATAACGCTCCTCAGTCTGCATAGTGATAATATGTTATTTTTATACGCCTATAAAGTATTAGTCACGCAGTTATCTCGTGTTTTGGGCGGATATTTGGGAGTATACGAATGCCAAATTCGTGTTTAGTGACGTTTACTGTCATCACTGCTGGTTTGTCACACGCTCGCATATGAACTCGATGTTCTTTAGAATTTTAATTTTCTTCTGGGTGTAATGCACAGAATCGCCGAAGAATGGTTTATTTACTTTGTACTGGGAGTTCACTACACAACTCAACTTTTCCATGCATGGAAAATTGTACTTCGCTTTGTGTCCGAAGATATGGGCGGTAGAAATTTTGCTGGTAAGCCCTGTTTTGCCATTACTCGGGTTTCGTGAAGAATTGCTAGATCCCATGCATGGAGATTTTAGTAAATCTTCTGGTATAGTGTTATACCAGCTTACTCATCCGTGGGGTGTTCCTGTGCTTTGCACCCAAGCGATTTCGGTCTCAAGTAGGGGTCAGCAAACTGGTCGTATTTCACCGATGAAGGACAGAAAGCCTTCGAGACGGTTATTATTATTGTAAAGTTTGAGTGTTGTTCTCTTAGAAAAGTGTTTACGCAGGTAGGTTATGTCAGATTCGTGGTTGCAAAGGGTATCTTGTGGTTTTGATAGGTATGCAATTAAATCGTCACGCCCAATACAAATTATCACGTTCTTACCGTGTGACCATCTTGCTAATATTCAAGATTTGAATGGTTACACCATCAATAGAAGGGATTCTGGCCGACCAAGTTAGCAAATGGATGGTAGTAAACTCTAAACTTGCAAATTTGCGAGCGATCGAGCTTCGAAAGTTCTGACTTGCCTTCGAAGTTATGATCGTATGTACTGCGTATAAATTAGCCTCTCTACACTCGAGAACACGTGATGAACATGTGACCAAGGCTAGAGAAGAACTCTTGTCCATAAGAAAGTTATGTCCAAAAACGCGTTCGAGCAAACTTTGGTCTTTATGTTTGAAACTACGTCAGATTATCCCTTAAAGACCGAACTTCAAATGCTGGTTATGGGGCGACTGTAGACCTTTCCGTTCAGTTTATGTCAAGCCGTTTGCTGTTACTACCGTACTTTTAAAGCAGAAATCCGAAGACATAACAGCGGGGGGATGGACTATCGTTCTCCCATAACCAGAAAAGTAAGATAAGGACATGTTGAGTCTTGTGAATTGACTTGTGTGCTCAAACTCAGAGGTTTTCTCGACCGCGTTTTTGAATCTTTACTATTTTTATATGGTGACGGAAAATCGGTCATACAGAAATTTCAGAACATTGTTGGTTGCTTTATGTACAAATGCATAACATATGATGGTTATACTAGCTGTTTGTGTTGTTTTTTGGGGCTTAGCATCTACAAAAAGTTAAAACAAGGCCTTGAATTCGAGACGTTCGAAAGCGGCCGCCATTTTGTTTTATGGCAAATCTGGGCATAACTTACCTGCGTAGTGATCCTTCTCAGACCCACACAGGCTGAGAACAAACCTTTGAAAAATCGATGTAAATTTCACACCTAACAATTAGCGTGGACATGTCCCACATGCGATGCATTCCTAGTTCACTATCTTTCTTCAGACAATAGAAAAAATCGCTAGTTAAGTACCAACATGCATGGAATATATAGAACTTTTGTCCAGTAAAAAGAACTGGGCAAGAATCTTGTCAACTAAGTAGAAACGATCGATAATTTGTGATACTATTTCAAGACGGCCATTTTTCATTTTATTCCCAGTTGGTTATAAATACCCTGTGTCTACCTAATTTGATCAACACCTGGTTTATCTAACACATTTATGGGGTACAGATGTTGTGGGATAAACCAGATTTCACTGTGTAATGATTGGGTCATTAAAGGATTTGTTGTAGAGGTATGTTTCACTGTCATTGATGGATGATGGGTTATATGCATGATTTATTCTTATTATCTATTTGTGCTAATATTTTGCAGTCAGACAAAATTGAGGCAGTGGAGATTCTGAAGTTCGTATTGAAATCAACAGGATTAAGGCATTTGTCAGTTCACATTCTAGCTGCTTGGAAAATGAGATTGTAAGTCTGTACTTGCATTATTTACATATAAGACAGTTCATAAATAAGGTACCACCAACTGGAAAAGGTAGCAAAACGTTGGCCAGTTATCTGAAAATAGTTAATCCACTAACTGTCAAATATGCATGAAGGAGATAACCTCTAACTGATAAACATTAACGCTGTTCGGGGAATGCGGAACATGTCCAGGATCTGTTATGATAGCGCTTTCGAGTTTGCATAGCGATATAAGGTAATTTCTCGATGCCTAAAGTTGTCAGTCATGCAGATATCTTGTGATTTGGAGTAATATTTGGGCGTATACAAATGCCGAATCTGTGTTTAGTGACGTTTTCTGTCGTCACGGCTGCTCTGTCACATTCTGGCTTGTGACCTAACTCGATGTACTTTGGAATTTTAGTTTTCGGCTAGATGCTATGTGAGGGAACAAGCTGGAGACAGTTTCTTGATGCCAAGAATAGCATTACCTTATCTATGAAATGTACTGTACAGTACTGTAATAATCACTTCCAAAATGATTGTAGGTAGTTATGATAATTACATAAATAATTGAAAGTGCATTTGTTTCATGTAACGGGGTGCATGCAGGATATGTATGTCTAGGCTAATCAGGAGGTGTGAAAATTGTGGTCCTTTCACAACTTCTGTTCTTAACTCGGGCAGACAATATCAAACAAGGACTTTGCTATGTAAATGTTTCAAAGATTACTATTTTGAACACCTCATACAAATGTTGAAGCAGCTGGGAAGGGCTGCCTGACCCCTACCCTAAAATGAAATGCTAAGGTTGCTGAATGGTGGAATGTTTTCTAGGACATTTTTCACATAAGTCGCCATGGTGAAGTTTTTGTAAGTTTTTTTATATTATATAAATACCATTCCTTTTGGAAGCCAAAATATGAGTAAAATTATACCTCAAAATGTAAAATTTAAGCACCTATATTCAGGATGGGACCAAAAAATTGATTTCCAATAACCAACATGGAAAAGTTGTATAGCACTAATACTGTACACATACAGATTTTGCAGGATGAAACTTTTGCGAATTTTGCAGATTGGTAGCCATGCATGTGCTAAAAAATTAAGTCTGTGTAAATTTAGGTAGAATGCTTGTGCAATGACAAAAATGGCCATCAAAAGAACAGGAGTTGTTAAGAAGCACTGCAGCGCTTTAGCTTGTTTGTTGTTAAGAAGCATTCATTCATCCCAAGTCTCCTTGTTTTCATCAGTGTTGTCCATTTTGTTCATTTTGTATTTATTCTAATATAATGACAAAATTTTTAGTGAAGGGTGTGTGATGAATATTTAGAGCTTATACGGTATTGTGTGTGTGTGTGTGTGTGTGTGTGTGTGTGTGTGTGTGTGTGTGTGTGTGTTTGTGTGTACATGCGTATGCAGGCATGTGTGTGTGTGTGTGTGTATGCGTCTGTGTGCATGCATGTGCTTTATCAGATACAAAACCCTCCTCTAGTAGCGCTCATTCCGGTCATCTAGATCTGTGTGATATAAAGGTTGTACTTGTGTGATGTGCTGGGAGAAAAAGGTGACCAAAGGCTGTTTTTTTAACTTTCTGAAGTGTAAAAGGTGTATTACATTTCCTTTTATTAATATGCATGCTTACATTAAACTACACTATACTATGACATGTGATTTGTCTTCATGCAGAGATCCTAGCATGGAAGCTGACTATTTACAGGCAATATATGAAGCAGCCAAAGTTGAAGAAAGTGATGTTCTTGTACAGAACATGGCGGCTCTTAAGTATACTTGAATAAAATATTATAAATTGTATAAGAATCTGTGACTGGTTGTTCTGTTTGTTGTAGGGATCTTGTGTCTCAAAACATAGACTTGGTCTATCTGTTGCAAGCATCTGAAGAATTTGTTCAAAAATTTACATATCCTGTAGACCTTGCATTTTGGAGTGAGTTGTGTACTCTTTATGTCTGCTGTCTTTAATTAAGGTGGCGGGTCAGTCGCCATTTGCAGCAGCTATGAATATAATTATCAGGCCATGAATCTAATTATAGCGGCGCTTACTAGTATACTTGATTATTGTCGTACCATTTTTGACGCTTTATTCCGGCATGAAACCCAGTATTATTGTCAAAATTCATCTGAGCATTCATCTAAGTACGGTGAATGATCATATGTATGGATTTGTGGAAATTCTGTTTTTCCACTGTGCCACGACACCTATACTATGCACCTGCAGCAACGCAAAATAGTTGATTTTCTGTTAAACAGAGGAGATTCCCAAATTCCATACATACGATCTTAAATACGAGAGTAAGCTACAAATTTGTGTCCAAATGCACTTGTTTCGCTGCAATTTGACTCGATAAAGCGTCAAAGTACGGCGAACGGAAAAAGCTTCGTTTCTGCTACAGTGTATGACTTTTTTCATTTATTCTTTGGCCTACACAGGTCTTATAATTAGCTCAAGGAGATAAATTAGAGTAGTAGCACCAATATCGTTCAGTAGGATCGATATAACAGCTAAAGTGTTGGCGAAAATTGTGTGGGCGGACTGACCCGCCACCTTAAGCCATTGTTCAATCTAGCATAATATGCTAACCATTTCGCAGCAGCATGGTACTAAACTGTCTATAAATTATTAGAAATCCCAATGAACGATTTATAATATTGTTTTCATTTGGACTTATGTGTGTAAGACTTGTCTGATACCCCATCTGCATACAAATTTTCATGGGATGAAACTTTCACAAATCGACAGAATGGGACGAAAGGGCAATTGTGGTGATGTTACACCTACAAAAATGTGAATGACTGTTAAAAGAAAGAAGTGTTTTGACATGGATGAAAATTCCTTCTTATGACATTTTACTCATAGTTGGTTATAAATACCCTGTGTGGGCAGACCTCTAGATACCTTTGAATCTTACCACATACCACTTTTATTGAATCTCTATATGGTAGTTTGTGAAAATAACTCCATGTACCGTACAGTTTCTAAATAAGGTAACACCAATGCCAAATGTATGGAAAAAGGTAATAAAACGTTAGCCAGTTATCAGAATAAAGGAGATAACCTCCAACTGATAAACGTTAACTCTTTTTGGCGAGTGGGCATTATCTTTTTTTGGCTATTTGGTTAAAGGGGAACTGAACCCAAAAAACAAGTTGCCCTCAAAAGGTATGGCCACATGTGTACTTAACTCAGATGATGACCATTTTTGCATATGTCGCTTAATTAAGGAGTTATTCAAATGCAAAGACCGGAAAAATACACAGTGACGTCACGTTTTCGAGCACCATGTTTTTTCAGCAAACGTTATACCAGTGACGTCAAAAAACGTAGTTGGTAGTGACCTTCAGCCATGTGGCGTACTTGAGAGTATGCCGTACTGCATTGCTTTCGGTTGCCACAACAGTACCGACCAACACTGCTCAGGAATCAGCTTTCATCGACTCCCGTTGAAGGATTCTCGCCGTCTGAAGCAATGGCTAGCAGCACTGAAACTCGTAGACCCTCCCATCGCCGACGTTAATGCCTGAGTGTGTTCGCAACACTTTGAGCATCGTCGTTTCCTGACAAGAATGCAGGAAACCCTAACAGGAAAGCCCTGCAAGCAGCTACTGTCACCCGATGCCGTGCCAATGCAGGTCAAAAAAACTTGCCACATTCTACAATGTTTCAAGAATGTTTTCAGCAATGTGGTAACAAGCTTGTAACTTGCATGTTACAGAGAAGAAAACGGCAGTTATACACCTTGAAATTGAAACTGTACTTGCCATGTTTCTCCCATGTAAATACCATGATAACAGCAAGTAACTACCATGTTTTCTACTATACAGCTGGTATGGAATAATTTATACTAATACATGCTATATATTATATTATTAAACTATAATACTACAAAATGAAATTCAATCCCCATCAATATTGGAATTCAAATTCAAACATTTACAAGGTAAAAATTTGAAAAAAGAGGTTTGCTCAACATTGACATCGTACATAAGCAAGATAAGATGGTTTCGTCTACTACGGCATCTTTGCGTATCTCTCCATCCAGTATACGTTTCTTTGTTACCTCCATATTCAGCTGTTATTCGAGTAATTTAACTCGATTCAGTCATTTAGAAAAACAAACATTCGAAATGTTATAATATTGATGGCTAAAGCCAAATAGCATCAAGCAAACCGCAGCGCAGTAACTCACTTAAGATCACGAAGAACCAATGCCAACATCTTTATAAAATTAAAATTTCGGCTTCTTCTCTTCCACATGAACATCAACACTCGCGTTCGTTTTCAGGTTCGAGTCGCTCGGAGGCAGCACGTCGTACATGCCATCTTATAGAACCAAGCTATACGCCAGCTTTCTTTCTATGTTCTTTCTGTACCTTCGAATTTGAATGTAGCATTCCTTCGCGCATGCGTAGAAGGCACGTTGCTATCACGTGACGTCACTTTTTCAATCCACATAATTATATAGGAAGCTAAGACCATCCTCAGACCATAAATCCTATAACACTTATGCTTAGACATGAATCCCTTGGAAATGATCTGTATCTACAACTACTAAGGTTAAGCTAAGCAAGCTGCAGACAACAAACTGTGACAAAATATAGGCCTGCAAATACAAGGCTTAGCCAGGATCGGATGTACCAGCTATGAATCGCTGGCAGCCATTAGTCCCAAAAAGTACTTCATAGTAATAAGGTGGGGATGATTGTTGCATAGAGCTACACAGACTTGTGGATGAGCATGCATGCATGTGTCGGACCAGATGGGTCTATAGGTCTATAGACATAGATAATAGATAGGTAAGGACAGAGGGGCAATGGGCTAAAGATGATGCAAAGCTAGGTCTGGTACAGCCCTTTAAGACAGAGGTTTGTGCCCTGGGTGCAGTGTGAAAATTCCAATACATCCCACATTTTCAATTTAAATAGCATTGTATTATTATATCCCATATGCATGATGCAGGAATTTGTATGCTGAACCCATGCAGTCTCGGCTGTCTGGCCTCATGCCTGCCTGTCCAGACCAATGCCCATCTTGCCCTACATCAGTCTGTAATTTCTATACTGTTATGGACTCTATGCTTTCCTCTTCTTGGTAAATTCTGTACAATGTTAGTATGCATGCATGGTGGTTACCTGCTTGTTTCAAGCATGTAAATGGCCTGTGGATATCATTCCAGGTAAAATCTTGTTGCAACAACCATGAAACATGGTTGGAAAGTCAAATCAAGGTTGTAACATGGTTGTTTTGTCCTGCACACATGGGGGGTTGTAATTTTGACCTGGGAAGCATCTTCGCTTATTCTGTACCAACAAAACGATGGACTATCTCAGAGACAAGGTCACAGAGCAAGCGTTCCAAAGAACTTCTCGAAGGTGTTCTTGAACGATTTTCTTCGATCAAAGCAGAATATCCACCTAAACTACATACTTCCACTGAAGACGACGTTGTTGAGCTCCCTCTCACTGCAGACAAAAGTGAGACTTTGGCTGCAGACGTTTCCACTGCGGAGACATCTATTGAATGTCGTTCTATTGGAATTCAAACAGGTAAGTATCCAAATTTAAACTCAATAATTATGTGTGAAGTTGTGTAGTATAGGATCGAAGGCTACATTATCAATAATACTATGACATTGTACAGATCCATCCCAGTTCCACCAAATGAAGTACTGTCAGACTGGTCCAGGATTCTATTTGTGTAGCTTCTGTGGAAACACAAACGGACCTTGAATCTGTAGTGACAATACACTCACCATGTAAAAGTGATTCACTGGTGGACTGTTCATCATACGATGAGGCCATGGACCAGAGGTACTACACTGTATACATTGTCATCTGTTTCCCATTGGATTTTCTACAGTTTTGAAGATTGTGAAGCCACTGGCAATGAATCAATAATTGAAGATGTAACAATGGAGTCCATTGACACAGCCCCAGCCAATGACCACAGCCCTGCACAGGAAAGACTCTTTCTCGTGTTTGAATCAGCCCTGCTGTTGCTTTTTCGTGATTGTCCTACATGTGGTATGCGTGTCACATTGAGAACTTCCCTGCAAGGCACACTTTTGGTTGTCAAGGCTACTTGCCATGATGACCACACTTTTACGTGGCACTCACAACCGCTTGTGGGTAAGGCAGCTGCAGGCAACTTACTGTTGTCAGCTGCTATAGTCTTCTCCGGTTCTACGTACACAACATTTGCTAATATTGCCAACTTAATTAACCTTAGTTTGTTTAGTGATAGAACATTCTATAAAATCCAACAAACCCGTATCTTCCCCATAGTTAATGCATACTATAGTCAGAACCAAACAGTAGTAGCAGAAATTTTAAGACAACAAGGCCCTCTAGTTCTGTCTGGTGATGGGCGCTGTGACAGTCCTGGATATAGTGCTAAATATTGCACTTATTCACTGATGGACAATGCCACTGGCCTCATTATAGACAACAGTGTGGTACAAGTCACTGAGACTGGTACCTCTGTAGGCATGGAGAAGGAAGGGTTGCAGCGTTGCCTAACTACAGTTCAAGAAAGGCTTAACCAAAAGATTGCAACCCTGGCCACTGATAGACACATTCAGATAGCTGCATTTTTGAAAGCAGCTTACCCCAGCATCAATCATCAATTTGATGTTTGGCATCTGAGCAAAAGTGTCAGAAAGAAGCTGGTGAAGGTTGGTTCCAAAGGGGGGCACACACTATTACCATGGATTCAATCCATTTCCAACCACTTGTGGTGGTCGGCCAAAACATGTAATTCGGATCCTGATCTCCTTATGGCAAAGTGGACATCAATTGTTCACCACATTGTCAATGTGCATGAATGGCACAGTGATCACTTTTCACAGTGTGCCCATGGGCCCATTAACGACACAAATGGCCAAAGGAGATGGCTGAAACCTAATAGTCCTGCCCACCGAGCCCTTCAACAAATTGTTACAAAGCCATTTCTAGTTAGAGATGTAGCAAAGCTGAATGGCTTCTGTCACACAGGCATGCTAGAAGTATTCCATTCCCTACTAACAAAGTACTGTCCTAAAAGGCAGCACTTTAGCTATGTGGGTATGTGTGTTCGCACGCAGTTAGCCATCTTGGACCATAATCACAACATAGAGCGGCAGCAGGCTACAACATTGGAGGGTCAACCAAGGTACAAATTGGAGTTCCCTAAGAGAAGCAAGAGGTGGATTGCAAAGCCCATCAAAGAAAAGAAATCCAACAATTACGTAGATTTCATGTTAGAGGAACTAGTAAACCCCACAAATAATGTAGATGAGTTTAACATAGAAGTACCAAATTTACCAGACAATATTGCACCCATTCCCTGCCCACCTCTAGAACAAGCTGTTTCAAAACATATCACTTGATTTAGTTCTCACTAATATTTACTGTAACATCTCGTTAGAATTTTAAAAGTTGATTGGTCAATGTAAAGTTATACAGTTCATATTGTTCATCCTGGAAAACCTGCTACATCTTCAAAACCCACATAGATATTGCTTGATTCTGGGAAGTGAGCTTGTATAGCCTTCACTACACATGAAGGAATCACACGGCGGACTTTCCTCCCAAGTCTTGAATGTGTATACCAGGTAAATTGTCTATAGGCAGCAAGACGATATGACCTGTGAACAGATGGAGCAGGACTATATTATAGCCACATTAATAAATCTGCAGAAACTGCATAGCATACCGATGGGGTATTGGTTCAGGTGGAACAGGCTGGAAACCCATTTCAACCATTCCTACCAAAGCTGTCCTTAGTACTGTGGAGTCCAGGCATACTGTTTTAAATTGGTCGAGGTCTGTTATGCAACTAAAATCGCTATTACGTACAGATTCGTCGATTATTTCTATCTCTCTGCAACAGAGGCACTCTTTCTCCGTCTCCAGGACAGCACATTTGCCACAAGAACACCAAGACACGGCTTCATCTCAATGCCTAGCGTACTTTTCTGGCTGGTCTTCATTGCTTCGATCCGAATTTTTGCTCTCGCTTGTTTCTCCAGGGGCAAAAATGGGTTCGGACTGATACAGCTGTACTTCAGCCATAGTTGTAAAGGCCGTGACCTTACCAACTACATTTTATGATGTCTTGACCACAGATAAACATGGCGCTCGGGAGGCGTGACTTTAAAGCCATCGTAAAGACTATCCAATTGTCGTATTTGAGCGGAAACCGGATTTTTGGCATTTTCTAAACCTATACTAAGCACATTGATCAAAAAATTGGGGTCAACAATTTTGGGTTCAGTTAGCCTTTAACTGAAAGTTGCATGAATGAGTTTGGGGGTTAGTTGAACTGACGTATTCATAGTGATGTGATAATGGTTCTGACAACTTACTTTGTCCTAAAATCTTGGTGATTCGTTATCGAAGTGTTGCACACACTTAAGGAGTCGTAGGACTTTCTTCGTCAGTGTTCAGTCCAAATGTATAGATCTCACACTGCATCTCTAGTTATTATGTAATTGCTCGAGTCACATGTGCATAAATTAGTGTCATTGTCAGTTTTTGGAAAATTGCTAGCAGGTAAGCATTATCTGATCCATCCACTAACTTATGTGGAGTAAACGCCATTTGTTGTTATCTGAAAATAGGTAACTTGAGAATAGCGTCACCTTATTCATGAAATGTACCGTATAGTGCTATATTCAAGGAGTTCTTGCAATGTGTGCATTTATACAAAATTCTGGCTGATTGGAGAGTGAAAGAATGGGCTTTTTGGCTATAATTTTCTAAAGAAGATTAAGAGAATGTGTACCCCAGTGTTACATGTTAATTGCATGTATGTGAATTTGAGAAGGACCTGCATATCCACCCAAGGCAATTTTGTCTAAAAGTGCTAGTATTACACTCACATTATCTTTTTTTAGAGCATAGCTGGTTTAGAATCATCATGCATGCATCTTTATTCCAGTAAGCAAATAACGAAAAATGCATCAAGAGGACACGATTTTCATGTGTTTTATTCCTGGTCAATTGTATTATCTGAAAATTTCGGAGAGGTGGCTATTAAATTTTATAACACTATAGAATCCTTTGTCTCACTTCACATAGACCTACATAAAATTAAAAGTTATACACAATAGCCAAAATTCATTTTTCTTAGCTAGACATGTTCCTTGGCATATGGTCTGTCTTAGTACAAAGTTTAAGAACCTAATGAGCTTCTGCAAGGAGGTATGAGCCTTTGAAAAATGAGATTACCAACGGTGAATCGAGTTCTCACTTCTTATAATCTTAATCTTATAATGAGCAATAAAATGACGCTTATAGTGTAGGTATCACAATCACGTTTGTCTATTATGTGTCTTCTATTGGTTACTTAAGCTATGAGCTATGAAACTACTTCAAATGATCAAACAATATTACAGGAATTACACATTATACAGATTAAGTTACTAACTTGGACTTGAGAAAAAAATGCTTAAGAGCTTCCTTGAGTGATTTCTACTGAGCTTCTGATTGAATATCGAAGGGCTATGAGTGCTTTGGATATCCTGTGGAGACAATGGGGTGCTGTACAGTATGGACCAGTTTAAAGGTAATGCAAAATGACGATGCAATTCTGTGAAATGAAACTTGACTGTGACAATATCGCTATAAATTTTGCAAAATGAAAAATGTTGGAAAATTTGTATCTGACAAGGCAAAGAAAATGGGTTGATGAAGTTTTACTATTGACTGATGTTGTCTGTAGCCAACCTCATGCGGCATTTGCAGCTCTTTGCCATAGTCTTATCAACAAATGGATTCACCGTACCGGAACAATTTCTAACATTGGTGATTTATTTACCCCACTGGAGGAAGCAATTCATTTTCAACTGTTGCCTACAATTACAGGAAGGGATGCTTTCAGTGATTCAGAGCGAGATCTGTTCGCTTTGCCTACACGAATGGAGGACTTGGTATCACAAATCTGATCCTTGAGTCAAATGATTGCTATGTTGCTTCAAGAGAAATCGCTGTGCCTTTGTCAATGGTGATCATTCACAAAGTATACATTAGTATACTATAGTACATTACAAAGTATACATTGTCCAAACATCATATCATCCCACCAAGACAAGATAAAGTAGGAGATCAAACAAAAGAAAAGACAGCAACAAGTAAACCAAGCAAAATCAGTGAAGGAGGGCCTCTCTCCCCAGCTTCAGTGTGCAATGGACTTGAACCAAGAGAAGGGTGCTTTACATTGGCTAAATGTCCTCCCGCTGTCTTCAGAAGGGTTCGCCTTACACGAAAGTATACATTCCGAGATGCTCATTGTCTCAGATAAGTTTGGCGTCCCAAGCATCTGCCTACTCACTGTTAATGTGGAAAGATTTTTCTGTTGAACATGCCTTCACATGTTCATATGGAGGATACCCTTCTCTCAGACACAATGCCATTCGAGACACAACTGCACACCTGATGCGAGAAGTATGTCATGATGTAAAGGTAGAGCCACACCTCCAGCCTCTCTCAGGAGAGAAGTCACAACACAGAACCTCAATATCTGATGACAATGCCCGACTGGACATCAAGGCCCAAGGATTTTTCGGAGGACCATTTGAAAGTGCATTTTTTGATGTAAGGGTTGTCAACCCCATCGCACCCTCCAACATGAAATCCTCCATTGAATCCCCATTCCAAAAGCATGAAAATGAGAAGAAGCGGGCTTATCATCAAAGAGTTCTAGAGGTAAAACATGGGTCTTTTACACCTATTTTTATTTCTGCCTCGGGTGGCATGGGTAAACCTGCCTCTACCACTTACTCCAGGCTGGCCAGACTCATTGCCGAGAAGCGGGGCATCACATATGGTCAATGCATGGACTGGACCAGATACATGCTATCTTTCAGCTTCCTGCATTCAGTGATTATGTGTCTCCGAGGATCTCGAGGAGAGACAACCAGATGCTCGACGTAAGGAGATATGCCTCTTATTACATCAGAGGCCAAAATCGTTCACTAACTCAACTCTGTGGTCATATTGTATTAATTGTACATACTTCATATTGTTTTTCTTCATACTTCTATCATGATTATCTAATTCTTTCTGTTTATGTACATGTGTATCACTTGCTGTTTACTATAAAATGGGTTGGGTATAAAAAAACAATGCTGCCAAAGGGAAAACGAGAAATGCTAACCGCTAATGGGAAAAGGTCTAAAAGTGAAACGGTGATTTTACTAAACGCTGACCGAGAAATGTAAATCAAGAAGGGAGACTGACCGTCAACATAAAATGGCCACATCTTGTCAAATCTATGTACAGTGTTTATTATGGTCTTTGGAGAAAGAAAGAAGAGAGAAACATCCTAAAATGTCTCTGAACTTGTATTGGAAGCAACATATCATCCAACTGTATTTGCAGTTGGTTCATTCTTCCGGAGAAGTCGTGCATATGCTTAGAGACAAAGGGAAGATCATTCCCAAGAAGACTGTTTGGAGTGTGGTAAGAAAGTATTAGGAACATGGGATGCTTAGCGGTCTTCCAGGATCCGGGAGACAACCCGAGGTAACCGAAGAAGTTTTAGCGTTAAGTGGAATCCAAGATGCAAAGCGACCACAAAACCACTGCAGTTTGCCTCGTAGCACACTTAAAGGACAACGGTTTTAGTCTTTCCAAGACTTTGATAGTACACGCCAGGAGGCTTCTCAGGTGGACCTACCGTGGAAGCATGTACTGTCAATTCTTTAGGCATGCATGCCAATAAGGCCAAACGAGTAGCCTGGGCTCAGCGGCATCTCAATGATTCCTTCGAGAATGTCATTTGGACTGACGTAGTAATCGAGTATATAGCTCAAAAACTACTGAATGTTGAGCTACAGAAAAGAAGGTCAGCCACCTAAATGTAAGGCCAAGCCAAAGCACCCTTACAAAGTGATGGTATTTCAAAGCAAGGGCTGGCATTTCAAAGCAAGGAGTTACTTATATAGCTGTCTTTAACACGAGTATTGACAGTCAAGCTTACCAAGAAATTCTGTGGACCCACTTGTTGCCCTTTGTAAGAATACTGACAAGTCATCGTTTCCAGCAAGACAATGCACCTGCTCATCTGTCACCATCTACAAGAGCATTTTTAGAAGAAAACAACATTAATCTCTTTGAGACTCCACCAGAATCCCCGGAT
>CAUJGJ010000003.1:315343-322843 GCA_963170055.1 Halisarca cf. caerulea
CCCTCCCACTCTCAACAACTCTTCTCCCCCACTCTCAACAACCCCTCTTCCTCCCATTCTCAACAACCCCTTACCTTCCATTCTCAACAATCCCTCTCCCTCCCACTCTCAACCCCTCTCCCTCTCATTCTCAACAACCCCTCTCCCTCCCATTCTCAACAACCCCTCCCATTCTCAACAACCCCTCTCCCTCCCATTCTCAACAACCCCTCTCCCTCCCACTCTCAACTACCCCTCTCCATCCCATTCTCAATAACCCCTCTCCCTCCCACTCTCTCAACAACTCTTCTCCCCCACTCTCAACAACCCCTCTTCCTCCCATTCTCAACAACCCCTTTACCTCCCATTCTCAACAACCCCTCTCCCTCCCATTCTCAACAACCCCTCCCATTCTCAACAACCCCTCTCCCTCCCATTCTCAACAACCCCTCTTCCTCCCACTCTCAACTACCCCTCTCCATCCCATTCTCAACAACCCCTCTCCCTCCCACTCTCAACAACTCTTCTCCCCCACTCTCAACAACCCCTCTCCCTCCCACTCTCAACAACCCCTCTCCCTCCCACTCTCAACAACCCCTCTCCCTCCCACTCTCAACCCCTCTCCCTCCCACTCTCAACTACCCCTCTCTCTCCCATTCTCAACAACCCCTCTCCCTCCCACTCTCAACAACCCCTCTCCCTCCCACTCTCAACAACCCCTCTTCCTCCCACTCTCAACAACCCCTCTCCCTCCCACTCTCAACAACCCCTCTCCCTCCCATTCTCAACAACCCCTCTCCCTCCCACTCTCAACAACCCCTCTCCCTCCCACTCTCAACAACTCCTCTCCCTCCCACCCTCAACAACCCCTCTCCCTCCCACTCTCAACAACCCCTCTCCCTCCCACTCTCAACAACCCCTCTCCCTCCCACTCTCAAACAACCCCTCTCCCACTCTCAACAACCCCTCCCACTCTCATCAACCCCTCTCCCTCCCATTTTCAACAACCCCTCTCCCTCCTACTCTCAACAACCCCACTCCCACTCAACCCCACCCACTCCCTCTCACTCCTACTCTCAACAACCCCTCTCCCACTCAACCCCACCCACTCCCTCTCCCACTCAACCCCACCCACTCCCTCTCACTCTCATTCCCACCCACTCCCTCTCCCTCTCATCCCCACCCACTCCCTCTCCCACTCATCCCCACCCACTCCCTCTCTCTCTCATCCCCACCCACTCCCTCTCCCTCTCATCCCCACCCACTCCCTCTCCCTCTCATCCCCACCCACTCCCTCTCCCTCTCATTCCCACCCACTCCCTCTCCCTCTCATCCCCACCCACTCCCTCTCCCTCTCATTCCCACCCACTCCCTCTCCCTCTCATTCCCACCCACTCCCTCTCCCTCTCATCCCCACCCACTCCCTCTCCCTCTCATTCCCACCCACTCCCCCTCCCTCTCATTCCCACCCACTCCCCCTCCCTCTCATCCCCACCCACTCCCTCTCCCTCTCATTCCCACCCACTCCCTCTCCCTCTTATCCCCACCCACTCCCTCTACGTTAGGTCAGTGATAATAGACCTTGATTGGTAATGGCAAACTGAAAGATTACTACAAATTCCCAAGCATCCTACAGTCAACATGGAGGCTGCTATGATCCTACAGGTAACATGGAGGCTGCTATGATCCTACAGGCAACATGGAGGCTGCTATGATCCTACAGGCAACATGGAGGCTGCTATGATCCTACAGGTAACATGGAGGCTGCTATGATCCTACAGGCAACATGGAGGCTGCTATGATCCTACAGTCAACATGGAGGCTGCTATGATCCTACAGGTAACTTGGAGGCTGCTATGATCCCACAGACAACACAAAAAGTGGAGTCTCGTTAAGAACTACATATGCTAGTATGCAAGTGAAGTGTCAGCTTAATGCGAGCTATTCTATCAGCCATGTTTGGTTGCTGCTGAGCTGCATCTCATAGGATCAAATTCTATCAGAAGAAATTCCATGAATGAGAACTATGTTTGTGGGTCCCCAAAAGTTCTGTCAGTTCCATCGACCACTGGTGAACACCGCTAGTGAACACCGCTAGTGAACACCACTAGTGAACACTACTAGCGAACACCACTAGCGAACACAACTAGCGAACACAACTAGTGAACACCACTACTGAACACAACTACTGAACACCACTAGTGAACACCACTAGTGAACACCACTAGTGAACACCACTAGGGAAAACCAGCTAAGAATTAGACTGTAAAGTAGTGTAAACGCTTGCCATTAGTTAACTAGCATCCAAATGTGCTCATGCAGACAGGCACACATGCACATACACATACACAAACACAAACACACACACACACTCATATGCACACACACACACACACACACACACACACACACACACACACACACACACACACACACACACACACACACACACACACACACACACACACACACACACACACACACACACACACACACACACACACACACATTGTAACACACACACACACACACACACACACACACACACACACACACACACACACACAGTGTCACATGAGCGTATTGTATAGCAGAGGAAACGATTAAAAAGGAGTAGTCAGTCAATTACCATTACTCATCGAAGGGATCAAGCATTATAAACAGATTAGGCAGAGGTCTCTCGATATGCCCATTCACAACAGACCCTACAACTTCATACAATACAGGGCCTAACATTCCACCAACACAATGCAATTACAGTTCGTCAGTTGACGATAACTGCTCGCTAGCGCTCCAACCAAGCGCATTCCAAATTACATCTGTTCATGAATACACTCACCAGTGATTGTTCGCGGGAAAACGTTCGATTCCTTTACCAGAGCCGCAGGTGAAATGGATTTCGAAGAGTCGAATGTTTCGTGAGGTAGTTCGAAGAGGTTTGTTGTTGTTATAGACAAGAACAGGAAGTGGGCGTGTCTTTGGTACGGCGAGTCCCTAATAATTTATTTTCTTCTACCGGAACGAACACATATTCGGCACCACCACGTGTACTTCTGTTGCAGCATATGCTAAAGTACACCTGATGTACGTACAGTAGCGGAGCTTGATGGCCTATTGGCACTGCGGTGCGGCCTATTGGCAATGGCTGCTGCTCTTCGGCTAGGCTCGGAACCAGACCCACCACGCTCTGTGACGTCATACGTACGCCGCGAAGGTACCGTCCGGGCGTACGTATGACGTCACAGAGCGTGGTGGGTCTGGTTCCGAGACTACTCTTCGGCCTAGCTATTGCATATTGGCATAGATATTGGCTATGGCCTATTGGCTCTGCGGTACGGCCGATTGCCTATGGCCTATTGGCACTGCGGTGTCTACGGCTTAGCTTAAAATACAGCGAACCTTTATTAAAGGACACCTCTAAAATGCAGACACCTCTTTCAGCAGGACACCACTGTTCTGTCTCATTTGACTTCCCTTGCATGGACACGCGCACACATAAAACCTCTGGCATAAGAACACTTTCATGAAAAGGACATCTAACGGTTTCACAGTAGACAGCTATACTAGTATATGTATCCTTGGTTACGTGGTACAGAGTGTCTATGAATAGCCTGGCACAGGCAAGGGCATGGATGTGAAAAGTATAGCAGAAACATGCAGTCCGGAGGAGCGTGAGCTCAGAAGGAGCAGGTTAGTCAAGCTGTGATATAGAGTCTGACTCTATCCTATGTACTGCATATGCAGCAGCAGCATAGGTTCTCCGCCATCTATGCTCCAACCTGTGATGGCATGTGTGGCTGCCGGCGAGAGTAAAGGAGTTGTCTATACTTGATTACTTGCAGACCGCAGTACCAAAAGGAGTGAATTGGAATCATAGATTTGAATGTGGTGAAGTCGCGTGTATGTCCCCAGTACATTATACAGCCGGGTGGATCCATTTCAGGTTCTATTTGCTTGTCTTCAATCAAACTCTGTCGTCATTGCATAAATCAGTAGGAAATGCCCAGGCAGATTACTGAGTCTGGTCTTCCTCAGTGGGGTCCTACAATATGCACATGCATAGTGCAATGTTCAGCCTCCGAGTTGCCATGGCAATCCTGTACCCTAGGCACAGCTGAGGCAGCACTGTGACCATAGATGATTAAGTACTTTTCCAGTTCAGCGTTGACACTTCAATACTGATCCCCCCCCCCCCCCCCCCCCCCCCTTATACTATTATTGGAGTAGTATGCTGTAAGCGTAGATTCTCCAGCCGTGCTTCAACCTTAATTCAATCAACACTGAGGTGTCCACTAGCTCAGTACTATCCAAGTATGATAATGAACAAGGTAATAGAGATCACGTGGGTAACACGTGACAATGACACGAACCCCTCGACCTGCCACTGGAAAATGGCGCAGCCAATATCAGTTTTTCGTGTACAAAGAGAATTTAAGGAAATTATCAGCAGCGAAGAGGTGAGTTTTAAATATTACAGTGATTAAAATTGTTTTATAACTTGAGAGACAACACGATCCCTCCATAGCGAGTGCCATATTAAGTGAGAGCTGAGGCCGTTTGCGTTGTGTGTCTGTATGTTCTGATCGGTCGGGTTGTCTAATTTCCAATGCTGAGTAAAACCGTAGGCGTACCGTATTAGCTTTTGACGGTATAATGAACTCTCTGTACAAATATATTTCAGACAATTCCAGCGGGAGAGGCTCTTATCAACCCCCACTACGCCTGCAGTGTCGCCTCTAGTCTCCGCAGTCTCCGTCCAACAGCTTATGACGTAAAAGATATAGAGACTGTTGTAAATGTGTGTGTGTGTGTGTGTGCCCATTCCCCTTGGGATGATAGGGCTTCATATCCCCCCCCCCCCTCCTCCCTTAGGATGGTGTTTGTAGCTGTCTGTCCCCCCACCCCCTCCTCCCTTAGGATGGTGTTTGTAGCTGTCTGTCCCCCCACCCCCTCCTCCCTTAGGATGGTGTTTGTAGCTATCTGTCCCCCCGCCCCCTATCTGTTGGGATGAGGTTTGTAGCTGTCTGTTTCCCCACCCCCTACCCCATGGGATGATGTTTGTAGCTGTCTGTTTCCCCACCCCCTACCCCTTAGGATGACATACTTACGTACATATGTACGTAGCTGCATGTCCCCACACCCCATCCCTTGTATTTGTGGTGTTTTGCTGGGCAATACTTGTGACAGCTAAGACTAGTGCCACTATCTCTTCAATGTACCTACAGAGATCCTACCAGTATGGTTCTCATCCACACTGCACAGCCCTCACCCACACTCTGCACAGCCCTCACCCACACTACACAACCCTCACCCTCACCCTCATAATTATCCTCACTCTATACACCCCTCACCTTCACTCTGCACACCCCTCACCTTACTCTGCACACCCTTCACCCTGACTGCACACCCCTCACCCTGACTGCACACCCCTCTCCCTCACTCTGGACACCCCTCTCCCTCACTCTATATACCCCTAACCTT
The DNA here is from genome assembly GCA_963170055.1 of Halisarca cf. caerulea. Lineage (NCBI taxonomy): Eukaryota > Metazoa > Porifera > Demospongiae > Chondrillida > Halisarcidae > Halisarca > Halisarca cf. caerulea. The sequence goes on from CAUJGJ010000003.1 coordinate 320,804, forward strand.
CACTCTGCACACCCCTCACCCTCGCTGCACACCCCTCACCCTCACTCTGCACACCCCTCACCCTGACTGCACACCCCTCTCACTCACTCTGCACACCCCTCTCCCTCACTTTGCACACCCCTCACTCTCACTCTGCACACCCCTCACCCTCACTTTTCACACCTCTCACCCTCACTCTGCACACCCCTCACCTTCACTGCATACCCCTCATCCTCACTCTACACACTCCTCACTTTCACTCTGCACACCTCTCACCCTCACTCTGCACACCCCTCACCCTACGTAACTCTGCACACCCCTCACCCTACGTAACTCTGCACACCCCTCACTCCACACAGCCCCTCCCACAAAGCCCTCACCCTTCACGCTCCCCCTCCAGAACTACTCCTATTCACCTGGGATTGTTGTCATTGTTTTTGCAGGTTAAAAGTTCAAAAATTAAAATTGAATTACGGGAAAATTCTGACTTCACCAAACTGAAAGGTACAATCATTGGACCACCAGAAACTCCTTTTGACGGTAAGCATGTGCAGAGATACCTTTGTTGGTGTACAGTGTTTGTGGTATATTGTACATATTGGAGGTCATGTGATGGTCATGTGATGATCATGTGACAGTCTGTCATATTGGATGGATTATCTGTCTTTTTGTGTCGTATGGCCTCTCATTTGTGCTCCTCTGTGTTCATGTACGTACGTAGTGTCCACCTGGTACCACCAGGGACCAACTAAGCATGTAGTGTCCACTCTTCGGTACCACCAGGGACCAACTAACGAAAACTTGTAGGTACTTTCTATTGGAAGTTTGTACATGTACGTATGTACGTACTTATTACCAGTGTTGTTTCAGTACTGTACATGAGGTAGGGAGAGAGCAAGGAGTACTTATTACCAGTGTTGTTTCAGTACTGTACATGAGGTAGGAAGGGAGCAAGGAGTACTTACTATCAGTGTTGTTTCAGTACAGTACATGAGGTAGGGAGGGAGCAAGGAGTACTTACTATCAGTGTTGTTTTCAGCACTGCACATGAGGTAGGGAGAGAGCAAGGAGTGCGTACGTACGCACCTTCCATCCATGGGTAGGTGCTATCCCAGGCACCTTAGCTTGCATGTGTGCCTTTAAGTTAGCTAGTTTCCCTTGTGTATAGGTGTGTACTTGGAGGTGGACACCTTCAAATTTGAATAAATGGAACTTGAAAGTGATTGGTCCCCTTCCTGATGTGCAATGTGCTAGCGTAACCACTTTCACTGACGGTCTCTGTCGTATGACACACTCTGTCTGGTCCAGATTTGATGTCACCTTTAAGGAACTGAACATGTTCTGTTCCTCCAGGGATGAGTCCTCACCAGGTTTCAGGTAGTCCACAGGAAGTGTGTGGCTTCCTTTGGAGTCGACTTTCTACCTTATAAGGTCTTTAATGGTCACCTAGCAACCCAGATTGCACAATACAGTCAGGATACTATAGTCCTGTCAGGAAACTTAGTCTAGTACTGTAGAACCAGAAATATTGGCAGAAAGAATACTTGGTCGGTTGGCCTGCTAGGTTATATTCATAGCCACAGCTAATAAAATGGTGTCTTCGATCGACTTTTGTATGAGAATGAAAAGGTTATCAAAATTTTTACTGGCTTACCATTTCGCTTGCTTATCAATTTCCTCTCAGTTTTCTAGAGATATTTTTAGATAATCTACTACGTTTGCAGAGCAAAGTGTGAATTACGTACGTTCTTAGTGGCTATTCATGCATTCAGGAACTCCCACCTGAAGAAAAGTCAGTCTTGTACGGGAATATTGGCAGATTTTATGTTGGCGGTACTCGATCAATCTGCCAAATATAATAACCGCCAATATTCTGGTTATACAGTATTCCAGTCAGAATACTAATAGTTCAGTAAGGATACTAATAGTCCAGTCAGGATACTAATAGTTCAGTCAGGATACTAATAGTTCAGTCAGGATACTAATAGTCCAGTCAGGGTATTAGTAGTTTAGTCAGGATACTAAAAGTTCCATCAGGATACTAATAGTCCAGTCAGGATA
>CAUJGJ010000003.1:325343-327843 GCA_963170055.1 Halisarca cf. caerulea
ACTACAGACTCCACTGAAGCACTCAATTACCATTACCACTACAGACTCCACTGAAGCACTCAATTACCATTACCACTACAGACTCCACTGAAGCACTCAATTACCATTACCAGTACAGACTCCACTGAAGCACTCAATTACCATTACCACTACAGACTCCACTGACGCACTCAATTACCATTACCACTACAGACTCCACTGAAGCACTCAATTACCATTACCACTACAGACTCCACTGAAGCACTCAATTACCATTACCACTACAGACTCCACTGAAGCACTCAATTACCATTACCACTACAGACTCCACTGAAGTACTCAATTACCATTACCACTACAGACTCCACTGAAGCACTCAATTACCATTACCAGTACAGACTCCACTGAAGCACTCAATTACCATTACCACTACAGACTCCACTGAAGCACTCAATTACCATTGCAACTACGTACTTTTCTACACTTACCGTTACAATTACTATGTAATTATTAATTTGTTCCTGAATGCATGCAAAAGTTAGTATATCTTACCGAGATTTCATATTTTTGTGACATTTTGCCACTTCAACCAGTCGTTGTACTTATTGTAGCACATGACTTAGCCTCAAATTGACCAAAATTTCCTCCTTAAGGGGAGAAATATACGTACGTATGTATGTATCTGGGGGATCTGGAATTGTAATATGTAATATTGGGGGACAATATTGAGATTTACCGACTAATACCGACTAGTTGTCAATTGGCTAGTAATTATTTATGATTTTTATACTGTCAGGTAGTGTACGTACGTACGTATGTGTGTGTGTGTGTGTGTGTGTGTGTGTGTGTGTGTGTGTATTACTGCTTGTTTGGTGTTTTTCAGGTGAAGTTTCTCACTCGTATTTGGCATCCAAACATCAGCTCTGTCACTGGAGCAATCTGCTTGGACATATTGAAAGACCAGTGGTGAGTGGACCTGTGTGGTCTGTGGGTGTGGTCTGTGGGTGTTGTCTGTGGACTGTAGTGCGTGGTCTGTAGTGTGTGGTCTGTAGTGTGTGGTCTGTAGTATGTGGTCTGTAGTGTGTGGGCTGTAGTGTGTGGTCTGTAGTGTGTGGTCTGTAGTGTGTGGGCTGTAGTGTGTGGGCTGTAGTGTGTGGTCTGTAGTGTGTGGTCTGTAGTGTGTGGTCTGTAGTATGTGGGCTGTAGTGTGGTGTGTAGTGTGTGGTCTATAGTGTGTGGTCTGTAGTGCGTGGTCTGTAGTGCGTGGTCTGTAGTGTGTGGGCTGTAGTGTGTGGTCTGTAGTGTGTGGTCTGTAGTGTGTGGGCTGTAGTGTGTGGGCTGTAGTGTGTGGTCTGTAGTGCGTGGTCTGTAGTGTGTGGGCTGTAGTGTGTGGGCTGTAGTGTGTGGGCTGTAGTGTGTGGTCTATAGTGCGTGATCTGTAGTGTGTGGTCTGTAGTGTGTGGTCTGTGGGTGTGGGCTGTGGTGTGTGGTCTGTAGTGTGTGGTCTGTAGTGTGTGGGCTGTAGTGTGTGGTCTGTGGGTGTGGGCTGTGGTGTGTGGGCTGTAGTGTGTGGTCTGTAGTGTGTGGGCTGTAGTGCGTGGTCTGTAGTGTGTGGGCTGTAGTGTGTGGGCTGTAGTGTGCGGTCTATAGTGTGTGGTCTGTAGTGTGTGGTCTGTAGTGTGTGGTCTGTAGTGCTTGGTCTGTAGTGCTTGGTCTGTAGTGTGTGGTCTGTAGTGTGTGGTCTGTAGTGTGTGGGCTGTAGTGTGTGGGCTGTAGTGTGTTAGTCCAAAATGGCTAAAAGGAAACTTTTGTCCTGAAAGACTTCAAGTAAGTTTACAATTTGGAACAAATTTATAAAAGAGGTTATACGTAATACCTATAATGTATGTAATTAGCATGGATGATAGGTGTATCACACATGCCGAAGGCAAGATGAATAGTACGTACGTACGTACCTCAAAAGTGTGTGTGTTTGTGCGTGTGTGTTTTAGTGTTGTTGGGATAATTTTGAGTCAGGATGTTTCATGACGTGCTCTATAGACAATGTGATTCACTTAACATGCATACATACACATATGTGTCATGAAGCGGGGGCGAAAGTTGGGTGGATCAAAGAGTGCTGTGGGCTTACATTCACGATGTAGCCCTGCTACTCTGATGTAGTCCAGGTCAAGGGTCTTGTCAATCTCCTGCCAGCCAAAACCCATTCATGCCTCATTAATGAATAGCTGTCAATTGTCACATTTTGCAGTGTTTTGCTTCACCAGGACACATAATAGTTCAAGTATAATATCAATCCATTTGCAACCTCCCTTCAAAGGAAAACTTCTCTACAAAGGACAAAGCAGCTGACTTTGCACTACCTCTGATGTGTCCTTTGTGTGGAGGTTTTCCTATTTCTCTAATAGTCTGTCCAAATGGGCTGCAATGGATTGCAGTTTCATAGTCCCTACATCCACTCCCACCATAGCTCCTACACCCACTCCCACCATAGTCCCTACACCACTCCCACCATAGTCCC
>CAUJGJ010000003.1:332843-422843 GCA_963170055.1 Halisarca cf. caerulea
AATCTGTGTGTGTGCGTGTGTTTGTGCGTGTGTGCGTGTGCGTGTGTGTATGTGTTTGTGGGTGTGTGGGTGGGTGTGGGTGGGTGTATATGTGTGTGTCTATGCGTTTGTGTGTGTGCGTGTGTGTGTGTGTGTATGTGTTTGTGGGGGTGTGGGTGTGTGTGGGTGTGGGTGGGTGTATGTGTGTGTGTCTATGTGTTTGTGTGTGTGCGTGTGTGTGTGTGTGCGTGTGCATGTGTTTGTGTGGGTGGGTGTGCGTGTGTGTGTGTGCGTGTGTGTGTGTGTGTGTGTGTGTGTGTGTGTGTGTGTGTGTGTGTGTGTGTGTACGTGTACGTGTACGTGTGTGTGTGTATATGTTTGTGTATGTGTGTATGTGTGTGCGTGTGTGTGTGTGTATGTGTGTGTGTGTGTGGGTGTCTATGTGTGGGTGGGTGTATGTGTGGGTGGGTGTCTATGTGTTTGTGTGTGGGTGGGTGGGTGTATGTGTGTGTGTGTGTGTGTGTGTGTGTGTGTTCACACTACCAACCCATAGCAGAAAAAGCTTATAAATGTCTCATTTTGTCCACACAAACTGTTCAAGTAAAAAAGCTGAACTGTCCAGTAAGTGATAGTACTGTCTGCTATTTGTATCACTGCTTTACAAGGGCCTCATTCTTAGGTCCAAACATGTGTACTATTGCAAATTTCTGATAACACTGTCCCCCACCGTAATTTGATAGTCAGCAATACAATTTTAATTAACCCTTGTTGCTTTGTATCACTGACTCTCCTGTGTTTGGACTGCAGCGACTATTAAAGAAGATCTGTCAGATTTGGAAGATCGGGTCAAGCAGTTGGTTGCCATGGGATTCGGAGTGGTGAGACTATATGCGTATGTAGATACACACACACACACACACACACACACACACACACACTCACACACACACAAACAAACACGCTTGCACACACACACACACACACACACACACACACACACACACACACACACACACACACACACACACACACACACACACACACACACACACACACACACACACACACACACACACACACACACACACACACACACACACACAAGTACACACACACACATACACACACACACACACACACACACACACACACACACACACACACACACACACACACAAGTACACACACACACACACACACACACACACACACACACACACACACACACACACACACACACACACACACACACACACACACACACACACACACACACACAGTACACCATCCCCTCCTGCAGGACGAGGCCAGAGCTTCCCTCTCCTCTCACAACTGGGATGTACAAAGAGCTGTGGACTACCTCTTCAGCTGATGCCTGACAATGACTGTACATTAGTATTGTATTGACAGCATGAGACTCAGTGTGAAGTTCATGCATGCATACATAATTTGGTGTGAGTGTCTGGAGCGATCGTGTGCCTGTGTTTCTACATGTGTGAGTGTCACTAGTGTCACGCTGTGTGTGCGTGGTTTAGTACACAGCTGCAGTACTCCTCGTCTGCTCATACACGCAATGAGTACAAGTCTAGTATAATAGGATTCCATTTGTAGTATTTGTTCATTATTCATTTATTGTGTACAAAGATGATTCCCTCTCATGTGTGTGTGTGTGTGTGTGTGTGTGTGTGTGTGTGTGTGTGTGTGTGTGAGTGTGTGAGTGTGTGTGTGTGTGTGTGTGTGTGTGTGTGTGTGTGTGTGTGTGTGTGTGTGTGTGTGTGTGTGTGCACGCTTGTGTTTGTGTGGTGTGGTTTTGCATGTGCCTGTGTGTGTTCATGAATGTGTGACAGTGTGTACCTTCAAGTATTGGTGGGTGTGTTAGTGGGTTGCATATTGTTCATGGGTGGATGGGTGTGTGTGTGTACTTATTGAGCAGGAAGTATCTGCGACCTTGCTAGAGACCACTCAATGGCAGCTTCTATGAACAGCTTATTCTGCAAAACGTGTGAAGCAGTCGTTGCTAATCTCATTAGCTACAAAACCCTTCCAAATGGAGCGACCTTACATTGCAACGTAAGTGTATTCATAGACCGAGTGTTTACTATGAATATCGTTACACCGATCGGTGTGGTCCAGCTGTCCAGTCAGCTGTGAACTCTGCGAAGAATCGATTGTGATTGGTGTGTCGGTCGCTGCAGGTGGATTCGAACAGGTGAGCTGCCCTTGGTACGGACTCGTACCAAAGTGTAGTACAGTCTCGTGCGTGAGGTTTGAGTGGACTAGAAGGCGCGCGTGCAAGCCCCGTACATAGATCATGATCGACCGATGCAAGTACGGTCACGCTTAGCCTTCCCTTGTATCATATGTGGTTGCTGATTCAATGGCTATAAGGTTATGGGCATCAGCTACAGCTGCGAAGGCCCGTGTTTGGTTGTTGTACGAGAGCCATGCATACCTATAGTAACCACGTGTACGCAAACACAATGCAATCACGCACCCATGATCGATCGACTGTTCTTCTCTGTTTTGGTAGGCATTTTTTGATACGATTGATTCTCTAGGAATGTCTGCTTTTCAGCCTACGTCTCCTGCGGCCAGCGTCAACTTCTCTCCAGTCCCAGGTCCTGTACAAGTCGCACAACCTCCCACTTTCCAGAGAAACATCAGTGGATCAGCCATTGCGTCAAGCACCATGCAACAATCAGCCTTGACTCCATCGATGCAGGGCCAGCTACAGCAGTCAACAGTGACTCCAATGATTCAGGGTCAGCTGCAGCAGTCAACAGTCACTCCAGCAATACAGGGCCAGCTACAGCAGTCAACAATGACTCCAGCAATACAGGGCCAGCTGCAGCAGTCAGCCAACCAGTGGAATGTATCACCTCTACAGCATATACAGCAGAGCCCACTCACTGCACAGGGTAATCAAAACTCTGCATCTTTCATACAACCTTCAGGCACATTAGCTGCACAGCCTACAGCGAACACCATAATCCTCGCTCCAAGCTCACAAAATCAGCTGTATCAACAACAGCTGCAATACTACCCTAACTATGCCACTGGACAGCCCAACTCATCTGTTGCCAATCCTGTGAACTTGAACTACCAAACTGGAGCCTCTGTTGCGCCATACTTAACTCAGCAACAACAGACGGGCTCCAGTCTTGTTTCTCTTTCTCCGACATCAAAGAGCTTTTCGTCTCTGCCATCTGCAAATCCTGCTCAGCTCCAACCAGCCATTACTACTAACCAGCTGCAAACTGGACTAGGCACAAACCAGCTGCAAACTGGACTAGGCACAAACCAGCTGCAAACCGGACTAGGCACAAACCAGCTGCAAACCGGACTTGGTACTAATCAACTGCAAACCGGACTAGGCACAAACCAGCTGCAAACCGGACTAGGCACAAACCAGCTGCAAACCGGACTTGGTACTAATCAACTGCAAACCGGACTTGGTACTAATCAGCTGCAAACCGGACTAGGCACAAACCAGCTGCAAACCGGACTAGGCACAAACCAGCTGCAAACCGGACTTGGTACTAATCAACTGCAAACCGGACTTGGTACTAATCAGCTGCAAACTGGACTTGGTACTAATCAGCTGCAAACCGGACTTGGTACAAATCAACTGCAAACCGGACTAGGCACAAATCAACTGCAAACCGGACTTGGTACTAATCAACTGCAAACCGGACTTGGTACAAATCAACTGCAAACCAGAGTAAGCCCAAATCAAATGCAAACCAGACTTGGTACTAATCAACTGCAAACTGGACTTGGGACCAATCAAATGCAAACAGGATTAAATTTTGGTACAAACCAGATTCAAACTGGGTTTGGTATCAATCAAACTCAAGCTATGCATGGATTTGGTACTAATCAGATGCAATCCGGACTTGGTACAAATCAAGTGCAATCTGGACTTGGTACAAATCAATTGAAAACTGGACTTGGTACCTGTCAAGTGCAATCTGGACTTGGTACAAATCAATTGCAAACCGGACTTGGTACCAGTCAAGTGCAATCTGGACTTAGTATCAGTCCAATGCAATCTGGACTTGGTACCAATCAGCTACAAATGGGACTTGGAACCTCACAGATGCAAGGTGGACTTGTTACACCTCAGCTTACAACCACTCCGCTACAACCAGGAGTGGGGGCGACTACACCACAACACAATACACAAACTTACCAATCACCTAACATCAGTCCCGCCCACCCCAGTGGGGCTGTGGGTGTGTCTCCTATTACTCCAGTATCGCTCACTCCAGTACAGTCTCCCATGTCTACAGGCTCTCCCGGCCAGGTGAACCAAAGTGCATTGCTGTCTCCCAACATCCTGGGAGCTCCGCTGCACACCGGTGAGTGAGAATGTTTAATTTTTACTGCTTCAGTGTGTGTACAGTTACTGGAGCAACCTTGCTGTGTGCAGCCACGCCTCATTTATCCAACACTAGTTTATCGAAGATCTCACATGTCTCATTCAACCTGAATCCACATTGCAGTGGTGTACATACCGTAGAGCGGGAAATTTTCACTAATTGCAGTAAAATGTAATATTCGCGAGTTTTTTTATTGTGATGTGAAGATTATAATTATATGGGGTATTTATGTTTCCAAGTCATTTGTGTCTATTTCTGAACCGTTTCATGTTCGGATTATGCTTTCACTGAGTTCAGCGCTCCATTCCTTAGAGAATCTTATTATAACACACTGTTTTCCAACTTTAGCTCATAATATTATATTCTGCGAAATTATCACAGTTGAAATTTCGTGAATCCGTACAATTCGCGAATATAGTGAAAATATTACCTCTCGAAAGTTTCCCGCTCTATGGTGATCCACCCTCATTTAGCCAGCACCTGGCAATAAATAGTCACAATCAGGTACAATTAATGAGGATTCAGTGGTTTACTTGTGCCACATGTGTTCCTCACATACAGTTCATGTGTTCCTCACATACAGTTCATATGTTCCTCACATACAGTACATGTGTTTCTTAGTACATGCTTGCAGAGCTCACTGGTAATACTTTAAAATGTGTGTCTTTTTCACAAAACTACTACTTTTATGTGGCACATACATTGGCATGTATCTCTTACGTGCAGGTGTGGTGCAGCCTCTGCAGTACTCCTAGATCAAACTTCGGTATGGACACGGATTTTCTACACTGTTGTCTTCACCAAACCTGTGACTGCATGTGCCTTTGAAACATGGACTAAACTCTAAATTATTGATTCCTGTAACAGTTTTAAACGTTCTTTTATTTTTGGAAAACTTCCCATTCATGTGACACCCTGTGCATGTACCCTGTGCATGTACCCTGTGCATGTACCCTATGCATGTACCCTGTGCATGTACCCTATGCATGTACCCTGTGCATGTACCCTGTGCATGTACCCTATGCATGTACCCTGTGCATGTACCCTGTGCATGTACCCTGTGCATGTACCCTGTGCATGTACCCTGTGCATGTACAGTAAACCCCTGTGCATGTACAATAAACCCCTGTGCATGTACCCTGTGCATGTACAGTAAAACCCTGTGCATGTACAATAATTTTTGTAATACTATTATTTATATTAACTAAACTAATTAATATAAACTTTTCTTGCTTAACTATATTTCAGCACACACACACACACACACACACACACACACACACACACACACACACACACACACACACACACACACACACACACCAGTGTTGGGGTCATTACTTCTGAAAAGTAATCTCGTTACATATTTACATATTACTATGAAAACTTATAATGCGTTACAGTTACATATTACTCAATAATAAATGTAACTAGTAATTACAGATTAGATTTGCTCTCGTAAACTACCCCCAAGTTGCAACCCAAAGAAAATTTTTACCCTCCTAAATGTGAATATAAACATAGCATGTAGGATCATTGAATATTAGAATCACACTTGGCTATTCATGAAACAAATGTAGTAGATTTCACAACCACTGATGAAGGGTGGAATTCCCAGAAAAGGCCTTATAGCATATTGGCAAAACAGCGATGTTTCGTCTCAGATTATCGTGGTCAGTACATTTCTATCTACCCTAGCTTTAGTTGGAGCTTTTTAGAAAATTTTTACCCTCCTAAATGTGAATATAAACATAGCATGTAGGATCATTGAATATTAGAATCACACTTGGCTATTCATGAAACAAATGTAGTAGATTTCACAACCACTGATGAAGGGTGGAATTCCCAGAAAAGGCCTTATAGCACATTGGCAAAACAGCGATGTTTCGTCTCAGATTATCGTGGTTAGTACATTTCTATCTACCCTAGCTTTAGTTGGAGCTTTTTAGAAGTTAAGAACAGAGTTTTAGAATAGTAGCATCTTTACGCGTTGAAGTCCTCTCTTCTTACTGTGAGAATTTGCCACCGTGATGGTGCTTTTTTTATAGTATGGTCAAAGCACATCTACAACCTTTTGCTGATACATCTACACATCTACACATCTACACATCTACACATCTACACATGCACGCACATGTATACACAGACATGCACACATGCACACACACTGTGATCATAGCACATGCACACACACACACATGTACATGCATACACTGCCGTGCCACGCACGTGCATACACTTGCACACACACACATGCACACACACACACACACACACACACACACACACACACACACACACACACACACACACACACACACACACACACACACACACACACACACACACACACACACATGCACACACACACAGGGTTTCATAAATGTCCACCCACTTGAGGTTTAGGTTGTATCATAAGAATGCTTTATCATAGAACGCAATATACGTCCATATAGTACATTGCTTGTTACTATGAGCAAACAAACAAGACTGCTTTTAGAGGAAGCTCTTACACTGCTTGAAGGCTCAGATGGAGGAGACTGGTCCAAATCCGAGGATGAAGATGATGGTGAATTCGAACTTGATGATACATACCTACCAGATCCGCTAGAAATGGCTCAGTTGAATGTAGGAAATGAGGAACAATCACTAAATGATTCAGACAAACATGAAACATATACAGAATCCGAAATACCCACAGCAGTGGACACTGATTGTGAGGTTGACATACAAAGCAAAAATGTGCATGACCAGCAAACAAATGCAAGTGACATACAGACAGTCACACATGATACAACCCAGTCCTATGACAGTGGGACTGATCACATCAATGGGGATACAGTAGATGAATCTCAGTCCTCTTCTTCAACCACCCCCAATTCACCCTTTCTTCCTCCTCCATTTACGGAAAAAGTTGGACCACACCATTATATTCCAGGCACAGCAAGTGTTGAGGAGTTCTTCCTCCTGATCTTGGGGGAAGATTTCTTTCAGGTGTTGGCTGAGCAGTGCAATCTGTATGCCAGTCAACAACCTCCAGGCTCATCATACAACTGGACGGACACTATACAGAAAGCAAGATGAAGCTGTTCTTATAGGAATACATCTTGCAATGGGAGTGCACAAGCTTCCATCTTTAGAAGATTACTGGTTGCTGCATCCGCTTCTTGGGGCTCCAGGAATTGTTCAAGGCATGTCCATCCGCCAATTCAAAGCACTGAAAAGTTGTCTTCATCTGAATGGCAATTCCACTATCATGAGCACTCCCTTCATCCCCCCCCCCCCCCCCCCCCATTTTTTTCATGAGTACGTTTTGCCCCCCCCCCTTGCCCAATTCTCTAAATGAAACCCTCACACACACACACACACACACACACACACACACACACACACACACACACACACACACACACACACACACACACACACACACACACACACACACACACACACACACACACACACACACACACACACACATGCACACATACACACACACACACACACACACACACACACACACACACACACACACACAAACCCATTATGTTATAATTGTATACCATGTCCTGATCACTTATCCTCTCCTGTCACTTCTCTGGGCAACCAAGCAACCAGCTGCATGCAACCTTGGAATAATGCTATAACATTATTCATTATGTATAATAAATATGAAATACAATCGTCATAATTAATAATTATTTATACATGCATGCAAGTTTATATAATTATGTTCAATTGCTGCATGGGTGCAAATGTACGTGTGTGTGTGTGTGTGTGTGTGTGTGTGTGTGTGTGTGTGTGTGTGTGTGTGACATATGCATGTGAAGATGCAGTGTGCATGTGCATGTCCCAACGTTTGTACATTACATCCTTGTAAGTATACCTTGCATGTTGCAAAAGTGATAAAACTACTTTTAAAAAGAGCATGTATTGGGTACAAATTAAGTGAAGGAAATTATTCCGTTTCGATTCAGCAATAAGTGGACAGTTACCTTAGACATTGTACATACCTAAACAAGCCATAAGCAACAAGAATGGTGGACTCTTGTTGCCTGGATATTCTGCGCATGCGTGATGGCTTGTGCATGGTGATCGATCGAAATCACGTGGTCTACGTCATGAATGGCGATCATGATCGGGAAGGATTTGTTCTTGTGTTTTTCGCTGGCTTTACTCGTCATTTTCGTCAAAGTGCAGGACATAAACGCAAGTCCTTTGAAGGTAACATATTATTTTACAATTTGTGACCGATAAATGTATGATGAGAAATTGTGTATTAGTATAAGGCTGTTTCGGAGTCGTGGGAACCGGAATCTATAGTTTCGCGGAGCGGCAACTTAACATGCTGGAACTCGCAGAGAACTACAGTCCATAGAGTGAAATAATATTGCTACAACAGTTCAATCACTTCAGATCTCTGTATAGTGCTGTCAGTTGCGTAAAAAATGTATTCGATCGGACGGGTGGGCCGGGTAGGTAGGGTAAATTATTTCAATTTATGATATTTACGAACGTTTTTTATGGTATACTTAATATGTACTTCCTTGTATGAGTTCTAATTTTCCTTCAAACACGAAAAAAGTATTTCGGACTATCATTGTCGATCATTCTGGACTGGCCGAAATACTTAATAATTATTATAAAAAGTCACGCCGTATGTATTGTCGTATCATGTGCATTGTTGCATCGTGTGTATTGTTATGTGTGTGTATGTGTGAGTGTGTTAGTGTGTGTGGGCGGGCTGTGTGTGTGTGTGTGTGTGTGTGTGTGTGTGTGTGTGTGTGTGTGTGTGTGTGTGTGTGTGTGTGTGTGTGTGTGTGTATTGTCTGTGTGTGTGTATGTACGTGTGTGTAGGGGGGGTTGCCTATGTGTGTGTGTGTGTGTGTGTGTGTGTGTGTGTGTGTGTGTGTGTGTGTGTGTGTGTGTGAGTGCAGGTGTGTGGTGTATATGTGTATGTGTGTGTGTGTGTGTGTGTGTGTGTGTGTGTGTGTGTGTGTGTGTGTGTGTGTGTGTGTGTGTAAGGGGAGTTGTCTGTGTGTGTGTGTGTATGGTGTGTGTGTGTGTGTGTGTGTGTGTGTGTGTGTGTGTGTGTGTGTGTGTGTGTGTGCGTGCGTGTGTGTGTGCGTGTGTGCGTGTGTGTGTGCACGTGTGATATAGTAATCACTCTCAAATCAATAAATTTACTTTATACAACCTCTTCACTTGATATAAGGGTTGCACCCGCCACCCGAACTAGGGATGAAGGTGGCCTTTGGCCACCTTCTCCCCTAGTATGAATAATGAAGATACGAAATTTAAGATTTAATGATTAATGCAAAATTTCTTTGTGGACAACATTTCTAGTTACTGAATGAAGCGAGGTTGATTACTTCTGCTGTGCAGGGACCTGATCTCTCGTTTGGCCTGCGTCGCTGTACGAATTGGCGATTTTGCTCCATTTTTGTTTATTTCTGTAACCCTTTTACGTTCGTGTTAATCCCTTTCGCATTCCCGTAAACGTGCACAAGCCAGTGTAGTGGCGCAAAAGTTCAACAGTTTGTAGTAGCGCAAAGCAAAGTCCTCTCTGTAACTTCTGACTACAACTGGAAGCTTGAACAGCGTTGTTTCACCATACCACCAGACATTTGATCTGCAGTTCTAAAGAACGAATCATCGCCGACTTTTTCACACGGTTAGTTATGAGTGCAGATAGCGGTATAGGTACAGCAAGGCAACTGCTCCTGGACGTTCAACCTGTAGCTCTGAAGAACGAATCATTATTGTCTTTCTTGAGACGGTTAGTTACAAGTGCAAACGGCAGTTTTTTCACAGTTTTATCGTATCATAAGAATGTCCATCCACTGATCCAGGAAGCGTTCAGCTCAGTCCTCGCCTGAAGCGCCGCCGTCGGCTCAATTCTATGGTTTGTAGTATCTATAGTGGGAGGCATTTCCATTCACGGAACGGAAAACTTAGCCAGTGCGGAATCTGTTCCAAGGATGGCATCCGAAGAAGGGCGGTTTACTGCTACTTGGAATGTGACCCAAAAGGCCCTGTATTTTTGTGTACAGAGCCCAGTTTTTGCCTCATCCGCACTAACGTTCGCATCCGCCATTTTTTATCAAATAACTGGTGACGTTTGTCTGCGCCTTTCCGTATTCTCTTTGTAAAACTTAGAATAACTATATTTTCTATTGGCTGTAACTCCTTTTATGGAGAATCCTTGCTGCTGACACTGTATAAATTATATAACAGTGATATGTAGAACATGTATACCAAACGCGAACAAAATCGGATAAACTGAACATCACGTGAACGTTTGCAGGTGAAGCCCCTATAGTGGCTTCTGCACGATAAAGGGTTAATGAAATGCTCATTTGTCAAAGCGTTTGGGAGCGAGGCGTGTCAGTGCTCGGGTTGGGGTCTGATCGAGTTACATGATCCACTCCTTGGCTGTAGAACATACAGCATCCCATGGCACAAAACATGGAGTGCATGCAATGTTTGCCCTTGTGCTTTACTTACTGTCACTGGAAAACAGGGTCGAATAGGGAACTGCAGTCTTTTGAACGGGAAAGGCAGCTCACTACCTGAGGGGTTCTATCGTCGCTGTGCTGTTCTTGCACCGATGCGATACACAGATATGTCTCAATCTACCCTTTTCCCGCCTGCCCTGAACTCTTGTATTTAAGTGCCATGTAGGCGTTGCGCCTTAGCCATCAAGACAATCATTCGTCTAGTCTGATAAGAATCAGCCTAGGATACACAAATTTGTGAACTCCAAGAGATAGCAGCTGTACCAGCTGATAGTCCACTGCAAAAGTTGTTTACTTCAGCATTGTTATTTGTTTTGAACTTGTAAACACAAAACGATGCAGGTATGTTATGGCAGATTTCGCCATAAAACAAAATGGCTGCCGTTTCCGAACGCTTCGAATTTAACGCTTTGTTTTAGCTTCCTGAAGGTTGCAAACCCCAAGAAACCATACAGATAGCAAACTGAACATTCATATTTTACTCGTGTGTCATTTAAAGCACCGAAAACATGTTGTACTTGTTGCATGGTCGCTATTTTTCAACCATATCAAAATTAGCAAATACGCAAAAGACAGAAAGGAAGACCTCCGAGTTTTGCTACACAAGTCGATTCACAAGATAGAGCATACCCCGAACTTACATTTTTGGATATGGGGAAGCGCTGCTCCATTCCACGGCTGTTATGTCAAAAGATTTCTTCTCCAACAGAGCGGTTGTAGCAACAAAAGGTGGTGTGGCATAAACTGAATGGTATAACCGACAATCTTCCCATATCCAAATTGTAAGTTCGGCCCTTTAAGAATAACCTGACGAAGTTTGAAGCATACAGGTAGAGGTCTAGTTCTCCGCCTTTTTGCCATAACTTTCCTATGCACAAGAGTGCTTCTTTCGCCCTTGGTCACGTGGACAGCACGTGTTCTCAGTGTTGCAGAGGCTAATTAATACACTGCAGATACGATTATAACTTTGGAGGTAAGTTAGTGATTTCGAAGTTCGAATACTCGCAGATCTGCAATTTCTCACTCTATTACCATCCATTCGCTAGGATGACAGGCCATAATCCTTTCTGTTGCTGGTGAAACCATTGAAATCTTAAAAACCAGCAAGGTGGTCATGCGGCTACAACGTGATAAGTAGTATTGGGCGTTACGATTTAATCGCATACCTGTGAAAACCAAACGCCCTTTGCAACCACGAATCTGCCATAACTTACCTGCGGATGCCTTTGATGTTTCCTTTGATCTTCCTGGTTTCACAAACATCACAGAATTGTGTACTATATACCCCGGGTTATCCTGTGTACCCTGGTTATCCTATGTACCCCGGGTTATCCTATATACCCCAGGTTATCCTATGTACCCCGGGTTATCCTATGTACCCCGGGTTATCCTATGTACCCCAGGTTATCCTATGTACCCGGGTTATCCTATGTACCCCGGGTTATCCTATGTACCCCGGGTTATCCTATGTACCCCGGGTTATCCTATGTACCCCGGGTTATCCTATGTACCCCGGGTTATCCTATATCAGGTTCATCCGACACCTGGTTTATCCAACACCTGGTTTATCCAACACCTGGTTCATCCAACACCTGGTTCATCCAACACCTGGTTTATCCAACACCTGGTTTATCCAACACTTATTATGAGGAAGAGATGTGGTCAGACAAAGGGGGAGAGGGCTGTATGTACTTATCATCAAGTGAACCCTTTGTTTTTACCAGCCTTTTGTTGATTGTTCCAATCCTTCTCTTCAGGATGAGAGCATTGCAGGAGACAAGTGTGACAGCATAGCGAACATGGGTGTAGAGTACTTCGCAGATGCATCCTACCTGAAACCTTGCTTTGTAGACGGGTTTCAAGTTTGCCTGGTTTACATGAAGTTCAGTTGGGAGTACCACCCAGGTGAGGGGTGTTTTTGAGAGTTTTAATTTGATAACATTAATTTATTAAATTTTGTAGTTCTCAGTGTGAAATTTTTTTTTGAAAGATTGAATGTCCCATATGTCATGTGTGCTGTGATCACAATGTAATTAATATTTGTGTCATGGTGAGCAGGTAGATCAAAGGAAAAAAAGTGAGCTATAAAAGCTCTACAGCACACTTTTGATTTAGGCCACACAAAGTTAATAAAATGTTTCTGGTCTTGGACATCTTTGAAAATTGACCAGGCCACCAGGGTTTTTATTTTAATTTTGTCAATCTAGTCATTGAGAAAGGCCTTCATGCAAATATATTATTCCATATATCTGCGAATAGATGTTATTAATGCTAACAAGAATGCTGAATTGAAACAATAAAGTTGAAACATGATACAAACTTATACAGCACAATTGGATGGGGAGTGTATGTCTGTATGGAACCAGGCAGCCACTAGTTTCACAATAACACAATGGTTTTCATGTGTTCACACTGAACACACATGCTTTACTTGATATTTTATAATATTTTGGTCAGGGTTTGAAACCAGCATGCTAACTGACTATTCTTTTTAAAAAAAATAATATTTTCTTATTTTCACCAGAAAAAAAAATTGACCAGGAAGGGGACCAGAAACTTAAAATTTAGTTTGCAGGGCCTTACTGTACAGCACACTTGCAAGCAAAGTTCAGCTCTACAGCACACTTGTAATCAAGTCATTAAGAAGTCCTCGCATGTGGTACATGTCCAACTAAGGCCAAAATGGCGCGATCTACTTACCAAGCTTTGTATCTTCTTTTTCTGCTGATGATGAACGATTCAGCCTTTAAGTTATTTGAACATGAACAGTATTATGTTTTTGTTAATATTTGTAAGCGTTTTAAGGTTCTTTATAATTTCGAGCAATTTACAATACCTGAAAGACAACGTATACGAAGAGAACAAAAACGCCGGTGGGCACTGGGAAAAGCTCAACGGCGAACAGCAAACCTACAAGTACCATAGTAAACTGGATTATCTAGCGATTGTATGTTGCGGGAGTGAAAAGTCTCTTCCATTCGTGAGCAATTAATAAAAGACCGCAAGAGCAAAACTACTGAAAGTCTGAATTTTGTCCAACCTTCGAGTTTCAACTCCCGCAACATGGAATCGCTAGCTTTTATCGAAAACTCACTTTTAAGTGAGATTTCGTCCTTTGAAAAGCTCTTTCCCACCGCCCACCGACGTTTTTGTGACATGTCCAACAAGAAGGCGATCAAGAAGCTCAATCACAACAATATCACGTGATAATTATGCCCGTGATGTTTTGTGACGCAATCTTGACGGCCAGGTTGATGAATTAGGACTGAATCACGGGCGAACCGCGTGACAAATAACAAATTCACGCAGAGAACATTAAATTTTATCACTATGCACTCCAGTGAGCTTTATCATAGCAATCTGGACATGTTCCACATGCGCTGACGAACAATTAACTTCATTTCCCTTGACCACTCACCATTGTGCAAGATCACAGGCCAATGTGTAGGACAAATTCATTAGTATACCATCACATGACACGAGTTAGTTGTATCCCTCCCAAGTTGGATGTGCAGCCATACGGTAGACATCAAAAAAAAAAATTTCCGTAGCGTAATCGTTAAGTAACGTACCGTAATTGTAATCGTAGTTACGGTGTGCGGAGTGAAAATCGTAATTTCATTTGGATGCCATTTATCACTGTAATTTGATCTCAAAGCTTATAGAAATCGTAATTCGATCACCCAGGTTCATCCTATCCGACGATTTTGAAGCTGTGACCATCGTAGACTAGCTCGCCATCTCGAAGCGGGGACCATCGCCCTTGATCATCGTCGTGAGGGTAATTTGATCTGCAGGCAAATGTAAATCGTAATCCGATCAGCAGAACTAGACCAGAAGCGATTCTTTTTACTGAGGACCATCCTATCCTCAGGATCTCGAAGATCCGATCATCGTATAGGCTAGCTCACCATCTCAAACCCAACGACCATCCTTCGTGACGGTAATTTGATCTCAAAGATAATATAAATCGTATGCAGTTCGACCCGCAGAGACACTGCACGGCTAGCTGTGTTCCAAGTGCTAAACAAGCTTGTTTACACGAAGGGTATGGGGATCGAAGTTTGAGAAATAGATAGGTAATTCGATCTGATGATTTTGCGAGCGCAGCGTCCTGATTCACTTCTGTTTAGTTTAGTTACATATCGCTAGCGTAATTCGATCTGGGATTTCCGTAATTTCTCTGCTTTAGCACCGTAATTCAGCCTTCGTGATTTATCAACAAAATCGTAATCATATCGGAACGTAATCGTAATTTGACCATTTTACGATTACGATACGGAAACTTTTTTTGACACCTACCGTAGTTCTCGGCTAAGTTGGCTATAATGGGCTTCTATATATGTAGTGCGTACACGACAGGCGCCATTGTTCTTTGGTGCAATAGATTTCAGGGGCGTACGGAGGGGGGTTTCTAAGGTTTCAGGAAACCCCTCTCAAAACTACCAAGACAAACAAAATACTGTACTCTTTTAGACTAGATCCAGGGAACAAAGTAAAGCTTTGATAAAAAAAACTTCAGTAACAATTCTCAAATGTTGCATAAGGCTTAACTAACCAATGTAAGTCTCTAAATTCTCTTTTCAATCGAACGACGACGAAAACGGCCATTTTGTTTGACATCATGTGACGAAAAATGATGTAATCATTAGGCCTATTGTGTTAGAATAGGCTTGTGGCTTTGCAAAAAGAATTGATATATATATAATGACTGCAGTAATTAACTATTTCTTATCATTTATGTACAATGTCTTGGTTTGAATATAATGATAATTATCAATATTAATCAAAATTTAATAGATTTATAATTAAATTAACAAGAATGATCGAGTGGCGCAGCAAAGCCCTCTTGTACTGGCTGGCTGGAAACCCTCCTACAAAAATCCTGGGTACGCCCCTGGATTTAGTGTAAATTCAGTTGCCACCAAGATTTCGTTGCCAATGGTTGTTTCTTCAAAATCTTGTGGTGTACGGCATCTTCTCAGTTTTTAAGGCGACCAGTTACCAAGCAAAAGTATAACCTGGGTTCTTCGAATAAAGTCTATAAATGGTGCAAAGTTCTTCGCCTTGAGCCATTTCTTTCACATGATACACACCAAAGCTACTTTGCCATTGTTGCCTAAGTTAAAAATAGCTGAAATTTGGTATTTGCAAAATTCATTAAATGGAACCACTTGCGAAAGTTTTATCCGGTGAAACTTTCCCATTATATGGTAGTTTCTATTTTGCGGCCATCTGTACGGACGTGGATCCATGCAAACAATAATTAGTACTCTGAAATGCAGACTTTCAGGTACCCAACATGCCTAAAATGGGGACCATGTAAGAGCAAAAGTTTATTTGCAAGGACTGCATTAACAGTTCGACATTGAGCTGTTATGATGTCTGAAACTATCAGCCCAAGGGCTTTCCTGAGAGCCAACATTCACCTCAATAAGGTCATGAAACTAACTCTAAATTTTACTGTACTGACCCGATAAATTAATTCCTGCACATTTCGTACACAATAGGAAATGTCCAAAATGTTTGGTTCTTTGGTGTCATGTATTTCTCTTTGGAAGGATTGTAGGAGGACAAGCTCAGCGTATTGCTGTGCAGACTACTGAGAGCTTTCGTTTGCCACCACTTTAACACCACTTACTGACAGAGAAACTGAGGTGGCGGTGTTTTTAGACTTCGTGGGTTGGATTTGCTCGGCGTAAATTTGTTGTATTTAGTAGTTGGGACCACTTTGTTTGCTTTGTGACAGTACTTGTACTTGTTTTAGTGGGTGTACACGCGTCGCTTTGGTAGAATCTCCCACCATTTCGATACATGGACGCTTCCCACAATACCACCAATCCTCGCTCGGGTTCTGCACTGATTGACTAGCCTGTTGACACGGTCGCCTTGTGATCGCGCATCATTCATAAGCGTATCACATGATGCAATCAATGCAACCCAAAGTTTCCATCCCTACCTTTTCTGTTATCTATGGTCATAGTAAGTTTCTGATGATGTGGTGTTTTGCTTACTGTTTCTCTGACGTAGTTTACTAATTCTGGGACTATATAGCACCCACCAATTCTCAGACAGCTGCGGGTTGATTTGATCAACCTGTGTATGTGTGCATGTATAGGGTAGACTGGAAGAACGCAGGTATAACATGTGCCAGTTCCGGAAACAGAGGGGCGTTGTATGGCTTATGAAGGAATTTCATTGAAAATTTACACATGTTTTACTGATCTACACGCGCTAATCACATGAATGTACGTACATGCGGTCGCTTGAAGTAATGGGTCTTCTCTCTAACAGGGGAGAATTGTATCCATTATCGCATTAGTCTACGCATACAGTGTTTTCAAGGCGTTCTTAAGGTTATTCATTTGTGTTCTTGATCAAGAGCCATTCAATTTTACAAGCACGAGATGAAATTATTGTACTTGACAGTGTGATCTGACGGTGTCCGGGTAGGGACCTGATGGAATGTGAGTATCCTTCTATTGCAGTGAACTGCAGCTTGGAACTGCCTGTGGAATTCAAGCTCACTGTTCCTTATCGCCCACCACCGGAACCACTAACATTACCAAAAGGTGAGTTTCACACACAGTGACCCTTGATGTACTGACTGAGTTGTAACAAACTCATCACTGAGAGTGTGGGGTGGGTGTGTGGTGAAATAGTACTTTTACGAAGTCATATATATATAATATCTTATAGTAAGACCTTCATTTGCAGTGCAGCTTTACAGGTTGTGTGTCGGGGGAGGGAGGGGGTCAAGGGTTTCCACTTTGTACTTGTTGTGTGTGGGGGGAGGGAGGGGGAGGGGGGTCAAGGGTTTCCACTTTGTGTGTACTTGTTGTGTGTGGGGGAGGGAGGGGGAGGGGGGTCAAGGGTTTCCACTTTGTGTGTACTTGTTGTGTGTGGGTGGAGGGAGGGGGTCAAGGGTTTCCACTTTGTGTGTACTTGTTGTGTGTGGGGGGAGGGAGGGGGAGGGGGGTCAAGGGTTTCCACTTTGTACCTGTTGTGCGTGGGGGAGGGAGGGGGTCAAGGGTTTCCACTTTGTACTTGTTGTGTGTGGGTGGAGGGAGGGGGAGGGGGGGTCAAGGGTTTCCACTTTGTGTGTACTTGTTGTGTGTGGGTGGAGGGAGGGGGTCAAGGGTTTCCACTTTGTGTGTACTTGTTGTGTGTGGGGGGAGGGAGGGGGAGGGGGGTCAAGGGTTTCCACTTTGTACCTGTTGTGCGTGGGGGAGGGAGGGGGTCAAGGGTTTCCACTTTGTACTTGTTGTGTGTGGGTGGAGGGAGGGGGAGGGGGGGTCAAGGGTTTCCACTTTGTGTGTACTTGTTGTGTGTGGGGGGGAGGGAGGGAGTCAAGGGTTTCCACTTTGTGTGTACTTGTTGTGTGTGGGTGGAGGGAGGGGGAGGGGGTCAAGGGTTTCCACTTTGTACCTGTTGTGTGTGGGGGAGGGAAGGGTCAAGGGTTTCCACTTTGTACCTGTTGTGTGTGGGGGAGGGAGGGGAGGGGGGTCAAGGGTTTCCACTTTGTACCTGTTGTGTGTGGAGGAGGGAGGGGGTCAAGGGTTTTCATTTTGTACTTGTTGTGTGTGGAGGGGGGAGGGAGGGGTCAAGGGTTTCTCGCCATTTCTTTCTTCCTCGACTATTGGCATGGCGTAACGACCTTGACGTTTGTTACACATCACGAAATGATGCCGTTCAAACTGACAATTGATTCCTGACTGAGTGCTGACTGACTGACTGAACGACTGACGGCGTGCTGGACGGTTTTCTATGAGAAGTACCGTATTTAAGAAACTATATAGCAACGACCATTTTGACGTTTATCCCACAGGTGGTTTATCCCACAGGTGGTTATGTATACACTTTTTGTAGTTCTTGAGTGAGTGATGGAGTGTTTCTCGTGTATTCAGAAATCCTAGAGATATGGGATGCGCTAACAGATGAAGAACGTGAAAGTTTTCTGAAATTTCTGCAAGTACCATTGGAACATTGTCCTCGCAACTTCACTTGGATTGGACGTATCTCCTCCGTAAGTACACACACAACTGTTGAAAGAGGTTGAATACTTCACTGAACACACAGCTGTTAAAAGAGGTTGAATGCTTCACTGAACACAGCCAGGGTTTCATTTAGGGGGGGGGCGGGGGGTGGAATTTGCCCCCCCCCCCCCTTGCCAGAGTCTCGCCCCCCCCCTTGGAAATTAGGTTAGCCTTATTTTTGCTAAAGAGGTAAAATAGAATAAAGAACTGAATTCAATCTCCTAAAGGTGAAAAAGTAATTCTGTGCCACAATCAACCTTGAATGGTGTAAAAAGTCAAATTTATTCCTGCAGCATATTGTCAGATCCCCTCAGCTATATAAGTACCCTACATTACTGTGATAGTAATGCTTTTCCCAAAAAAAAAAAGGTAATCCTGGAGGAGAGCGCCCCAGACCCCTGGAAGGCACACTATCACGCTCACTCCCTTTGCCCCCCCATTTATTTCATATGTATTGTTTTGCCCCCCCTTGCCCATTTTTCTAAATGAAACCCTGACAGCTGTTGATCTAGTTCAATACTTCACTGAACACACAGCTGTTGATCTAGCTGAATTCCCTCACTCTCCCTAACAATTTTACATTTCACCTTTGTGATTCTCTCACTCACTCTCACAGAATATGTGTATGCTTGCTTGTATGTACTTTATGTACTAGACATGTGTGTGTGTGTGTGTGTGTGTGTGTGCGTGTGTGCGTGCGTGCGTGCGTGTGTACACATGATAGTGCATGTGTGTATTTGTAATTATTATCACCTTTTATTTTACTCCTGCAGTCAGTCTAGTACATGAAGGAACCCCTTCCTTCCTGCAGTCTAGTACATGAAGGTGCCCCTTCCTTCCTGCAGTCTAGTACATGAAGGTGCCCCTTCCTCCCTGCAGTCTAGTACATGAAGGTGCCCCTTCCTTCCTGCAGTCTAGTACATGAAGGTGCCCCTTCCTCGAGCTCCCTGCAGTCTAGTACATGAAGGTGCCCCTTCCTCCCTGCAGTCTAGTACATGAAGGTGCCCCTTCCTCCCTGCAGTCTAGTACATGAAGGTGCCCCTTCCTCCCTGCAGTCTAGTACATGAAGGTACTCCTTCCTTCCTACAGTCTAGTACATGAAGGAACCCCTTCCTTCCTGCAGTCTAGTACATGAAGGTACTCCTTCCTCCCTGCAGTCTAGTACATGAAGGTGCCCCTTCCTCGAGCTCCCTGTAGTCTAGTACATGAAGGTGCCCCTTCCTCCCTGCAGTCTAGTACATGAAGGTGCCCCTTCCTCCCTACAGTCTAGTACATGAAGGAACCCCTTCCTCCCTGCAGTCTAGTACATAAAGGTGCCCCTTCCTTCCTGCAGTCTAGTACATGAAGGTGCCCCTTCCTCCCTACAGTCTAGTACATAAAGGTGCCCCTTCCTTCCTGCAGTCTAGTACATAAAGGTGCCCCTTCCTCCCTACAGTCTAATACATGAAGGTGCCCCTTCCTCCCTACAGTCTAGTACATGAAGGAACCCCTTCCTCCCTGCAGTCTAGTACATGAAGGTACACCTTCCTCCCTGCAGTCTAGTACATGAAGGTGCCCCTTCCTCCCTGCAGTCTAGTACATGAAGGTGCCCCTTCCTCCCTGCAGTCTAGTACATGAAGGTGCCCCTTCCTCCCTGCAGTCTAGTACATGAAGGTACCCCTTCCTCCCTGTAGGGTGCAGCCAACCTTACTCTGACTAATGCTCTCCTTGGATATAACGCTAGTGAGGAGTATACCTTCCATCCCTTGCAAGTCAACTGCAGCTACATAGTAGAGGTAAGACATAAACTGAGTGCATGTACCTGTCTATAAAGACCACTGTAGATATCCTCAAGAGTTGAAGCTGAAGAGAATTCCTGCATGTAGCAGCCAACCTACCTCCATGTAGCAGCCAACCTACCTCCATATAGCAGCCAACCCTACCTACACATGGCACTCAACCTACCTCCATGTAGCAGCCAACCTACCTCGATGTAGCAGCCAACCTACCTCCATATAGCAGCCAACCTACCTCCATATGGCACCCAACGTACCTCCATTTAGCACCCAACCTACCTCCATATAGCACCCAGCATTCCTTCATGTAGCAGCCGACCTACCTCCATGTAGCAGCCAACCTACCTCCATGTAGCAGCCAACCTACCTCCATGTAGCAGCCAATCTACCTCCATGTAGCAGCCGACCTACCTCCATGTAGCAGCCGACCTACCTCCATCAATCAGCCGACTTACCTCCATATAGCGGCCAACCTACCTCAATGTAGCAGCCAACCTACCTCAATGTAGCAACCAACCTACCTCCATGTAGCAGCCAACCTACGTCCATCTAGCACCCAACCTACCTCCATGTAGCAGCCAACCTACCTCCATCAAGCAGCCGACTTACCTCCATATAGCGGCCAACCTACCTCAATGTAGCAGCCAACCTACCTCCATATAGCAACCAACCTACGGTAGGCGTCAAAAAAGTTTCCATATCATAATTGTAAAATGGTCAAATTACGATTACGTTCCGATATGATTACGATTTTGTTGATAAATCACGAAGACCGAATTACGGTGCTAAAGCAGAGAAATTACGGAAATCCCAGATCGAATTACGCTAGCGATATGCAACGAAACTAAACAGAAGTAAATCAGGACGCTGCGCTCGCAAAATCATCAGATCGAATTACCTACATATTTCTCAAACTTCGATCCCCATACCCTTCGTGTAAACAAGCTTGTTTAGCACTTGGAACACAGCTAGCCGTGCAGTGTCTCTGCGGGTCGAACTGCATACGATTTTCATTATCTTTGAGATCGAATTACCGTCACGAAGGATGGTCGTTGGGTTTGAGATGGTGAGCTAGCCTATACGATGATCAGATCTTCGAGATCCTGAGGATAGGATGGACCTCGGTAAAGAAGAATCGCTTCTGGTCTAGATCTGCTGATCGGATTACGATTTACTTTTGCCTGCAGATCAAATTACCCTCACAACGCTACGCTGATCAAGGGCAATGGTTATAGACAGGTACATGCACTCAGTTTATGTCTTACCTCTACTATGTAGCTGCAGTTGACTTGCAAGGGATGGAAGGTATACTGCTCACTAGCGTGAGCTAGCCTACGATGGTCACAGCTTCAAAATCGTCGGATAGGATGAACCTGGGTGATCGAATTACGATTTCTATAAGCTTTTAGATCAAATTACGGTGATAAATGGCATCCAAATGAAATTACAATTTTCACTACGCACACCGTAACTACGATTACAATTACGGTACGTTACTTAACGATTACGCTACGGAACTTTTTTTTGATGTCTACCGTACCTCCATTTAGCAGCCAACCTACGTACATGTAGCAGCCAACCTACCTCCATATAGCAGCCAACCTACCTCTATGTAGCAGCCAACCTAACTCCATGTAACAGCCAACCTACCTCCATGTAGCAGCCAACCTACCTCCATATAGCAGCCAACCTACCTCTATGTAGCAGCCAACCTAACTCCATGTAACAGCCAACCTACCTCCATGTAGCAGCCAACCTAACTCCATGTAGCAGCCAACCTACCTCCATGTAGCAGCCAATCTACCTCCATGTAGCAGCCGACCTACCCCCATTAAGTAGCCGACTTACCTCCATATAGCATCAAACCTACCTCAATGTAGAAGGCAACCTACCTCCATATAGCAGCCAACCTACCTACATGTAGCAGCCAACCTACCTCTATATAGCAGCCAACCTACCTCCATGTAGCAGCCAATCTACCTCCATGTAGTAGCCGACCTACCTCCATCAAGCAGCCGACTTACCTCCATATAGTGGCCAACCTACCTCCATGTAGCAGCCGACCTACCCCCATTAAGTAGCCGACTTAGCTCCATATAGCATCAAACCTACCTCAATGTAGAAGGCAATCTACCTCCATATAGCAGCCAACCTACCTACATGTAGCAGCCAACCTACCTCTATATAGCAGCCAACCTACTTCCATGTAGCAGCCAATCTACCTCCATGTAGTAGCCGACCTACCTCCATCAAGCAGCCGACTTACCTCCATATAGTGGCCAACCTACCTCAATGTAGCAGCCAACCTACCTCCATATAGCAGCCCACCTACCTCCATGTAGCAACCAACCTACCTCCATGTAGCAGCCAAGCTACGTCCATGTAGCAGCCAACCTACCTCCATGTAACACCCAACCTACCTCCATGTAGCAGCTGACCTACCTCCATGTAGCTGCCAACCTACCTTCATGTACCAGCCAACCTACCTCCATATAGCAGCCAGCATTCCTTCATGTAGCAGCCGACCTACCTCCATGTAGCTGCCAACCTACCTCCAAGCAGCCGACTTACCTCCATATAGCAGCCAACCTACCTCCATATAGCAACCAACCTAACTCCATATAACAGCCAACCTACCTCCATGTATCAGCCAATCTACCTCCATGTAGCAGCCGACCTACCCCCATCAAGCAGCCGACTTACCTCCATATAGCATCCAACCTACCTCAATGTAGAAGGCAACCTACCTCCATATGGCAGCCAACCTACCTCCATGTAGCAGCCAACCTACCTCTATATAGCAGCCAACCTACCTCCATGTAGCAGCCAATCTACCTCCATGTATTAGCCGACCTACCTCCATCAAGCAGCCGACTTACCTCCACATAGCGGCCAACCTACCTCAATGTAGCAGCCAACCCACCTCCATATAGCAGCCGACCTACCTCCATGTAGCAGCCAACCTACCTCCATGTGGCAGCCGACCTACCTCCATGTAGCAGCCAACCTACCTCCATGTAGCAGCCGACCTACCTCCATGTAGCAGCCAATCTACCTCCATGCATTAGCCGACCTACCTCCATCAAGTAGCCGACTTACCTCCATATAGCGGCCAACCTACCTCAATGTAGCAGCCAACCTACCTCCATGTAGCACCTAACGTACCTCCATGTAGCACCCAACCTACCTCCATGTAGCAGCCGACCTACCTCCATGTAGCAGCCAACCTACCTCCATATAGCAGCCAACCTACCTCCATATAGCAGCCAACCTACCTCCATATAGCACCCAACCTACTTGCATATAGCAGCCAACCTACCTCCATGTAGCACCTAACTTACCTCCATGTAGCACCCAACCTACCTCCATATAGCAGCCGACCTACCTCCATGTAGCAGCCAACCTACCTCCATGTAGCAGCCGACCTACCTCCATGTAGCAGCCAATCTACCTCCATGCATTAGCCGACCTACCTCCATCAAGCAGCCGACTTACCTCCATATAGCGGCCAACCTACCTCAATGTAGCAGCCAACCTACCTCCATGTAGCACCTAACGTACCTCCATGTAGCACCCAACCTACCTCCATGTAGCAGCCGACCTACCTCAATGTAGAAGGCAACCTACCTCCATATGGCAGCCAACCTACCTCCATGTAGCAGCCAACCTACCTCTATATAGCAGCCAACCTACCTCCATGTAGCAGCCAATCTACCTCCATGTATTAGCCGACCTACCTCCATCAAGCAGCCGACTTACCTCCACATAGCGGCCAACCTACCTCAATGTAGCAGCCAACCCACCTCCATATAGCAGCCGACCTACCTCCATGTAGCAGCCAACCTACCTCCATGTGGCAGCCGACCTACCTCCATGTAGCAGCCAACCTACCTCCATGTAGCAGCCGACCTACCTCCATGTAGCAGCCAATCTACCTCCATGCATTAGCCGACCTACCTCCATCAAGCAGCCGACTTACCTCCATATAGCGGCCAACCTACCTCAATGTAGCAGCCAACCTACCTCCATGTAGCACCTAACGTACCTCCATGTAGCACCCAACCTACCTCCATGTAGCAGCCGACCTACCTCCATGTAGCAGCCAACCTACCTCCATATAGCAGCCAACCTACCTCCATATAGCAGCCAACCTACCTCCATATAGCACCCAACCTACTTGCATATAGCAGCCAACCTACCTCCATGTAGCACCTAACTTACCTCCATGTAGCACCCAACCTACCTCCATATAGCAGCCGACCTACCTCCATGTAGCAGCCAACCTACCTCCATGTAGCAGCCGACCTACCTCCATGTAGCAGCCAATCTACCTCCATGCATTAGCCGACCTACCTCCATCAAGCAGCCGACTTACCTCCATATAGCGGCCAACCTACCTCAATGTAGCAGCCAACCTACCTCCATGTAGCACCTAACGTACCTCCATGTAGCACCCAACCTACCTCCATGTAGCAGCCGACCTACCTCCATGTAGCAGCCAACCTACCTCCATATAGCAGCCAACCTACCTCCATATAGCAGCCAACCTACCTCCATATAGCACCCAACCTACCTCCATATAGCACCCAACCTACCTCCATGTAGCACCTAACTTACCTCCATGTAGCACCCAACCTACCTCCATATAGCAGCCAACTTACCTCCATGTAGCAGCCGACCTACCTCCATGTAGCAGCCAACCTACCTCCATATAGCAGCCAACCTACCTCCATATAGCACCCAACCTACCTCCATATAGCAGCCAACCTACCTCCATGTAGCACCTAACTTACCTCCATGTAGCACCCAACCTACCTCCATATAGCAGCCAACCTACCTCCATATAGTAGCCGACCTAACTCCATGTAGCACCAAACCTACCTCCATATAGCAGCCAACCTACCTCCATGTAGCAGCCAACCTACCTCTTTGTAGCAGCCGACCTACCTTCATATAGCAGCCAACTTACCTCCATGTGACAGCCAACCTACCTCCTTGTAGTAGCCAACCTACCTCCATATAGCACCCAACCTACCTCCATATAGCACCTGGCCTACCTCAATGTAGCAGCCAACCTAACTCCATGTAGCACCTCACTTATCTCCATATAGCAGCCAACCTATCTCCATGTAGCAGCCGACCTACCTCCATGTAGCAGCCAACCTACCTCCATGTAGCAGCCAACCTACCTCTTTGTAGCAGCCGACCTACCTCCATGTAGCACCTAACATTCCTTCATGTAGCAGCCGACCTACCTCCATGTAGCAACCGACCTACCTCCATGTAGCAACCGACCTACTTCCGTATATCACCCAACCTACCTCCATATAGCACCCAACCTACCTCCATGTAGCAGCCAACCTACCTCCATGCAGCAGCCAACCTACCACCATGTACGCAGGTAAGTTATGTCCGAATCTAGCCAAAACATGGGCGTTTTGTGGTTTTCACAGTATGAATTTCATTACCACTGAATTGCGTGGGTTGGTCATGTGCCAGTAACGTGAATCAGCTTAGGAAAAGCCTCGACAAGAAAGTAGAAGCTCCAGACCCTACCCAACTCTACACAGCACGTTCTATTCTCAAAATTCTAAGCATTAGTTTTCGGATGTTAACGCTTTCTTCGGCAGGTTGGATAGAATGTACGCCGATTTTAACCCTTTTTTGTGGATGGGCCACTATAGTGGCTCACGTGACCAATCCGTGTTGTGGGCTAAGTGGTAAAATTGCGTAACCGTTATTGTGGACTGGCCACTATAGTGGCTCCTTCTTTTTCTATTATTTTTGGAGCGAAGTGGATTACTTTGGTCACAACTAACACTTTTAAAGCTAGCCAAGCCTTCTTGAAGCACAACTGAATACACAACTAAGAGAAATTTGCACACACTGACTTGTAAAAGGCTGAAACGTAAGCGTATATAAGTTCCGCCGACGGGTGAAAAAAGACAAGGTTCGAAAAGGCTTACTTTCTATTCATAAACTTTCCAAATGTAGCGCTATCCACATTAGGCTAAAGAACAGACCAAACTTGTGCATTTTGTTCAGTAGCAGCTGAAGAAATAGCACTGAAGATAGTAGAAAGCAAGCAAAGAATCTTCGGTGCGAAATCCGACGAACGATAACATTTCCTCTTGAATTTCGACATCTTTTCGAAGGATCACTCTATTGAGGGCACAAAGCAAGTACAGTTGGAGCCAGTACAATATGAAAGCGCTTGTAACTGTTCGTTTTAGCCAAGAACTAGATTTCTAGTGAACCAAATCATTGTAAAACTTTGCATAATTCCGCATATTATCGCATAATCTCTGCATAACGCCGAATTTTAGTTCTTTTTTGTACAATTTTCTATTAGTTCTAACTTTGTTGTAATGTGTACCACAGCCCTCAAGTTTCTAGCCTGTGTCCTTATCACCCCACGTAGCCTGCTTATAAAATTTGAACAAATTTCGCTAAGATTTGCTTATCTCCCACAGCCACACGTTGAGCCACTATAGTGGCCCGTCCACAACAACGCGTTTTTCGCAAGCGCGCATGTCCTACAATAAAGGGTTAAGTACAACTGGATATTGGAAGGGAAGATTCGACGTCGAGGAAAGTTGACAATCTTTTTCCAACTTCTTCGATCGTTTAGAACCATGGAGCTACGTAAGATCGTATGGTTGAATTGGCCTTGAGAGAAGCCTTTTTCGGGGCAAATTTCTTTGTGAAAGGCTGAGATCCAAATGGCGGTCCATGACTACAAAAATGTAAGGAGGATTTCTAAAAGGTAAAGCTATATTTCACTGCGTATACTTTTGATTGATTGTTTCGTTCAAGATATGCCGCACTATTTCTTGTCTTGTTCTGGCTGGAAAGCCACAAAAGGCTGTACATAACAGCCAAGGAGTAGAATTAAAAAGTATACGTGGTGAAAATGTAAATATTGATCCTACGATTATTTCAAACCCACTTTATAAGGTTTAAAAGCCATCATCCAGATCTCCGCCTTTTGCACTAAAACATTTTTCACCACTAGCACATACAACTCTAGCCATAGACCTCAGTCTATGGCCTAGCTAGAATTGCATGTGATGTCACGTGACTTTAAGGAAGGAAGATGACTTTCACCACAAGAAAACTTCATCGAAAAACGCGGTGGTAGAAATCTCCGATTCTCAGCATGAAACTTTGAGGTATTGTCCCCAAAGGGTCAAACCCCTAGAATCCGAATGAGGGTCTTTGTACGTTGTTTCGTTTGCTTTATGTCCAACGGATTATAACTGGTCACCCTAGAATTTTGTACAAATTGTTGGACATAACAGCCATACAGTGGAGCCTAAAGACCCTGATTCGGATTTAAAAAGTTCGATATCTGTGTGTTCTTTTGAGCCCAGTTTTGTGTCCAAAAGCCTAAGTTTCTACCACCGCGTTTTTGCATTTTTATGTTTTCGTATACAGTTAGATAAACTCGTCACACGAAGTTTCGTGTCTCTCCACAAGAATCTAAAACACTCAGATCCAAAGTAGATATGCTTAAGAAACAACGCAAAGCGTTTTCTTGGCATCACTACTCGTGCACATGCAAAACAGACCGATTGATTTCACTACTTCAATAATGGCGGCCATTTTTGTTTATGTCCAAATCAGACATAACATACCTGTGTAGCAGCCAAACTACCTCTACATAGCAGCCAACCTACCTCCATATAGCACCCAACCTACCTCCATGTAGTAGCCGACCTACCTCCATGTAGCACCCAACCTACCTCCATATAGCACCCAACTTACCTCCGTGTAGTAGCCGACCTACCTCCATGTAGCAGCTAGCCTACCTCCATATAGCACCCAACTTACCTCCATGTAGTAGCCGACCTACCTCCATGTAGCAGCCGACCTACCTCCATGTAGCAGCCAACCTACCTCCATGTGGCAGCCGACCTACCTCCATGTAGCAGCCAACCTACCTCCATGTAGCAGCCGACCTACCTCCATGTAGCAGCCAATCTACCTCCATGCATTAGCCGACCTACCTCCATCAAGCAGCCGACTTACCTCCATATAGCGGCCAACCTACCTCAATGTAGCAGCCAACCTACCTCCATGTAGCACCTAACGTACCTCCATGTAGCACCCAACCTACCTCCATGTAGCAGCCGACCTACCTCCATGTAGCAGCCAACCTACCTCCATATAGCAGCCAACCTACCTCCATATAGCAGCCAACCTACCTCCATATAGCACCCAACCTACTTGCATATAGCAGCCAACCTACCTCCATGTAGCACCTAACTTACCTCCATGTAGCACCCAACCTACCTCCATATAGCAGCCGACCTACCTCCATGTAGCAGCCAACCTACCTCCATGTAGCAGCCGACCTACCTCCATGTAGCAGCCAATCTACCTCCATGCATTAGCCGACCTACCTCCATCAAGCAGCCGACTTACCTCCATATAGCGGCCAACCTACCTCAATGTAGCAGCCAACCTACCTCCATGTAGCACCTAACGTACCTCCATGTAGCACCCAACCTACCTCCATGTAGCAGCCGACCTACCTCCATGTAGCAGCCAACCTACCTCCATATAGCAGCCAACCTACCTCCATATAGCAGCCAACCTACCTCCATATAGCACCCAACCTACCTCCATATAGCACCCAACCTACCTCCATGTAGCACCTAACTTACCTCCATGTAGCACCCAACCTACCTCCATATAGCAGCCAACTTACCTCCATGTAGCAGCCGACCTACCTCCATGTAGCAGCCAACCTACCTGGATGTAGTAGCCGACCTACCTCCATGTAGCAGCCAACCTTCCTCCATATAGCACCCAACTTACCTGGATGTAGTAGCCGACCTACCTCCATGTAGCAGCCAACCTACCTCTGCGCATCCAATGCCGCCTACCTGTCATGATCCAGAGACATTACACTCATGGTGGTTGTGGAACTGAAGAAGTGTTAACTCGGCTCTTTTCTTCAGATTGTTGTCAATGGAAGTACACTGTTGTCTTATCCACTTAATACAACATTTGAGGATTTGGGTATGTTCCAAGTATTCAAGTTCCTATTACTTGTGTGCATGTGACGGTCTCTTCACCTCAGTGAGTAATCAAACCACCTCTTTAGTGTAAGCATCCACTCCATTGGTTTCAATTCAGGAGTGATCGGTGCTAACCTCACACTGAGCACATTCCTAACAATGTACTATGTGCAGTACGACTTAGCACACCTTGAAGGGCGAGCTAAAACAGTAGATACGTTCAGACTGAGTGTTGTTTTCAGTGATGTACATGAAGTGGGGAGAGGGCAAGGAGTACTTACTACCAGTGTTGTTTTCAGTACTGTACATGAGGTAGGGAGAGAGCAAGGAGTACTTACTATCAGTGCATGTTGTTTTCAGTACTGTACATGAGGTGGGGAGGGAGCAAGGAGTACTTACTATCAGTGTTGTTTTCAGTACTGTACATGAGGTAGGAAGAGGGCAAGGAGTACTTACTATCAGTGTTGCTTTCAATACTGTACATGAGGTAGGGAGAGAGCAAGGAGTACTTACTATCAGTGTTGCTTTCAATACTGTACATGAGGTAGGGAGAGAGCAAGGAGTACTTACTACCAGTGTTGTTTTCAGTACTGTACATGAGGTAGGGAGAGAGCAAGGAGTACTTTCTACCCAGGAGTATGTATTAGAACATATACTTTCAAAAAATGGATAAATTGAATGCCTGTACCACACATTCCTTATTGGTTTCTACCCATACATCTGCAAATGAACCAATCACATTTCTCAGTTGTATCACAGAGGTGGCACACACACGGGTTCTTGGTCCCACAGGAGACCCTTCACCGCGTATAGTCAGTGTGGAGACACAGTCAGACTACAACAGGTCCATCGCAGCATATGACACAGAGTTGACAATAGAGGTGTATGGGAATCCAAGAGTCACAGAGGTTGTTCTGCTGTTCGGACAGCGTAATAGGTTCACAGGAATAGGAGTAGATATCTTTGAGTCTTCGTTTTTCTACCTCGAGCCTCGACCGTTCCAAGTGAGTTGGCGTCCTCAGGCATGTGTGTACACTTCATGTACTAGTCACTTTCTCATTGCTGGTTGTGCAGCCGAATAAGGACATTGTGACCGTTTATGATGCTAGACTGCACCTCAAGCCGTTTCTGGACAAGGGAGAGTATGTGCTTGACATTGGTGGAGTGCGCGATAATCCGTTTCTGGACACGGATGAGTATGTGTTCGATGTGAGTGGACTCGTGTTTGTCATGTTTTACTGAGGTAATGCTTGTTAGGAGTGTTATTGCAAAGAGTAAAATGTCACTCAAAATGCAGTACATTGTTGTGGCCCTGTAAGCTGGTTTATGGCTGTTAAGAGGTTAATCCTCACAATGTAAAGATGTCTTCAATTTGTGTTTACTCTTCATTAGATCACAGTTCGGTGGGTGTCAATGTCTTTCTTACCGAATGATAGGGAGACACGCATTTTCAGCCTCCGCACACCAGGTGAGGTGGTCTTAGTCCAGCACACATCAGGTGAGGTGGTCTTAGTCTAGCACACACCAGGTGAGGTGGTCTTAGTCTAGTACATCAGGTGAGGTGGTCTTAGTCTAGCACATCAGGTGAGGTGGTCTTAGTCTAGCACATCAAGTGAGGTGGTCTTAGTCTAGCACACATCAGGTGAGGTGGTCTTAGTCTAGCACACATCAGGTGAGGTGGTCTTAGTCTAGCACATCAGGTGAGGTGGTCTTAGTCTAGCACACCAGGTGAGGTGGTCTTAGTCTAGCACACATCAGGTGGGGTGGTCTTAGTCTAGCACTTCAGGTGAGGTGGTCTTAGTCTAGCACACATTAGGTGAGGTGGTCTTAGTCTAGCACATCAGGTGAGGTGGTCTTAGTCTAGCACATCAGGTGAGGTGGTCTTAGTCTAGCACACATCAGGTGAGGTGGTCTTAGTCTAGCACATCAGGTGAGGTGGTCTTAGCCTAGCACACATCAGGTGAGGTGGTCTTAGTCTAGCACACATCAGGTGAGGTGGTCTTAGTCTAGCACACATTAGGTGAGGTGGTCTTAGTCTAGCACATCAGGTGAGGTGGTCTTAGTCTAGCACATCAGGTGAGGTGGTCTTAGTATGAGTGTTAACACAAATAAATGAGTAGTTAGTGATTCATTTTCTTCTAAGCTGTGCATCAACTTAATGTCCTTGCTCCATCCAGCCCACCCTCCAAGTGAGGTCAGGAACGTAAGTGTGTCATTGAATGGGACCAAGGCTACGGCTGTGGGAAGATACATCATGAACATAACGTGGCTACCCCCATTGTGGCCGAACGGTGATGGGGTATGCTACGATGTACTCATAGCTAATGCCACTGGAAGTGAGCAACTTTTTCTGAATACCAGTTGCTCAGAAGTGAGTTGTGTGTACTTTAAACTGACATTTATATACCTTACTATGGCATTCAAAATTTGACTTAAGTATTGTGTGTAGTTTGAACGTAGAAATAGACTTGCCTAGTCTTGTCCATGAGGGGAGCGACTTCCATGGCTTCACTTGAGGCCCTCCTTTGTACACAACCCACAACAGTAGTGAAGTAGGGCTACTTAAATAGAGTGCTTAGAGGGCTAAAAATTAACGCAGCCTCAAGTTTGCCACTTGTAAGCCAATTTATTGGCCAACCAAAGAGCAACCTCCTAAGACTGAGATATGCAGACATTGCGCAATCACTGTCCTGAAGGATGGGCTAGTGACCAGGATACTACTATTATATCCTGAAGGATGGACTGGTGTACCAGGATACTACCTGAAGGATGGGCTGGTGTACCAGGGTACTATAATACCATGTGAAGCTTACATCCATAGCCAGTGTTCTTACTGTGCTGAAGATCAGTGAAATTTGTGTATCAAACAAACTTGCACACCACAGAATACTAGTTACTGATTGGTGGTGGTGTGTTTGTTTGAACTTCTTTTATACATGATCTTTTGCAGGAAAGCTACTTAGTTCAAAACTTGACTGCCATGGACGGAGCGCAGCTTGTCATTTCAGTATGTTGATTATGTATGTTGATGTTGATTGTGCTTTGGGTGTGGTCAGTTGAGAGTGGATACTGTGTTGATTTGAGAGTGGATACTGTGTTCAGTTGAGAGTGGATACTGTGTTGATTTGAGAGTGGATACTGTGTTCAGTTGAGAGTGGATACTGTGTTGATTTGAGAGTGGATACTGTGTTGATTTGAGAGTGGATACTGTGTTGATTTGAGAGTGGATACTGTGTTCATTTGAGAGTGGATACAGTGTTGATTTGAGAGTGGATACTGTGGTCAGTTGAGAGTGGATACTGTGTTCATTTGAGAGTGGATACTGTGTTCATTTGAGAGTGGATACTGTGTTCATTTGAGAGTGGATACAGTGTTGATTTGAGAGTGGATACTGTGTTCATTTGAGAGTGGATGCTGTGGTCAGTTGAGAGTGGATACTGTGTTGATTTGAGAGTGGATACTGTGTTGATTTGAGAGTGGATACTGTGTTCATTTGAGAGTGGATACAGTGGTCAGTTGAGAGTGGATACTGTGTTGATTTGAGAGTGGATACTGTGTTCATTTGAGAATGGATACAGTGGTCAGTTGAGAGTGGATACAGTGTTCGTTTGAGAGTGGATACTGTGTTCATTTGAGATTGGATACATGGTCAGTTGAGAGTGGATACAGTGTTCAGTTGAGAGTGGATACAGTGGTCAGTTGAGAGTGGATACTGTTATGTTTTGACTGCAGGTCAGAGCAAGGAATGAATATGAACTTGTTAGCAATTGGTCGAGATACAATGTGACTGTGGAGGAACTTGAGGAGGACTTTGACACAAAGAAGACCATAGGTTGTGTAAAGGTCTTCTTAGCTAGTACTAGTGCATGGTACTTCCTTATTAGGTGATTCCGCCTTTAGCCTAACATCACTGGCTGAAGGTTGTGCAGTATACATGTTCCACTCGGTATATAGGCAGCTATGAGCTTTGTTTCTATAGGTGGCTATGAGCCTTCTTTCTACCTCAGTCCACCTTAGTCCACCCTAATTCACCTTAGTTCACCTTAGTCCACCTTAATCCACCTCAGTCCACCTCAGTCCACCTCAATCCACCTTAGTCCACCTCAGTCCACCTCATTCCACCTTAGTCCACCTTAGTCCACCTTAGTCCACCTCAGTCCACCTGTCCGTCTTAGTCCACCTCAGTCTGCCTCATTCCACCTCAATCCACCTCAGTCCACCTTAGTCCACCTCAGTCTGCCTCATTCCACCTTAGTCCACCTTAGTCCACCTTATTAGTCCACCTCAGTCCACCTGTCCATCTTAGTCCACCTCAGTCTGCCTCATTCCACCTCAGTCCACCTCAGTCTGCCTCATTCCACTTCATTCCACCTCAGTCCACCTTAGTCCACCTCAGTCTGCCTCATTCCACCTCAGTCCACCTCAGTCCACCTCAGTTCCACCTTAGTGCACCTCAGTCTGCCTCATTCCACCTCATTCCACCTCAGTCCACCTTAGTCCACCTCAGTTCCACCTTAGTGCACCTCAGTCTGCCTCATTCCACCTCATTCCACCTCAGTCCACCTTAGTCCACCTCAGTCTGCCTCGTTCCACCTCAGTCCACCTCAGTCCACCTCAGTTCCACCTTAGTGCACCTCAGTCTGCCTCATTCCACCTCAGTCCACCTGTCCACCTTAGTTCACCTTAGTCCACCTCAGTCCACCTTAATCTAACTAAATCCACCTTAGTTCATCTTAGTTCACCTCAGTCCGCCTCAGTCTACTTAATACACCTTCGTCCACTTTTGTCCACCTCGGTCCACCTCAGTCCACCGAAGTTCACCTCGGTCCACCTCAGTCCACCTCAGTCCACCTCAGCCATCTTAGTCCCTCAGTCCACCCCAGTCCACCTCAGTCCACCTCAGCCATCTTAGTACCTCAGTCCACTTCAGTCCACCTCATCCATCTTAGTCCCTCAGTCCCCTTAGTCCACCTCAGTCCACCTAGGTCCACCTCATCCATCTTAGTCCCTCCGTCCACCTAGGTCCACCTCATCCATCTTAGTCCCTCAGTCCACCTCAGTCCCCTTAGTCCACCTTAGTCCACCTCAGTCCACCTCAGTCCACCTCATCCATCTTAGTCCCTCAGTCCACCTCAGTCCCCTTAGTCCACCTTAGTCCACCTCAGTCCACCTCAGTCCACGTCATCCATCTTAGTCCACCTCAGTCCACCTCATCCATCTTAGTCCCTCAGTCCCCTTAGTCCACCTCAGTCCACCTCAGTCCACATTGGTTCACATCCAAACAATTATTCACTTGTGTCTGCATATGTACTTACATGTTTTTTGTTGATCTGTTTGTGTAGTTTGGCTCCCAGCATTGAGCTCCTTGGTTGGCATTCTGGTTGCTGGTTTGCTGTTCACTTGTTGTCTCCGGCTTCTGTTAGCATATGTCAGGAAATGGAGAACTCATCACAAAATACTTGCCGTGAGTGTACCACAGTGGCAATGTGTGTGAGTGTACCACAGTGGACATGTGTGAGTGTACCACAGTGGTAATGGGTGTGAGTGTACCACAGTGGACATGTGTGAGTGTACCACAGTGGCAATGTGTGTGAGTGTACCACAGTGGAGATGTGTGTGAGTGTACCACAGTGACAATGTGTGTGAGTGTACCGCAGTGGCAATGGGTGTGAGTGTACCACAGTGGCAATGGGTGTGAGTGTACCACAGTGGCAATGTGTGTGAGTGTACCACAGTGGCAATGTGTGTGAGTGTACCACAGTGGACATGTGTGTGTGTGTGTGTGTGTGTGTGTGTGTGTGTGTGTGTGTGTGTGTGTGTGTGTGTACTTCAGTGCTAGTGCGGGTTCTCCTTCATTGTGAGTGAGTGTCTACTTCAGTGTCAGTGGGTGTGTCTACTTTAGTGTCAGTGGGTGTGTTTACTTCAGTATCAGTGGGTGTGTCTACTTCATGTGAGTGGGTGTGTCTACTTCATGTGAGTGGGTGTGTCCACTTCAGTGTGAGTGGGTGTGTCTACTTCAGCGTCAGTGGGTGTGTCTACTTTAGTGCTATTGGGCGTGTATACTTCAGTGTGAGTGGGTGTGTCTACTTCAGTGTCAGTGGGTGTGTCTACTTCTTGTCAGTGGGTGTGTCTACTTCAGTGTCAGTGGGTGTGTCTACTTCATTGTCAGTGGGTGTGTCTACTTCTTGTCAGTGGGTGTGCCTACTTCAGTGTCAATGGGTGTGTCTAATTCATTATCAGAGGATGTGTCTACTTCATGTGAGTGGGTGTGCCTACTTGAGTGTGAGTGGGAGTGTCTACTTCAGTGTCAGTGGGCGTGTCTTCTTCAGTGTCAGTGGGTGGGTGTCTTCTTTAATGTCGGAGGGTGTGTGTACTTCAGTGTCAGTGGGTGTGTCTACTTCAGTATCAGTGGGTGTGTCTACTTTAGTGTCAGTGGGTGTGTTTACTTCAGTATCAGTGTGTGTGTCTACTTCATGTGAGTGGGTGTGTCTACTTCATGTGAGTGGGTGTGTCCACTTCAGTGTCAGTGGGTGTGTCTACTTCAGCGTCAGTGGGTGTGTCTACTTTAGTGCTATTGGGCGTGTATACTTCAGTGTGAGTGGGTGTGTCTACTTCAGTGTCAGTGGGTGTGTCTACTTCTTGTCAGTGGGTGTGTCTACTTCAGTGTCAGTGGGTGTGTCTACTTCATTATCAGAGGATGTGTCTACTTCATGTGAGTGGGTGTGTCTACTTCAGTGTCAGTGGGTGTGTCCACTTGAGTGTGAGTGGGTGTGTCTACTTCAGTGTCAGTGGGTGTGTCTACTTGAGTGTGAGTGGGTGTGTCTACTTCAGTGTCAGTGGGTGTGTCTACTTTAGTGTGAGTGGGAGTGTCTACTTCAGTGTCAGTGGGCGTGTCTTCTTCAGTGTCAGTAGGTGGGTGTCTTCTTTAATGTCGGAGGGTGTGTGTACTTCAGTGTCAGTGGGTGTGTCTACTTCAGTATCAGTGGGTGTGTCTACTTTATGTGAGTGGGTGTGTCTACTTCATGTCAGTGGGTGTGTCTACTTCATGTGAGTGGGTGTGTCTACTTCATGTGAGTGGGTGTGTTTACTTCAGTGTGAGTGGGTGTGTCTACTTCATGTGAGTGGGTGTGCCTACTTCAGTGTAAGTGAGTGTGTCTGCTTAAGTGTCAGTGGGTGCGTCTAATTCATGTCAGTGGGAGTGCCTACTTCAGTGTCAGTGGGTTTGCCTACTTCAGTGTCAGTAGATGTGTCTACTTAATGTAGTGAGTATGTCTACTTCAGCATCAGTGGGTGTGTCTACTTTAGTGTCAGTGGGTGTGTCTACTTCATGTCAGTGGGTGTGGGTTTAAATGAAACTTTTAGAAAACTAGTACTATAGTGCAAGACACCATAGAGGCCAATGAGGCCAAGTATCTGTGTGTGATGATGACAAGCGATGAAAAACGGTTATTTTGAAATATAGTGCCACAATTTTAAGCGACAACGTGTGGGAGGGTCTAAATGATCCCGCCCACAAATCATGACGTCATCAACATCACGCGCGCTCGACTCTGCCTCCTTTTCGGCAAGAAAGGAGAAAGAAGGAATGAAAACCACTTCTCAAGAAATTCCAGCAGAACAACTGGACGATTTTTTATGCGAGCAACAGAAAGGCTTCATCACGGGACTATCTTGATTTTCAAGCATGATTTTGTCGGTAAGTGCCTTAGTTATTGTTTTACAGTGTCTACATTGCGAAACGCCCCACTTTATTCGCGGAGAAATTCCAGACTTTCGGTTTGGAGCACAGGCTTACTGATAGCACCAACATATAGACAAAAGCCTTCTCTACATTTTCAAGCATGATTTTATTTTATTCCGTGGCAGACATATTCACCATGTTTATATTCGTAGAAGGATGCGCAGCGCTTGGTGTTTGTGCACTTCTTCATACTTTTTGGACCTTTATTGGGGCAGAATAACATTTTCTCAATTCACATTGCAAACACACGCACAGGTTCACCTACATACACTGCAAGAGTTGTCTGTACTGACGAGCTCAGTACAGATGAAAATATACTTTGCCTATCTGCTACATACTAGTCTGGCGTAGCCGACCCTTTCCGCCATATTAACCCTCCATTTACGGTAAATAAGCGCCCCTCTGACCTCGTACTACGGAACATTTTGACAGAAAATCTGCCTATGCAAACCCGCACGAAGAACTTCTTTTTTGATCGATTTCGTGCAGTATGAGTTTTAGTTGTTTAGGCACTAAGGCTTTCTGAAGCCTTAGGCATACCGATACAGCCATCCTTCGGAGATATTGTCAAAGAAGAACAATTAAAGGGCAAAGAAGAAGAAACAACAACGAACGAAAAACAAGGCGTTGGATTGCAGTGTAACTCTCCAAAATGTACAATTACTGTTCCATGTTGCTATCTATCGGTGCAAATCTGTTGGTAGATGAGCCTGGAAACAGTCGAGGTAGTAGTTTACACCGCACGTACTGCACCCGTACGTCGTCTCCGTGACTCTTTCGCCTTTTCCCTTTCGCGAGCCTTCCCTCTGATAGTAAACCTATGTCATCCTATTATCTTTAGAAAGAGCTATTTTTAGGCTTTCCAATGATGTAAGAATATTTAAGATTGAAGCTACGTAGCACACAAAATGATCGTTCAAATTTCCCTCCCTTTTTATGGGCGCTTTTGGGCATACCGTAGTTAGGCGCTATGTAAATTTTGGGCGCTTTTGGGCGTACTGTAGAAGAAGGGTTAAATAGGCGGGAGAAAGGGTCTGGGGCATTAACCCTTTATTGTGGACGATATGATTGCGCAATCACCCCTTTATCGTGGACGAGCCACTATAGTGGCTCGTACTTCTTTTGTTATTTTAAGAACGAATTAAATGTTTACTGGCTCAATTGCCCATCTAACGAAAGTTAAAACATGTTGCCAGTATCAACATAAGTGATAGATAACAAAAATAGTAACACGAAAGCTAGAAAAACACAAAATCCTAAGCGTACCGTATGCGTATTGCTGCATCAGATGAGTTTCAGGAACAGGTAGATAATGACAAAAACGAGCTCAGAATTAATCTGGCTTGAGAAACGATGGCACAGTACCTCTCTAGAAAGCGGAAAGGACGAACTAGCATTAACAGTGTGTCTCCTTTCCTGCGATTTGTGAGCGTCACTCCCTTCGACGTTGACAATCTTCGGAGCGACCTAATCTGCCATTATAGCTCGTCGATTCTTTCCAGGAAGCAAACCAAGTACAGCGCAAGCAAAGTAAGGAAATCGATCCCATTCTCTCTGCGTAGTTCCTGATTTTAGATTGAGCCACACTAAAGAATGCCATTTTTATTCCGCATAACTAGGATTTTTCGGGATATTAATGTATATTTATTGCATAACACCGTAAAATGGGATCGAAAATAACTTTTAGTATGTGTTCTAACTTCGTTATAACCCATATTAGAAGTTTCATACTTACAGAGTGTGTTACTATTGCTACGTATATGCTTCGTATAAAATTTGAACAAAATGCGCTAAACTTTCGTCATTGGGCTTACTTGTTTCTGGCGGCCATTTTGCGACATAGATACACGCGTGTTACCTCATTGTTTACTGTGTTTTGATGCCTTGGTAACGCAACACGTGACCTGAGCGAGCTATCTGATTGATCAATATGAAGAACCGACTTTGATGTTTATGTTCTAAATAACGATTCTGAATATGAGAAAACTGAATTCAGATTCAGAATCAGTGTCCTTTTCTGCGTTGTTTGATACCTAACACTATGGGCGCTTAAGTTCCTTCCTTCGGCAACGGCGTTTTTTGAAAGGTACGCGTGTTGGCCTCTTATGGTGTCTTGCACTATATGATTACAGACATCCATGATTGTATTCCTACTGGAGTACTTGGTTGTGTTGGGTCGTGAAGCATGCATGTGGCAGTTCGCAGGGGTAGCATGCCTTGTGGTGGGACGTCACAAGCTACCAATAAAATGGCTGTTCTCATTTCTTGTCTTTCCAGAGTACAACAGAGTGCATTGTGATGGAGTTTGCACCCAACACACTGGCTGAACATGCATGTGGAGTGACAGGGAAATGTATTACTGTTGACATGAGTTATCAAATAGGAGCAGGAATGTTTGGAGCTGTTTTTCTTGGATCCATTCAGCCTAATCCCGAAGGAGATAATCCAAGGATTGAGATACGCTCTTCCTCAAAGAATGATCCTAGACTTGAACGCACCGACAAAGTAGATGACAGCAAGCATAAGTCAGATAGTCAACATGGAGGTGATGGTGGTCAGCGTGGAGGTGATGGTGGTCAGCGTGGAGGTGATGGTGGTCAGC
The DNA here is from genome assembly GCA_963170055.1 of Halisarca cf. caerulea. Taxonomy (NCBI): domain Eukaryota; kingdom Metazoa; phylum Porifera; class Demospongiae; order Chondrillida; family Halisarcidae; genus Halisarca; species Halisarca cf. caerulea. Next base: position 372,903 of record CAUJGJ010000003.1, read on the forward strand.
GTGGAGGTGACAGTGGTCAGCGTGGAAGTGATGGTGGTCAGCATGGAGGTAATAGTGGTCAACATGGAGGTGATGGTGGTCAGCGTGGAGGTAATAGCAGTCAGCATGGAGGTGATGGTGGTCAGCATGGAGGTGATGGAGGTCAGCATGGAGGTGATGGAGGTCAGCATGGAGGTGATGGCGGTCTGCATTTAGGTGATGGTGGTCAAGACAGTGCTGTGGGGGGTGCTCGTTTACCACCAGGAGAACTGGTGGCTGTGAAGTTCATTGATGGTTAGTTATGTAGAGGATGTTTATACTTAGTGCAATGCCCTCATAGGCCCCAGCATTATGTGTGTGTGTGTGTGTGTGTGTGTGTGTGTGTGTGGGTGTGTGCATGTGTGTACGTGCGTGCGTGTGTGTGTGTGTGTGTGTTTGTGTGTGTGATAAAAGTATTTAGCTTGTGTGTTACCTTATAGACCAGTTTTGATAATTACATAACATATTAGAGAAATTTAGTGACTGTTGGAGTGTTTCTTTACTCATGGACCAAGTACTGGTGTTTACTCATGGACCAAGTACTGGTGTGTTTACTCATGGACCAAGTACTGGTGTTTACTCATGGACCAAGTACTGGTGTGTTTACTCATGGACCAAGTACTGATGTTTACTCATGGACCAAGTACTGGTCTAGGAATTCTCATAGCTATCTACTCAACGCTACCTGTTATTGTTAACCCCTTATTGACGGAAGACCATGCACTTAAGTGGTTCTTAAAATAACAGTGGTTTTAGACGGCGATTATCAAAATTTATTGCAGCGACCTGAAATTTATATGTTATATTCTTCAAGCCTAGTTTTATTCTAATATGACTTCTAGGGATTAGTATAAAAGACTCCAAAGTTTTTACGAAAATGCAAATGTATGCCAAGAAACGCATGTAGACGATGGATTTATGTAACTATGCGGAGCTAACCACAGAATAAAATGGCCGCTCCTAGATACGGAAGAATGGAAGGCGCACAATTTTCTTTTTAAGTCGGGTAGCGAAGCTAGAGCCACTAAAGTGTTCTTCCATCGGTAACGGGTATGCGAAGAATCATGCATGCAGTCAATAACAGGTTAACGACACTCTGATCTGTGTAACCAGGACTGGAATCGGGAAAAGTGCAACGTGACCATGACTGTTAAGAAGTGGAATAGATGAGAAAACATGGTGATTTTAGTTACTTTGACTTGTGAAAATTTCATTGAAGAGCTTCTAAACAAATCAAGCAAATTAGGTCGGTTTTCACTGATGAAATCTTTGAATCGATTTTATAAGCCAAAAACGTCACAAAAGCGGTAGTATCCTGAGGTACATATGTCAACGCAATGCACGCAGCGTTACATATGCTACAATTTGAAGGAAGAATGGAATCAATCGGGTGAAAACTGACGAAGATACAGTGGCCACAGTGAGATAACGTCGTTTGGGGTAAAAATTCATTATAACTTCTTACCCTGAAGGATTTTAGACTTCTAACATGGACAAGTACACGCATGGTACTCTGAAGATTGTGCTGGGGACTAATTCAAAGTCATCCATGATACAGCGCTTTGGTAATTGTGGCCAAAAAGTAATATCTAAACCTATTTTGATTGATTTTGCATGGCCGTTTACATTGCTTCGGACGTCTACGATTGAACCAATCACGTGTGGTCTTGATTTTGATCTTACTCCAGTGACAGATATATGACGCTTAGTAATGCAAAGCTGTTTAGCTTTGTTGTAGACGATATAAAGTTAGAACGCAAGTGTTCCTTGAAAAAGTGTTAACCGATTATACGCCATATATATTTATTATGTCACGTACATGCCTCATGGCTGAATAAATACTATATTAGATGCAAAAAGCCCCCCCATGGTGAGGGAAACGAGGACGTTTAAACGAGAGCAAGAATACTGCAAGAAACACACCCATACGGCCACAAAACGCTGGACATATATGAATGGAGCAGCGTACGAAGATTCATTTTTCAATTCTGAGGGTTTGGTCCTTTAGGAACAATCTGTGAAAGTTTCAAGACTAAAATCCAGAAATCCTCCGACCAGAATTTTGATTGAAATATTCTTGTGAAGTCATCTTCCTTCTTCATCGAATATCACATCCAGTCATGTGGTTTGATTATGTCATACCAAACTAACCTTTGTGTGTCTACCAGCGGAAAACTGCCGAGTTAGTTTTTTCCACAAGTGAAATGGTGTCTGAGGTAGGTTGATGAAATTAGCAATGGAAGAGACCTTTGGAAAGGTGTTCATCTAATTTAACTTCTGTTCAAGGCGTTTAGTCGGCGATTCCATGTGACCCTTGCGGGAAGTTCCTTCTAATGTAAACAAAGTAATTGTTATGTAAACAATTGTGCTGTACCATAAGCAATCCTTCCTGATTGTGGACATAACATACCTGCATTTGTGACACACACACACACACACACACACACACACACACACACACACACAAACAAACATACAATGGGATCTCTTTCCTTTCAGTAATTAGCGACACTGATGCTGAGAACCCACAGAATAGTATGACAGGAATGACCGAAGGACAGATTCTGAATGAAATCAGTATATTGAAGAAGCTAAATTCATCGGAGTATGTAGTTAAGCTGGTTTTTTGTACCCAAGCGCACTTCAGGGTGATTCTTGGTCTGGAGCTCATGCCCCATGGCAGCTTACTGTACAACCTTGAAGAAACAAAGATTTGGGTAAGGCGTTGCTAGTTGGGGTTGTTGTCGGTCAACTAGTGTATGTCCATAAGGCTTACTGCAGCATAACCCTCCTTTCCCCTCAAGAGATATAGACAGTCTCCACTCAAGGGGAGAGGGGGGCTGTCTCCTCTTGAAGGGAGAGGGAGGGGCTGTTTCGTCTTGAGGGGAGAGGGAGGGGCTGTCTCCTCTTAAGGGGAGAAGATGCTGTTTCCTCTTGAGGGGAGGAAGAGGGACTGTTTCCTCTTAAGGAGAGAGCCCTTTTGTATTACATACTTGTAGGTGGACTAATAACGGTGCAGTGTATATTACAACAAGATACACTGCTGTTTGAACAAAATAATAAGACTGTATATTGTAAGCACTAATTACCTTTGCAGGTATTTTTATGGCACTCTTTGCCAGCAAAACAAAATGGTTGCCACTTTCCAAATTCTTGCATATGATGTCATATTTTCTCTTCTAGAAGGTGGAAAGACTCAAAAAACCATTTAGATAATATTTCAAACATTCCTATTTTGTACATATGTAATTTAAAGAGCTGAAAACATATTGTATGTGTCGTACATGGTTGATTTTTAGCCACACTAAACATGAGTGGAGACATCTGACTTTAAATGCGCACGTGAATTCAGAAGACAGGACATGTCCAAATCTTACTTTTCTGATTTGGGGAAAAACGCTGCTCCACTCCACGGCTGTTATGTCCAAGGATTTCTGATCAAAAAGAACAGCTATAGCAACAGATGACTGCGCATAAACTAAACGGATGGACTGACAATCTTCCCCAAATCAGAATTTGCAGTGCAGTCCTTTAGGGATAATCTGAGAAGTATTTAGGTAGAAATCTAGACCCACACCTTTTTGACCATAAAATCGTTGTGGACTGGAGTTCTTCTTTCAGCCTTTGTCACATGATATCACATGTCCACAAAGGCAAACTCTTCAAACACTTGCTTGTTTCAGCCTGTAATGGCATATAATAGTTGTGTTTGAGTTACGGTCACATGGTCAGACCACGATAAACTGTCTGATGCGTAAAAATCTAATCGCATACCTTGTTGAACCACAAAACACCCCCTTGTAGCCTCCATTCTGCCATAACTTATGAGCGTTATTCATACAGCTTTGATGCAGTTATGCGCCCACAGTGCAAGCTACCATGCGTGTAATGGATGTAGAGTGTTGTATGTGGAGTACTTGGGAAAATTTCTTATGATAACCTTAATTGACATAATTGTCCTGATTTTTCAGAGGGGAAAGCAAGTGTCAGAGGTACCATCTGCAGGACGGTCCACAGTGCCATCTGCAACACTTCCCCCAGATGTAAGTGAGAGTTGTTTGCAGACTACCGCATATATACTCCCTAAGTGTTGCCACCCTTATTATATGTGCTGGACCGAACAGGATCAGGTTGTACTCCATGTAGCCAAAAAGTTGTGTTCCCTGATTTCTAGTCTGTAAATCTAATTAATCATCAGCTACGAAGTTTGGAAGTATTTCCTTCGTTATAGGCCTTTTACCTCACTTTTTGCTTGATGGTAGCTATCAAGGCACGACAATGCCAGTCATTATTTTTAACTTTCGAGTTCTTTGCTTAAAAATCAGTAAACTAGCAGAACGAATATAGCCACTCATACCTTCTAGTATGTCGTGTTTACCAAATTTACATTTTAAGAAGAGTAAACATCCATTTCAGTCTCCCACTGGCAAATGTACACACGGTAACCATGAAAAGAAACCACTACGACAATTCTGCCATTTTTTACGTAATTTTTTGTCACAACCCTGATTTGAAGTCATAATGTTTTTCCTATTTTTTCGTTGCTCTTCCAGTTCTTACTATCGTATCTCTAATTGTCGACCTCGACCTGATATTATTTCTGCCTAAAAATTAGTGAATCTATGGTATTCTGTTTATGAGTGGTTTATTCCAAATTCATGCAATGTGTTTTGCATGCACAGATATTTTATGTCCGATTTCTGGACATAAAGCAAAATAGCTGACATCTCCAGGATACTATGATTATTCACTTTGTTCTTCGTCTAACTGTAGGTGTACTTTCTCAGAATAGCCTATTAGTAAACAGTTTCTGCCATATATATACTTTACTTCGAAAGCGACAAAAGCTTGTTTAAACCTTTTTTGACTGCGTGCACGATTTTTCACATACCCGTTGTCGACTGAAGACCACTTTAGTGGCTCTAGCCTCGCTACCCTACTCTAATCCGTCTTGTACTTCTGTAACTACGCCAGAAGATGTCTTGATCATCTATAATGCTTTCTCAATCCTGTTAAGGCAAAATTGTCCACACAAAGAGAAAATCATGCGCCTTTAATTCTTCCATATCTAGGAGTGGCCGCTTTACTTTGCTTTGTGGTTAGCTCTGCATAGTTACGTAAATCCATCGTATACGTGCTGTTCTTGGCATACATTTGCATTTTCGTAAAACTTTGGATCCTTTTATACTAATCCCTAGAATTCGTAGTAGAATAAAACTAGGCTTGAAGAATATACTCGTGATAGGCTAGCTATTGATATAAATTTCAGGTTGCTGCTATAAATTTTCATAATCACCGTCTAAAACCAATATTATTTCCACTTGGATGGTCTTCCGTCAATAAGGGGTATGATCTTGGCTTTTCAACACGAATTTGAGTTCAAATGAAAGCACAGATTAAAAAATTGCTAAATTGAATCTCAAGTGATGATACTCCCTCTACAGCTGTTATGTCCAGGGGTTTCTTCCCGAAAACTATGTTCCCGGCGACAAAACGTTGGACATAAAGCAAAAGAAGCAATGCACATTGCCCCAAGATTCTTTTAGTAACAATATATTGCAGTCTCAAAGCCAAAAACCAAGATTTCTACCACTGCCCATTTCGCTGAAATTTTCTAGCCAAACAGAACTGACTTTCCAGTTTTTGTTACATGCCGTCACATGTTCCACGGACATCTTTCTTGTATACTCTAGTATACATCCCACTTGCACATGACATCATCAGCTAAAAAAACTGCAGGCACATGATAACCCCACACGTTGACCACTATAATGAAATTCATTGCGTGAAGCCAGATATTGTTGTGCTTTTGGCTGGATTCGGGCATAGCACACCTCCGAGGATTTCATTAAATTTGAAATCTGCACTCAAAAAACTGACCAATATGAAATCAAACATAAAATTATTGTTTCAACCCTTTATTGTGGACGGGCTACCATAGTGACCAATCCGTGTTGTGGGTTAAATGATGAAATTGTGCAACCGTTGTTGTGGATGGACCACTATAGTGGCTCCTTCTTTTTCTATCATATTTGGAGCAAAGCGGATTACTTTGGTCACAACTAACGCTTTGTAAAGCTACGCAATCTTCTTTGAAGCACAACTGAATACATCACTGAGAGAAATTGCACACACTTACTTGTAAAAGGTTGAAACATAAGTATATAAAAGTTCCGCCGACGGGTGAAAGAAGACACAGTTCAAAAAAGTTTACTTTGCATTTAGAACTTTCCAAATGTAGCGCTATCCAAAGTAAGATAAAGTGAACAGGCCAGATTTATGCAGTTTGCTCAGGAGTAGCCAAAGAAATTGGACCTTAGTTCCATGAGTTCCTTTTGTTGAACCTCATGCAGTGGCACACAAGTAGTAGAAGGCATATTACGTCACAACACCAACCCACTGATGACTATTCTACTCAGAATTAACCGATTATACGCCATTTTTATTACGTCATGCACACGCCTCATGGCCGAATTAATATTCACTAAAATAGATGCAAAAAGCCTACCCACGGTGAAGGAAGCGAGGACGTCTAAACAAGAGCGAAAATAACGGCAGAAGCTTGAAATAGACAACGATAGTTTTCTCTCCTGTTAAGCAGCAGCACAAAACACTAAGCAGCGGCTTAGAACTGAGAAGATATGCTACAAGAACGTGTAACACGAGCGCCAAAGTTGCTTTGAAGACTTTTCGTTCGTTTACAGTCGATTCTTGCCCTTTGTGCAATTGTCGCATATCATTTAGGCAAGGGTTGTCCAGGCTGTCTTCGATGCTAGGTAGAAGGCAATATGGCTTTCCAAAGCGGAATAACAACAGATCTTACAGTTGCCATCTTTTTACGCCCAGTGCCAAAGTTACTTCGAAGACTTTTCATTCATTTACGGTCGATTCTCGTCCTTTGCGCAATTATCACATATCATTTAGTCAAGCGTTGTCCAGGCTATCTTCGATGCTAGTTAGAAGGCAATATGGCTTTCCTAAGTGGAATAACAACGACTCTTGCAGTTGCCACTTTTTCTTACGCCATATGGCGTAATTGGCATATAATCGGTTAAACAAACTCCCCTTTTTCGACAATAACTTGCCCTATTGAAAATAGATTCTATTTTGGATTGAAATTTATCAAAAACACAACTGCAAGCTTCAAAACATGTTACAGAGCCATTATTTACATTACACTGTTAGCTAAAATTGCCATCCATAGCTTAGCTGAAAATTTTTCTTTAGCGTTTTCACTTTTAGTAGACAAGAAAGGCTACGATGAATTTTTTATAAGGTTTTGCACTAGTAAACAGTCAAAGTCTCTCCATACTGCCACCAAGTGTGGCATGCAGGGGTTGCTCTGGTGGCCTAAAATAGGAAAATACAGGGGAAATGGGTAGAAGCACGGGTATTGGTCTGGCAGTCACCGGGTCTGCAGGACCTGTTCCGCGGCCCTGTAGTGGCTCTTCTAGTATGCAACAGTACTTCATCAAGTTTATCGTAGCGCACTGATTTTTATATTGTATTACTCATGTATTAGTATCAATCATATTGATATAGCGTTGTACCATGCGAATAAAAGGCTGTAAACTTTATGCTAAAATGCAAATGCATGCCAAGAAACATCTGCATACAATAAGTATCAAAATTATGTGGAGATAGCCACAAAACAAAATGGCTTCTCCTCGGTGCGGAAGATTTGAAGGTGCACATTTTTTTCTCTTTTTGCCGACAATTTTACATTATGATCTATAAGAAAACTTTGAAGATGATTGAGAAGCCTTCAGACGCAACTGCGGAAGTTTCAGAACGAGAAAGGTCGAGTAGTGAGGCTAGAGTCACTAGAATGGTCATCAGTCCTTAGCGGGTATGTAAACAATCATCACGCAATCGTTAAAAGGATAAGACATGTGATGGGCCTTGGGAATAGTGGTCATATGTTATGGAAATGGTAATTGCTAAATGTGTTTGTAAATTTTGACATACACTGTGTTTGTGTGCCTAAGGTGTGACGTGTTACACTGTAGATGTTCATTACCATATTTTTGGTTCTTGTAGCTTGTATAAGTGTAGAACTGTAGCAATTTCTATTATTAACCAATTGTGTACACTGTGTGTTAAGACCAATTACACTGTTGGTGTATTGAAAGCACTTACATTGTTTATGTATTAAAACACTTGGTGATTGCTGTTTGAGTGTCTTACGATATGGGATGGCTGTACAGAGACCTAAAGCTCAAGATTCACAGATTGTCAGGATAAGATCAATTGCTCCCATCACAGAAGAACAAATGGTCCACTTTGCTTGGCAAATTGCTGAGGGAATGGTAAGACATTGCGTGCACACACACACACACACACACACACACACACACACACACACACACACACACACATGCACACACACACATACACACGCACACACACACACACACACACACACACACACACACACACACACACACACACACACACACAAGCATTGTGTGTGTGAGAATTCATGAATCATTCAAAAGAGTCTGAAGTACATATATTTCACGCAGTGCCATGGGTACATGAGGTGGTAGTTCTGAGCACCATGTACATTGTGCGGTACTTCCACCACAGCTATTGTTTACTATTTGCAGTGGCATAGTTCACTAACTTAACATGCGCCCTGAACCGGAACCCCGTTCTTAGTAGCATACGCCGTATGCGCCCTGAACCGGAGCCCCGTTCTTAGCAGCATACGCTGTATGCGCCCTGAACCGGAGCCCCGTTCTTAGTAGCATACGCTGTATGCGCCCTGATCGTATTCGTACTTTTCAATCAACTTAACCCCTGCTACTTTTCTTTAGTAACCAGCCCAAACATGACATCATTGGAAAGGCTAAAGAGAGGGCTGTCTAATGATGTTTAGAATGTGGTGCCTATATACAATGAAAAGTTTTGAGTAAATTGATCTCAAAGAAAGCATATGAAACTGCCGTCGGACAAATTTTGGAACATTTATAGATCCATTACGAGCAAAATTATCATATACCGGGAAAGTTTCATGGAGTAAAACTTTCGTGAATACCTAGAATTCACGATTTTCACGAATATAACGCTTGTAATTCGCTGTATGATCAACCCAGATGTATAGAACAGAGTTATAGCATTCGTGAATTAAAGTTTCATGAATGCGGTCGACTTCAGGAATTTCACGAAACTTTATCCTCGCAAAACTTTCCCGGTATACGGTACAAGCTTACGATTGAAATTCCTCCACTGAAGTAAAGTGGGAGACACCGAAAGAGAAACAAGTGTGCACTGGGGAATATACAGACATTATGCTTTTACAAAAGACGGCTATGTGACTCTCGCAAGAATCATATTTGTGTAAATGGTAGTGTAGAAGATGTTGGGTGTTTTCTAATATCCTTGTGCACATATATTGCCTGAGCAGAGAAAATACAGCCAGGTACGTTTGAGATATAACCTTCTTGAATGATAATTTTCACTATTTTGTTGACAGAAAACTACATTTTCCGGTATAACTGCTTCAATTGGAGTTATAATTTTTCCGCTCAGCAATCGTAAGTTGAGCAAAGTCCACTCTTTTGCTTCATGTCAGTTTTGTCTCTGTTGGACACCCCCCTACACATCCACATTTTGAGGTTAATTGAGTAAAGTGTAACTTGTTCTGAATCGTTTTTACTTTTCTGTATGTAACGTCCCATTCAATTCTGCAGCTTAGTATTTCGATAAATACCAGTACAGCATAAAAGTGTTGTGAAAGTGAACATATACTGTTGTTATGAGTTTAAAACACAATGTATTTGTGGTGCCTTTTTTGTGACAGCCATTTTTTTTCATTGTCCAAAGCGTTATAATGAGCCTGTGTGTGGTAGCAGGGTTAATTGGTATTTTATCCAAAGAAGACAACTGCTGCCACACCAAGCTCAACAGCTACACTGTTGCAAGAGCATGGGAAGAGGCTGGCATTTTTGATAGACAACCATAGAAGACAACTGCTGCCGCACCAAGCTCAACAGCTACACTGATGCAAGAGCAAGGGAGGAGGCTGGCATTTTAGATAGACAACCTTGCACCGCAATCACTGAACTCACAGGGGTTTTGTTTCAAACTGAACAAAAGATGATTTTTGCATACAAAATCTGTCTTTTTGCTTCTAAAATTGTGAGATGTGTATAGCAAGTCTGTTGTAACACATCAAAGTGTGCTGAATGTGTTTTCACAGCACCATGTTTCATAACCTCAGGATTTGGTGTTGTGAGAATGAGCGCACTTTGATGCATTATAACTATTACTTGTGATTTCTTCATTTCTCCTCATACAGGAGTACATTGCTGACAAGGGCATAATACACCGTGACTTATCCGCAAGCAACATCCTGATTGGTGAAGACAATACAGTGGAGATTACAGACTTTGGTTTGTCCTGTGTTGGTGACACCTACATATCCAATGGTTCTGAGCCTCTTCCATTGAGGTGGATGGCACCTGAATCACTCAAATATGGGATATTTACAAGCAAATCTGATGTGTAAGTGTGTGTGTGTGTGTGTGTGTGTGTGTGTGTGTGTGTGTTGAGTGTGTGTGTGTGTGTGTGTGTGTGTGTGTGTGTGTGTGTGTGAGGTGTGTGTGTGTGTGTGTGTGTGTGTGAGGTGTGTGTGTGTGTGTGTGTGTATGTGTGTGTGCATTCAAGCTCTTCCCTTCCCTCATCACATGTTTGTACAAGTGATGTTCAGTGTTGGCCATCACACACCTGTGTATGAGGAGATGTTACTGTTCAACACTCCACATGTGGTATGATATTCTGTTGTTAGGTGGTGGTATGGTGTTCTGTTGCTAGGTGGTGGTATGGTGTACTGTTGTTAGGTGGTGGTATGGTGTACTGTTGTTAGGTGGTGGTATGGTGTACTGTTGTTAGGTGGTGGTATGGTGTGCTGTTGTTAGGTGGTGGTATGGTGTACTGTTGTTAGGTGGTGGTATGGTGTACTGTTGTTAGGTGGTGGTATGATGTACTGTTGTTAGGTGGTGGTATGGTGTACTGTTGTTAGGTGGTGGTATGGGTTCTGTTGTTAGGTGGTGGTATGGTGTACTGCTGTTAGGTGGTGGTATGGTTTTCTGTTGTTATGTGGTGGTATGGTGTACTGTTGTTAGGTGGTGGTATGGTGTGCTGTTGTTAGGTGGTGGTATGGTGTACTGTTGTTAGGTGGTGGTATGGTGTACTGTTGTTAGGTGGTGGTATGGTGTACTGTTGTTAGGTGGTGGTATGGTGTACTGTTGTTAGGTGGTGGTATGGTGTACTGTTGTTAGGTGGTGGTATGGTGTACTGTTGTTAGGTGGTGGTATGGTGTACTGTTGTTAGGTGGTGGTATGGTGTTCTGTTGTTAGGTGGTGGTATGGTGTGCTGTTGTTAGGTGGTGGTATGGTGTACTGTTGTTAGGTGGTGGTATGGTTTTCTGTTGTTAGGTGGTGGTATGGTGTACTGTTGTTAGGTGGTGGTATGATGTACTGTTGTTAGGTGGTGATATGGTGTACTGTTGTTAGGTGGTGGTATGGGTTCTGTTGTTAGGTGGTGGTATGGTGTACTGCTGTTAGGTGGTGGTATGGTTTTCTGTTGTTATGTGGTGGTATGGTGTACTGTTGTTAGGTGGTGGTATGGTGTGCTGTTGTTAGGTGGTGGTATGGTGTACTGTTGTTAGGTGGTGGTATGGTGTACTGTTGTTAGGTGGTGGTATGGTGCGCAGTTGCTAGGTGGTGGTATGGTGTACTGTTGTTAGGTGGTGGTATGGTTTTCTGTTGTTAGGTGGTGGTATGGTGTGCTGTTGTTAGGTGGTGGTATGGTGTACTGTTGTTAGGTGGTGGTATGGTGTACTGTTGTTAGGTGGTAGTATGGTGTACTGTTGTTAGGTGGTGGTATGGTGTACTGTTGTTAGGTGGTAGTATGGTTTTCTGTTGTTATGTGGTGGTATGGTGTACTGTTGTTAGGTGGTGGTATGGTGTACTGTTGTTAGGTGGTGGTATGGTGTACTGTTGTTAGGTGGTGGTATGGTGTTCTGTTGTTAGGTGGTGGTATGGTGTACTGTTGTTAGGTGGTGGTATGGTGTACTGTTGTTAGGTGGTGGTATGGTGTACTGTTGTTAGGTGGTGGTATGGTGTACTGTTGTTAGGTGGTGTACTGTTGCTAGGTGGTGGTATGGTGTACTGTTGTTAGGTGGTGGTATGGTGTACTGTTGTTATGTGCTGGTATGGTGTACTGTTGTTAGGTGGTGTACTGTTGCTAGGTGGTGGTATGGTGTACTGTTGTTAGGTGGTCGTATGGTGTTTTGTTGTGGGAGATGTGGACTCTTGGATCTCTACCTTATGAGGAAGTACCAGACGGAGGCATAGCCCATCATGTCACTGAAGAGCATGGACGACTCCACATACCAGAATCCTGCCCAAGAGAAATGTGAGTTTGCATGCATGAGTGGTGATTGCACACGGCCCAGGTTCCTGTCCCTTATATAGCCCAAGCATGCCAGATCAGGTGTACTCACCTTTACTCTGAGTACAGTACAAGGTGTGCCCTACACTCCATGGACACTTGTCAGATCAGGTGTACTCACCTTTACTCTGAGTACAGTACAAGGTGTGCACTAGACTCCATGGACACTTGTCAGATCAGGTGTACTCACCTTTACTCTGAGTACAGTACAAGGTGTGCCCTACACTTTATGGACACTTATTATTTGAAACTGAAGATGAAAATGACTTGTTCTGACATAAGTTGAAAGTAAGGGGATAACTCGTAGAAGACATGTTCTGCTCTAGATGCGTGGTTTTCTGCCTTCAACCAGAGCAAAATCCATTTTTAGTATACCATTGCATTAACACATTGACAACCGTACACCGGATGCGTCCAAATTACATCACCATTGTGATCACCTTGCGCTGTATGTGCCTGTACCACTTAGATGCTTTACAAATAGATTTTCCCCGGTTACTTTGTATAGCAACCCTATGCTTGTATGACATCGTTTGATAGAGTAAAAATAGAGCTTTCTGATGAGGTCTGATGCACTATATATTGTAATCCAAAATTGCGAAAAAATTGCAATTGATTGAAGGATCGAAAAATCGCTAAATAAACAAGACGGTCAAATTTCGACTTATTACGAAGAAAACCAACGCATGTGGGACATATCCAGATTTGTTATGATAGCGCTCCTCAATTTGCATAGTGATAAAATGTTATTTTTCGGTGCCTATAAGTTATTAGTCACGCATTCATCCCGTGATTCGAGCTGTTATTCGGGCGTATACGAAAGACGAATCCGCTTTTAGTGACGTTTTCTGTCGTCACAGTTGTTTTGTCATATGATGGCTCATGACCTAACTGGATGTTCTTCGGAATTGTAGTTTTCAGCTGGGTGCTATGCAAGGGAACAAGCTGAAGACAGTTTCTCGGTGACAACGTTGAGCTATTTATCGAATACAATTTTTCGCAGGTATGTTATGTCCGATTTCTGCACATAAAACAAAATGGCGGACGACTACGAGGTACTATAATTTTTCGCTTCGATCTTTGTTCAAATGTAAGCAGACTTTCTGAAAATAGCCAAGATGGCATCTGACACATATATACTTGGTTTTGAAAGCAACAAAAGCTAGTTCTAACCTCTGCAAGTCGTTTGTAATGAGTTTTCTTTACACCATACGCAAATATTTCAAAATGCAAAAAGGCGGTGGTTAGGATCTTGGGTTTTGGACACTAAAGTAGGTTCAAAAGAAAGCACAGATTGAAAACTTACCAAATCGAATCTTGGGTGATGATCCTCCACTCCACGGCTGTTATGTTCAGGGGTTCCCAGCTATAAGATGTTGGACATAAACTGAACGGAGCAACGCACATTACCCCAAAATTCGATTCTGAGGGTTTGCTCCTTTAGTAACAGTATATCAAAGTTTCAAAGCTAAAAGCCGAGATTTCTACCACCACCTTTTTCGATAAAGTTTTCTTGTCGAACAGAACTGTCTTTCCAGGCTGAGTCACGTGTTGTCACATGTTCCATGAACATCTTTCTCGTATACTCACATATATGTCCCGCTTGCAAATGATATAATCACCAAAACAAACTATAGGCGTATGACAAACCCACGTGTTGCCCACTATAATGAAATTCATTGGGTGAAGCCAGATAACATCGCGCTTTTGGCTGGATTGGGATATAACATACCTGCGTAAACTGGAGTCTTTCTAGATCTTTACATGTCAATTTTCTAGATCTAATGCAGTTCCTCCTCCTCTGTCAGTGCTGTACTTTACATCCTATTTCTACTGGTTCTAGGTCCGACATGATGATGAACTGCTGGGAGGAGGGTCAGGAGGAGAGACCTGACTTCCACTCTCTCAAGAACAGGCACCTTTGACACCTTTACAATTTGTTAACTGCTGGTCATTTTTTATGATCACATACTTATCCACAACTCAAGTTTTCGGGTTGATTTGAAATTCTGATTGACCTTATATTGCAATTGATTAGTATCACACAACATCCCATTGTTGACATGTACTTTCTAGTTAACAGGTATTACTCATTTTTCATGACTCACTTTATCTTAAACAGGAGATGGCAATAGCATTAGAAGGAAGTAGTGTACGTGTGTGCACACAAATGCTCTAAAATGTGTGCTGTCCATGGCCAACTGCCTTTACTTAGCATATTTGATGAGATGCAATGAATCTGAGAGAGCTAAGAACTGCTGAGGTCACAGGGTATTTATTTATAACCGTCCAGTAATATAATGCAAAAATGGCCGTCGTGAAATAGTTTCACGAATTATCGATTGTTTCTATTTAGTTGACCAGTTTTTTTGCCCAGTTCTTAATGAACGAAAGATTTGTATATTCTGCGCATGATGATGCTAAACTAGCAATTGTTTCTATTGTCTGAAGAAAGATAGCGAGCCTGGAATACATAGCAGTTTCAGACAAACTTTGCCTCGGTTGCAGTTTTAGAACCCTCTCAATTCACATGAAGCAACACGAAAAGACAGAACAAGAGCTATCCAAAAATCGTTCGGGGCTATAGGTTATAATCTTCTGTAAAAAGTTATAACCGAAAAACCTGTTTCTTCACCCTTCAAACAGCCAAAATTTAGCATAAATGGTCAAATTGAAAGAAACTGCTTGATTGTAGCACTATGCCCGGAACAATTTTTACAAACTGAAACATCTTAAGACTCCATCGAAGTAGGATTGGACAAGATTCAAAGGCATCTAAAGGTCTGGCGAAATTACTTTATCTTCTCCTTCAATAAAACTGCCATTTTTTGTGACGTTTCATTAAGACTTAGGCGCAACGTCACAAAAATCGCCTTCTCTTCCCATTCTGTTGATACGTGAAATTTGCGACGTCATCTGAAAGACGCTAAATGACGCATTAAAAAAGCTGCTAATTGATGTAGAAAACAAGCACTATTGATATGGTTGAAAATAGCAATATTTATATGGTTGAAAATAGCAACTATGGAACAGGTACAACATGTTTTTGGTGCTTTAAATGACACACGAGTAAAATATGAATGTTCAGTTTACTATCTGTATGGTTTCTTGGGGTTTACAACAGCCTTCAGGAAGCTAAAACTAAGCGTTTAATTTGAAGCATTTGGAAACGGCAGCAATTTTGTTTCATGGCAAAGTATGCCATAACATACCTGCGTACATATTGAAAGCATAGTCAGTCTGTGCCTTTGGGAGGCCACTCAACTGGGAGAATTTGCTAAGCAACATTGCTTCGGATTCCAAATATTCCACTTAGGATTCCTAACATGCACTTCTTCAGTTAATTGGGTGTCCCTTCATACCTATAGCATGAAGACAGGATGTAAGATGTCAGAATGGCATTCCAAAGTAATTGTCCTCGAACATAGCTTAGCTGAAAAGCAGTTCTTTGCCCAAAGGGCTGTGCTATATAGCTATAATATACACATGCTTTCTCTTGTAGGTTACCGTAAGCAACTGATCATGATATGCATGTTGCATTATTGATATAATTGGCTCTTAACTAGAGGCAATAAATTAGTTGACTCATTTGTAAAGTCATGCAACTAGTTTGTTTATGAGTCAAAGTCAGCTGTGTTTTGAGTACCCTTAAAAATAAATTAGACAGTACTAAAGATATAGTTGTAGAAATTATTTGACATGCTAGATCAATTTGGATAAGTTATATCTTTGGAGAGTCACTTGGGCTTCTTCAGGTACACACTAAAAAACTAAAAACTGATCAGTTCTGTCTAAAGATAAAATTTATCCAAACTACTTAAGATAAGCTGTTTTGTCATGTTTATGTGCAGGGAGGTTTTAGCAATCTTGAAATTACTTGCTACAACATACTTAAACATGTTATTTTTTAAACCCTTAAATTATTTTTTTAGGTCCCTGAAATACAGCTTATTTGAATGGTAAACAGAGTAAAGTTTCCAAATTTGGGAGCCCTATTAGCTAGACTTTCCAAATTTGGTGACTCCAGCACTGAACCAATGTCTATTACTTATCCCAATGAGCCATATTTCAGGGCTGGGACTTGTTGTTGCAACTTCAAAAGACAAATTGCAGCTTAAATGCGTCACTTTATGTATCAACATTGTTTGGTTCCCCAGAGATTTAGGCCATTCTGAGTTCAAATTCTGGAGATATCCAATAAAATTAGCTCAAACTGCTATCATAACAAGCTTTGCTTACAAATTCCCCAAGAATGTTATGAAAACAGTGAAAAGTCCACACTTTGTGGCAAGTCCTTAAAAAATAATTAAGGGTATAAAAATAACCTGTTCTTGGATTTATTTTCCTACATAATATTATTATACAATCAAACAATTATTGAAAGAAGAAATATTTGAGTTACTGGAAAAGTATACCAGTTGTAGCCTTAGTAGAAACAAACTTGAAGCTGTGGGTGTGATCCTGAGGCTACGCAGGTATGTTATGTCCGATTTTAGACATAGAACAAAATGGCGGACGTTATCGAAACATGAAGTTTATTGCCTTGTTCTCTGCCGAAATGTGAAATACAGCTCCAGATATTGCTTGTACCAACATATGAACATATATATTTTGTAACTGAATGATTTCGAGGCCTATTTAATTCTCAATAGTTTGTCTCTGTCCACATTATTCAGACCTATGTGGAAGCACAAAGATTGCAAATTCCGGTCGGAGAAATCTCGGGTTTTGCGTACAAAAGTAGGCTCAAAAGGTAGAACAAAGTATGAACTTTCTAAATCGAAAAATGAATTTTGATGCTCCGTTCCACGGCTGTTATGTCCAAGGTTATACACAAGAAACACACCTCTATGGCCACAAAACGCTGGACATAAAATGAATGGAGCAACGTACGAAGATTCATTTTTCGATTCTGGGGGTTTGGTCCTTTAAGAACAATCTGTGAAGGTTTCAATACTAAAATCCAAAATTTTTCCGACCGAAATTTCGATTGAAATATTCTTGTGGAGTCATCTTCCTTCTTCGTCGAATATCACATGCAGTCACGTGGTTTGATTACTTCATACAAAACCAGACTGCGTGTCTATATACCAGCAGATAAGTCACCGAGTTAGTTCTTTCAACAAACGAAACTGTCTCTAGTGCCCACTGGTGTTTTTGTTCTCTTCCTATACACTGTCATTCAGGTATTGTAAATTGCTTGAAATTATGAAGAACCTTACAACGCTTACAAATATTATCAAAAACGTAATATTGTTCATGTTCAAATAACTTAAAAGAAGCTCGGTATGTATATCATGAGCAAACCGCGTGACTAATAGCAAATTCACGCGGCGAACATTATGTTTTATCACTATGTACTCCTATGCTGCAGAAAATACCCACACAATATTACTCTACTATATCAAACTATGTGGCAGTTTCCTTTCTGCATATGAAGGAATGTATTTTCAGTCTGAGCACAACAACCACACTCGGGAAGAAGCGTGCACGCATTCAGTGCCATGGATTCACATCCATTCTCAGGTTACGTACAAGATGTAACATAGTGATATCATGTAGCTAGAGGGAGCCAATATATAGGCCACTCGAGAGTGTAGAGAGCATACAGATTTGTCAGTATACTTGTATCGAAGAATTAAGAGCATTATTGTTTACAATGGGCTATAACTCTGGAATAACCTTCTTTAACAGCAAAAATAACGCTCAAAGTACACAGTACTATCAAGATGTAGCTGATCTGGATAGTGGCTACGACCAGTGTAAAGTTGAAACTGTGAATGCCAATGGAGCAGTGTGGATTCTGTATAGTGTCCAGGACTTTGGCGGACAAAAAGCTGGAAAAGGTCAATCCTACATTGTGTACCCTGGAACACCTGGTCTGGTCAAAGTTCCCTTCAAAGTGAAGTCTGCTCAGGCTTTTAATGTGACTATGCCTTGCATTTGCTGCTTTGAGCATTCTGAGTACAGAGGAAACAAATTGCAACTGCAGGCATCGGATCCAGATGTAACGCAGAACTTCCCTGTCGGCAAGGTACCTGGAATGAGTTCTGCAATTGGCATGAAAGCACTTTGGTATTTGTGTACCAAACCAGGTTACAACGGTGCCTTCATAAAGATGAATGCCTTGGACGATAAACAGGAGTATCCTCATTTCGGATTACTGGGAATAAATGATCAGGTTGCATCTGTTGAAATGGTCAGAATGTCAGTTGATGGGTCACAGAATTGAACATGTTTGGAGAGCAGCAGCGAAATTGGAATACTACTGTTCATAATCAGTGCTTTGAATTAGTAAATCAGATTACGCAGGTATGTTATGTCCAATTTTATGGCGCCGTCAAAATGGCCGCCACTACGGTGACCGTAATTGCACCCCTATTTTCTCCACAGATACCTCCTAAAAAGCCTACAAGAAGCCATGAATGATATTTTTAACTTGTCTACTATGTAGAAATAACCTTTTCTTTTGTGTGATGTTTTCAACAGTTGCACAATTAATCATTTGCTACAACATACGAAAACAGCTTTAGTGAAAAAGGCGGAGACCTAGATGGTGGTTTTTCAACCTTACAATGGGTTCAAAATGACCTTAGGATCAATATCTAAATTTTCACCGCGTATAATTTTGAAATTCAGTTCTTTCGTTGTTATGTACAGCATTTTGTAGTTTGCAAGCAAGGACAAGACAGGATATAGTTAGACATAACTTGAATGGAACAAGCAATCAAAATTATACGCGGTGAAAAGTTAGCTTTACCTTTTAGAAATCATCTCTTAAATTTCTGCAGTTATGCACCGCCATCTAGATCTCCGCCTTTTACAAAGAAATTTACCTAGTGCAGAAGACCCAACTCCAGAGCAAAGTCACATGATGTCACGAGAACTAATTATGATGTCACGGTATTCATCATCACCGAACGGTGCACGTATACGCGTTGATCGTGAAGTTTAGAGCGCCGGTGCAATAGATACTTTCGTCCATGCAGCACTTCAATGCCTTAACTGGATGACGATCCATGCAAATGTACAGAGAATCGTACAGTATAAGAGGTATCCCCATTGTAAACGTGGATTTTTGTTGAAACGGCCATATTAAAAAAAAGGCAAGCACGCGAGCGTGGCAGCCAGTATACTCGCGCGTATATTGTCGTGTGGGACGTGGTCACATAGCGAGAGCGTGATAAATTGTCCGAGGCGTGACGATATAATCGCATACCTGCCAAACCGCAAAACGCCCCTTACCAGCCTCAATTCGGACATAACTTACCTGCGTACCTGTTAATTTTTTTGTGCTACTGCTCATCATAATAATAGTTATAATTTTGCTTCAAGTTGATCAATTTCCTATCCGATATGAATTCAGCATACTGCATGAACTCTAAAATGCATTTTGAACCTCTATTATTAGTGTGTATGCATGCTCCATAGGCCTTATAAACCTTATGTGCTAGGTCTTAACTATTGGCAAATCAGTCCATCATTAGAAATTTAGTGATTCTAACTTTGCTATTGTTAGACATTTTAGCTATTGAGTGTTTAGTTAGCTTTCTTTCCCCAGCTGTTACAACTCAATCTTTAACTCCCCACTTTTGCAGTACTTTCCTGTTGTGTGCCTGTTAATTTCCAAATCAAAAGAGTACGATCGAATAGCTAAACAAGCAATTCACTTGGCAGTGCTGCTTTGACACTCCAAACTTAAAGTGTCAAAGCAGCAAAGATTCATCATTTAGGTATAAATTCATATTTGCATAGTGTATACATATTTAATGGGAACATAGGGCAGTTATGTCCATTTGTGAAAGTATAATGTAACCGTAGCTGCAAATTTCAATTCAGCTGTACATGTTGATTCATTAAATTTTTGTTCCGCCAAAATTAGTAGACATAATCTTATGGCTAACTCTGCTTAACCACTTGCTTAAACTCTGTCTCAAACTAACCACTACCCTTTTCTGTACATCATTACCTGTAGTGAATAATCTGACTATCTGCCTAACATGCTGCATGTGGAACATGAGAGGGAATTTGGAGGTGTGAAAATTGTGTTGTTTCCAAAACTTCTTTTGTAAGTCCCTTACAGCATTCATAAGATACCATTATAATTACATGATAGTAATTCTATAGCAGAGAATCATTTAAACCTGACATAGGTAGCCATTTGGAATGTTGTTGTCAACTATTTCACAAGCTACAGCACAGGGTATTTATATCCGCCTTCACTATAACAGAGGAAGTGATCATTGCAAAAATACCAAAGTTTTTGTACTATTTCCACCCATTTTGCTGTATATTACCACTTATCTTTCATATATACAAGTAATGTTATAAGCTTTTATGTGTTAAACATAATTGTATTCGGGTAATAAGCAAAGCAAACTAGTGAACTACGGCGGTTTGAAAACTTCCCACGAAAGACAGAAATCCTCTTTTCCGGAATTGAAAATGGCATTGAAATGGGTTGAAACTTGCAATAATACTTAGCAAATTCTATAATCTTTCCAGATTTTGCTTGAGCTTAGCAATATACCGTAGGATGGGTTTTAATTGCTAGATTGAAATAAATGCTGATTGCTATATATAGCTAATGCAAAAACGCAACCATCTATATAGCCTGGCTTGCATGTAGTTATGTTAGGAAATGCAATTATTAAAAACGTAATCTAGTGTGCAACCCATCCTATGGTAACTGGTTTGGGCATTTTTATAAAGAAAAATACCACATTTGCGGGGAAATTTGGTGGATAACGCAATAAATTTAGGCCTCATTTTCACGGAAATGCTTTTTCTAGTATACATATAAATTTGGATCCATTTTCATGGGGCTGACATAGAAACGCGAATGCTCATGTCCGTTTATAATTTTGTCGAGACGTTGGGAAGTTGCACGTGACAAGCACAACACACGTCATGTGCAATCAAGCAGCACCTGCACAAAGTGCCTTGTAACGCTAGCAGAAAAGATTATTGTTCGTCCGAAGATAAAGTGCACTTACTTCTCAGCATTATACACCAGTGCAAAGTGAGAAAGCTTTAAGACAATGTAGATTGAGAGAGTGTAAAGAGCAAGTATAATTTAATAATAAAAGACATTTTCGATTTGTTTACAAACGAACTGCCAGAAACAGAAGAGGAAGCGCTCGCCCTAGATACAGACTATCACTTGAAGAATGAAATAACAAAAGCTATACTAACAACAAAACTAAAGAACATTCGTCTTCATTTTCGTAAAGCAGTAGATACTGGATGAAAAAGCGGACAAGGGTGGGTGATGTTTCTGTTTTTTGATCTGTGAGAGAAGATCTGGGGTGGCAGCCCTGCAACAGAGCTGATGACATCTGGGGTAAAGACTAGTGATTTAGTCATAGTAGAAGAGGACACTTTACAGGACACAGATACTGAGAAAACTGTCACCCAGACTGGTCCATCGGCATCTGGAACAAGCCAGGATACACCAAGCATCTAATCAACAAGTAGCAACAATCCAGCAGTAGCAATCAAACAATCATTAACAATCCAGGCAACAGATACACAACCTGATCCATCAGTAGTTGGACCGCAGACATCAGCCAGTGTAGAACCGGAGTCTAGAACAGTTACTGCTAATCATCACTGGACACTGCTAAATGACACATTAAAAAAACTACAAAGTAAGTTAAGAGAAAAGTATCAGTTCAAACGTGGATATGGCTAAGGAAGAACTGGAGACAAAAAGAAAACTGTTAGACCATATGAGCTAGGCTGAAGAACACCACCGATCGAGTATGCTACAACTGACTGAGACAGTGGAAAGTGTGTACAAATCAATTAAAGGAGGCTTTACCGCATTAACGAACTGTATGTCAATGATATCCCAATACCCACAGCCCTCTCAACAATATTTTTATGGATTACCGCACAGCCAAGCCGTACGCCCTCCCATGACTTCTCTACCACCAGGTACTTATCATCCATCTACTCCAGCTACCACCCCAGGCCACCCATACCCTCCTCATCCTGCATACATTTTCAATAAAGAATTCGAAGGTGCGCCATGCCACCAGATTTAGATGATTAGTCTTCCATACAATAACTATTACTTCATATTTCCAGTGTATTCCTGCCGGCCATTAATAATAGCCAAGGCATGCAAGAACTCTTATGACCAACAAATATTTATCCAGGACCTGCATGTATTAATTGTTATTATAAATAATAATAATTATTACATTGTACATTGTATATTCTTATGATTGTAAATGATTATTATGAATATCATATTACATATTATTAAGGATTTGGCAGTTAATGATGATAACTAATGAAGTTAATAGCCCAATAGTCACAGTGATACGCTGAAATGAAATAATTGTTGGATGCATTCGAGATACTATGACACGCAGGTGTGTAATGTCCGAATCCAGCCATAAATTTAACGTAATACGGCTTCATGCAATGAATTTCATTATAGCAGTAACCACAAGGATTTGTCACGTGCGGATAGCCTGATTTTGGTGAAGTATACGCAAGTATACGAGAAAGGTCCTTACTAAAATCCAGAACGGAACGGAACATGCTATTTTCAAACATTGAAATCACTTCTAGCAAACCACATTATATGTGAATTTGGCAGAATCAGAGGAAACTGATTAACACACACATTCACACACACACACACACACACACACACACACACACACACACACACACACACACACACACACACACACACACACCAGTGTTGGGGTCATTACTTTTGAAAAGTAATCTCATTACATATTGCATATTACTATGAAAACTTGTAATGCATTACAGTTACATATTACTCAATAATAAATGTAACTTGTAATAATATTACAGATTACATTTGCTCCCGCAAACTGCATCCAAGTTTCATCCCTGTGAGAATTTTAACCGTCTTAAAGGTGAACATCAACATGGTCATGTACATGATTGAATGTTAGAACCAGCCTAAGGCATTCCCAAAAACAAATGTAATGAATATCACAACCAAGACAATCTCTGCTGGTATACTGCATATGTAGTGCAGTCCAGAACACTAGGGATGTGACATCTAACTAGCCACTCTGTGTTGTCCTTGACGACAGAAGCTCTGCTTTTACTTATAAACTTTATTATAGCTACAAACCTACTTAGGTTTAGCATGAGGTAATATTTTATTTTCACCACAGAGCTATTTGTAATATATTACTAGTTACAAGGTAGGTATTTAGTTATATTACTTAATTACTGAAAAAGTAATAATATTACGTAATATATTACTTCGGTATTTAGTTACCCCCAACACTGCACACACACACACACACACACACACACACACACACACACACACACACACACACACACACACACACACACACTCACACACACACACACACGCATGTACACACACACAGACACACACACACACACACACACACACACACACACACACACACACACAACTTCTTATAACACCTATACTTCAAAAGACTGTATGGCCAGAACTGACCTCTATTAATATTTCATATCTGCACAGTAAATGTCACTGGTGGTAAGGATATTACAGGGTGTTTATAA
Source organism: Halisarca cf. caerulea (assembly GCA_963170055.1). Classification (NCBI taxonomy): domain Eukaryota; kingdom Metazoa; phylum Porifera; class Demospongiae; order Chondrillida; family Halisarcidae; genus Halisarca; species Halisarca cf. caerulea. Next base: position 396,939 of record CAUJGJ010000003.1, read on the forward strand.
TCGTCCAAGAATAACATGCAAGAATGGCCGTGTTGAAATAGCTTCATGAATTATGGATTGTTTCTGCTTAGTTGACAAGATTTTCGCCCAGTTCTTCTAACTGGACGAAAGTTGTATATATTCCGCGCATGTTGATGCTTAACTAGCAATTGTTTCTATTGTTTGAAGAAAGATAGCAAGCTAGGAATGCATAGCAGTTTTAGATAAACTTTGCCTTTAAATCCCTTCCAATTCACATGAAACGACATGAAAAGACAGAACAAGTAGTGAACTATCCAAAAATCGCTCCGGGCTATAGGTTATAATCTACCGTTAAAAAGTTATAACAGAAAAACCTGTTTTTTCACCCTTCAAACGGCCAAAATGCAGCATAAATGGTCAATTAGCAAGAAACTGCTTAATTGTAGCACTATGCCCGGAACAATTTTACAAAGCAAAACATCTTAAGGCTCCATCGAATTAAGATATGACGAGATTTGAAGGCATTTAGAGGTCCGACAAAGCGGCTTTATCTTCTCCTTCAACAAAACTGTCATTTTCGTGACGTTTCATGAATACGTAGGCGCAACGTCACAAAAGTCCCCTTCTCTTCCCATTCTGCTGATATGTGAAATTTGCAACATCATTTAAAAGACACTCAATGATGTATTGAAAGCAGCCACTAATTGATGACGTAGAAAACAAGCACTGCCTACAATCGGAACAAGCAACAGACGGTTATAAACACCCTGTGATCACCATGTCACTTTTTGCACTGCTAAGAGCCCTCTCCACCTGTGAAACATTCATTAAGGCCTTAGCATAATTATTAAGAAAACTATGCTCCACAGGAATCAGAGTCATACTGCACATTTGATTGACAAGGACGGAATCTAGCTGGAACTAGCGTCAAAACTGCCCCCGATTCCCCCAAACTCACGAAATGTGGTTTGCTAGAAGTGATTTTAATGTTTGCTGCTGATTTCCCTAGTTCCTGTTCCGTTCCATTCCGGATTTTAGTTAGAACCACGAGAAATATGTTCTAACGCTTTCGTACAACATGTGATAGCATGTGACAACAGGCTTAAGAAGAGTTGTGTTCAAGCGTGAAATTTATTTGGGAAAGGCGGTGGTAAAAATCTCAACCTGGAGGATCGTGAGTAGGTCCATCATGTTCCCAATAGTTGAAACCACGTTGAAAGATTCCTGGAGCTCTGTACCTTTTATATCATTCGAGTTATGTCCCGTGTTTTGTAGCTTGAGACCTCGGAAAGGGAAGTAAACCCCTGGACAGAACAGCCATGCTTCAAGCTACCAGCTAGTGCAGACTCCAGGAATCTTTCTGTTAGTTATTGAATCCAAGGAGTCGTGTGAATTTACTGGTATCTTCAGAAGCTGAGATGTTTACCACCGCCTCTTCACCATTTTCTTGACTTTAAAGCTCATGAAAGAAATGTTGTTGGCAAGTGCAAGTTGTCGCAGAGAATCGTTAGAAGTGTACCAATATAACTTCATTATGTTCAGAATACAAACGAACCAGTGAAGATCACGATAATCTTATCCAGAAAGTGAAATGAAGCATATGATTTGAGTGATTCCAACAGGGAAGCCATTTTGAGTTATGGCCAAAATTGGACATAACTCACCTGCGCACCGGCGCATCGTACTTGGCCAGGGTCCTCCTCACTTTTTTCCTTCTAATTCAGCAGATGATGTGGATGGTTAAAATTCCCTATCATATCTTATAGCTGTTTGCAGTCTTCATGAACAGTTTCCTTTTGTTGTTTGCAGAAATTATGTAGAACAGGGTTTTTATACCCTTCAATTATTTTTTAAAGACTTGCCACAAAAACGTCTGGACCCTTTCGCCAGTGGTTACTCTTAGACTAATAGCCTTCAATTAGTGGCTTCTCTAGCAGTCTTTAGCAAGTGGCTATTCCAGCCAGTGGCTACTCTGGCAGCCTTTAGCCAGTGGCTACTCTAGCAATCTTTAGCCAGTGGCTACTTTAGCAGCCTTTAGCCAGTGGCTACTCTAGCAATCTTTAGCTAGTGGCTACTTTAGCAGCCTTTAGCCAGTGGTTACTCTAGCAGCCTTTAGCCAGTGGCTACTCTGTCAGCCTTTAATCAGTGGCTACTTTAGCAGTCTTTAGCCAATGATGAGAACTCACCCACAACTTTGTGGTTTGATGAGTATTAATTAGATGAGGTGTAGTTTTCCTTTTCTGTGTGGTTTGGTGAGGTGCAGTGTTCTTCCCTAGCAACATGTACATATACAGAATATAAGGAGATGTTTGTTGTTCACTAAATGCAGTGTTGATCCATGCATAGATTCTAGGCTATAACGCTCGCGAACGCATAGCGTCATAGGTACTGGATTGGAAACGGAAGTAACGTTTAGTATTACATTTATATTGTTGTATACGAAGTATTCTTTGTTACGGTTAATTGATTAATCGGCTGCTGCGAGAAACCTCAAAGTGTGTCGAAAAAGCGTCATTTCCGAAGTGCACAAGTCGCCGTACATTTCAACAAAGGTGAGAAACCACACAGTAATAACATATGAATGTACTTGTACAAAAACTGAATCAAAAACAACGCTAAATGAAAAGTTTCAGACACTTCTTGCAGTTGTACAGCTTTTGAGCCCCTGGAGAACAGGTTTTGTACCTATATTGGGAAAACAGAAGCAGGAAAGAGAAAACAAATAACACGTACAGAAACTACATAGAATATGACATGCCTTAAAAGCAGAAATTATTGCAATAATGCTTCCTAAGGTTCACCAGCCAAGCTCGTAATTGCATTTCAGAGTGCACTTGTCGTACCTCTGCTGAAAAGAAAGAATTGCATGTAAACACCAAACTAGTATTAGTTGAAAGACCAGGCAGTGGTATGCGCCCTCCACAGAGTTTGGTCAGTATCAAATGCTTTGCATGATATTTACAGAGGTACAATTCAAACAGGCGTATGTGGACAATCACACCCCTTCCATATCATGGATCATGCACAAATTGAGGACCTCAAAAAGTTAGCAGATTTGAACTCGGCACATGCATGCAGCAGAGTACTAGCATTTGCTAGATGGCTATATCATCCACAGGATAGCACATGGCACAGGCTTGAACAATAGAGGAGTACACGAAATGGCTTACATACCTTTGTCAACAACGGAAACCTTAAGCGGGCACAAGTTGAGGTTTACTCGCTCTTTAGCCAGTGTGAACTCCCATACAAAACAGCTGTAGGCACTTTGCAATCATTTTCTTCTTGAAATCTTCCTGCAGAGGATGATGACATCCGAGAACACTCTGCACGGAACACGATTGCCAAGCGGGTCTTCAAATCGCCGACAAAGCAACCGATAGTAATAGCAAATGCAGATATACTTCTTACGTAAAAGAATTGTAGAGGGATTGACAGGATCACAAGGAAAGAACGTCGAGAAAGCTGCTCCTTTTCGATTAGCTGTTTTCCGAAAAGCCTTAAGTATGGTATGACATCATGATAATGTCAATAGCAACGTAACACGAGTTTGTTCGCTCACACTTCCGTTTCCTATCCAGTATCTAGGGCGTCGTACCGTGGTAAGCGACCTAGCCTATCATCTATGATCCATGCAACCCTCACTTGTAGTATGCACCAGTGCTACCAATAATACCTGTCCACTTTAGTGTTTGCATGCATGGACCATCTTCACAACCAGCTCATTATTTGGGGCTGAATTGGAGGTGTCCTCATACATACAAGTTCTATTAGTACATGATGTGTGGTGGTAGTTTCTGTATAAATATCTGCTGTGTTTGCTGTCCATTAGGAATGCTTTCTTTTGAGGATAACCCTGTAATTATAATCATCGAGCTCTTCCCTTAGCAACACATGTGGACGTCCTTATAAGGACATGCATTGTTATGATAATAGCACTCACCACAAGTAATGAGAAATGTAAACACTGAGAGAAACATTCGGGCATTGAGCATGCAGTGTATGTGTGTGTGCGTGTGTGTGTGTATGTGTGTGTGTGTGTGTGTGTGTGTGTGTGTGTGTGTGTGTGTGTGTGTGTGTGTGTGTGTGTGTGTGTGTGTGTGCGTGCATGTAATAATGGCCCAGTGGTAGCCATCAGTTGATTTTGGTGTTTTTCCACACTAATCAACTAGGTTTTTAGTTAGTTGTTTAGGTAACTGTTTACTGATTTGAAGAAGATTATTCTTACTGTTTTTCAAATTGCCCACTTTCTGGGATTGGTGGATTGTTTTTAACCATCTCACCACATAGAGGGTAAAAGTTGTCCTTTTTGTGGTAAAACTTTCAGATGTCTTGGAAAGCACCTGCAACACTGCCCTCAATGTGATAGTCAACCTTACCAACAGTATCTGACAACTAAACAAGGAAAGAAAATTCGATCTTTTGGTGACTCTTTCATTACTGCATGTCCTGCCTGTCATCAGACTTTTCAACGCCTTGATGTCCATTTACGTTGGAACCCACAGTCACTGTGTCGCAATCCCTTACCTGCTGATAAATCATCTCCTGCTTTATTGCTCCCACATAATCAGCACATGAGTTACAGGTTCATGTTACGCAGACATTGAGACCTGTTCTTTCCAACGGCAATTCCACTTCTTCCACAACAGACCCCAACCAGACAATTCCGCATCCACAACCTACTTTAACCAAGTCTTCACACACAGATACATCACCACCATCAGAATCACAGTCTCCTCCCACTACAATTCCACCCCATACTGTTGTCTCAATGATTGGTTTAAAAGCTCCATTATGTGTTCCCCATGTGAAGGATCATGCAGCTTGACTCCTTTGCGATGATTTTATAGGATATAGGGTATAGGGTATTCTTATTTAACCTGGGGAACCTTTAGCCAGAGGCTACTGTAAGTGGCACCCAGAAAAGAAAAGGGGCAAAAGGCAAAAACAAAAACAACAAAGGGGGTGACTGTACAAAGATTTAACAAAAGAGTTCGAGGTTTGCATTATGATGAAATGATAATAGAATGAATAGATGAGCAAAAATTATAAATTTAGTCATTAGTGAATGGAATAAATTCAATCTGTAATGAGATAAGATTATTGGTGCATGTGTATGAAAATAGTGTCTGATTGATGATATGTACAAAATCATATTGTCAATGAGTTATTCATTTAAAAAGTGATTTTCACATAGTTTAGTGAACACCCGAAAGTCCGCACAGCATCGAATGTTATTTGGTAGTGATTTTGTACAATTGACTATTTTGCCACAAGTCTTGAGTGTACAAGATATTGAGGAAAAAGTGAACATTTTCTCCAGTGGTCTATATAGTTTCTTTGGTTCCAACTTTGGCTATATACACAGGGTACAGAAGTCTACAAAACGAACACGCAGACATGACAGGAAGATGAAGCAGTTACGTGTTGAGAAGAACAAGGCCCGTCGTAAATATAGAGAACGTATGTGAGACATGTCCAGATTTGTTATGATAGAGCTTCCCAGTTTGCATAGTGATATAATGTTATTTTGCGGCGCCTTTAAGTTATTAGTCACGCATTTATCTCGTGATTCAGGCTGATATTCGGGCATATACGAATACCGAATCCGCGTTTAGTGACGTTTTCGTACGTCACGTTTAATTCTGTCACATGCTGGCCTGTGACCTAACTGGATGTCCTTTGAAATTCTGGCTTTCGGCTGAGCGCAACGTGAAGAAACAAGCTGGAGACGGTTTATGGGTGCCAACTTGGAGCCATTTGTAATATACAACTTTTCCATGCGGAGGCAAAAGAACCTTTACTCCTGTCGCAAGTTACAACAGGTTGAATTTTGCTGTTTGCATGAGGGTCGTTTTTACAGATCTCGGCTTTGGAGCGGATTTGTCAATGCCTCCGCATGGAAAAGTTAGTAAATGTTTCGTTATAGCGATTTAAGTGTTTAAATAATCTTAGAAGCATTCCACCATCTTGCGCCCAAAGCATTTCACTTTTTAGTAGGGGTTAGGAAAACCACATGAGCTTCTTCGTGAATTAACCAGATCTTTTAAAATGGTAATTCTCGAAATGTTTATGCCTCTACCTACATTTTAAGCCGTCGTTTGACGCTCTGAAGCTTCTACAAGTTCAGAACAAAGGCTGTGAAAAAGACCAAAACTTTTCACACCTCCGAATTAGCGCGGACATGTCCCACATGCAAAGCAATCAGAAATGGCACAGGGTGTTTATAACCATGTTTTACTTGTTCCGATTGTGGGCGGTGCTTGTTTTCAGCGTCATCAATTAGCGGCTGTTTTTAATGCGTCATTTAGCGTCTTTCAGCTGCAGGTGACATACAGAATTTCACATATCAACAGAATGGGGGAAGAAGGCGTATTTTGTGACGCTATGCCTACGTATCCGTGAAACGTCACAAAAATGGCAGTTTTGTTGAGAGCGAAGATAAAGTCGCTTGGTTAGACCTCAGATGCCTTCGAATCTCACCAAATCTAACTTCGATGGAATCTTAAGATGTTTCGGTTTGTGAAAATCTTTCCGGGCATAGTGCTACAATCAAACAGTTTCTCGCAATTGGACCATTTATGCTAATTTTGGCTGTTTGGAGGGTGAAAAAACAGGTTTTTTGGTTATAACTTTCTTACGGAAGATTATAACCATAGCCCGGAACGATTTTTGGATAGCTCACAACTTGTTCTGTCTTTTCATGTTGTTCGATATGAATTGAGAGGGATTACAAGGTGTAACCAAGGCGAAGTTTGTCTGAAACTGCAATGTATTCCCAGCTCGCTATCTTTCTTCAGACAATAGAAACAATTGCTAGTTAAGCATCAACATGCGCGGAATATATACAACTTTCGTCCAGTTAGAAGAACTGGGCGAAAATCTTGTCAACTAAGTAGAAACGATCAATAATTCGTGCTGCTATTTCAAGACGGCCATTTTTGCATTTTATTCCTGGAAGGTTATAAATACCCTGTGGGAGAATTGAAATCTGTTGTGACCAGTCTTGTTGGTGATTATCATAGATTAGTTCAGGAAGATAGCAAGCTACGCCAAGCATTCATCCGTGAAACTACCATGAAGTCCATCAAGAAAGAAAGGTCTAGATGCGCACGTGACACAGGGTATTTATAACCGTCCGGGAATAAAATGCAAAAATGGCCGTCTTGAAATAGCTTCACAAATTATCGATCGTTTCTACTTCGTTGACCAGATTTTCTCCCAGTTCTTCCTACTGGACGAAAGTTGTATATATTCCGCGCATGTTGGTACTTAACTAGCGATTGTTTCTATTGTCTGAAGGAAGATAGCAAGCTAGGAATACATAGCAGTTTTAGACAAACTTCGCCTTGGTTAGACCTCAGATCCCTCTCAATTCCCATTAAACAACACGAAAAGACAGAACAAGTGGTGAGCTATCTGAAAATTGTTCCGGGCTATAGGTTATAATCTTCCGTAAGAAAGTTATAACCGAAAAACCTGTTTTTTCACCCTTCAAACGGCCAAAATTTAGCATAAATGGTCCAATTGCGAAAAACTGCTTGATTGTAGCACTATGCCTGGAACGATTTTCGCAAACCGAAACATCTTAAGATTCCATCGAAGTTGGATTTGGTGAGATTCAAAGGCATCTGAGGTCTAACCAAGCAACTTCATCTTCGCCCTCAACAAAAGTGCCATTTTCGTGACGTTTCACGGATACGTAGGCAAAACGTCATAAAAGTCGCCTTCTTCCCCCATTCTGTTGATACGTGAAATTTCGTACATCATCCGAAAGACGCCAAATGACGCATTAAAAACAGCCGCTAATTGATGACGTAGAAAACAATCACCGCCCACAATCGGAACAAGCAACAGACGGTTATAAACACCCTGTGGATATTTGGAATTTCTCAAATGAGTTACTTGGCGACAGGAAGAGTACCAATATTGACCTGACTTTTACAATGGACGCTTGTGATGATTTTTTTTTCTCAACATAATCCAACAGTTCTGACATTTCTATTGATCCTGCTCCATGGATGGTTCCAAGACAACCTCCCACTTCACAGTACAATCTATTTGTGTTTACCTCTGAGGAGGTAGAGCGTCGCCTGAAGAAGTGCAGGAATGGCTCCGCCCCCGGGCCTGTTGATCAGATCCCATACTCCATCCTCAAGAGATGTCCATCAAGCTCTCTTGTCCTTGCATATATCATCAATTGCTGTCTCTCGTCATCTTTTTTCCCACGTGTGTGGCAGATAGCCTGTCATCAAGCTCATTAACACACCAGCAGCTCAGTCAGTCTCTGATAACCCGTCCTACTTCAGGGCTATTGCTCTTACATCCTGTATTGGCAATGTTTTCACTTCTATACTTAAAGATCAAGCATTAGACTATGCTGTATGTAAGGCCTACCTCAATACTACAATCCATAAGGCCTTTGTAAATGGAGAAAACCAGTGGTACCTTAAATTATCAAAAATGATCAAGGAGACAAAGCATCAACAGAGAAATCTCAGTCTATGCTGGATCGACCTTGCCAATGCATATGGCAGCGTCCAACATAGACTCATCTATCTTGCTCTTGAGCATTTAATTTACCACTTCCCTGCCACTTTCATCCGATTCATCCGTAGCATGTACTCCAATCTATTTGTATTGTTTATCACCAACTGCTGGTGTACTGATCCCTTTCCCCTCCAGATAGGTATCTTCCAAGGAGAACCCCTATCTGTGATGATTTTCAATCTAGTCATCAACTTACTTGTTGAATTCATCCAGGAGTTCTATAGTCAGCTTTTTATAATTATCGATTCTCAGGATCTCCACACACCGTGCCTCTCCTCCAATATGCTGATGACAGTTGTCTGGTGTCCAACAGCCTTGCTAACCATCAGATTCTGTGCACAGCTATACAGACAAGTGGCTCATTTGGGCTAACATGAAAGCAAAAGTTTCAAAATGCAAGGTTTTGGAAATTCTGAGAGGGAAAATTCAACAGGGTCCCTATATTACTCTTAGTGGATTACCATGCAGTATCCCCAATCAAGGGTTCGTCTTTCAAGTTCTAGGGCCTACCAGTCTTCAATTCATTAGACAACACATGCAGAGTACCGTCACTCAGTCTCACAGAAGCTTAATCATATGTTGACGCAATTTCAAAGGAAACAGAAGCTAAAAGTGTACAGTGTTGGAGTGTGCTCATGGCTCGTATGCCTGCTTCTCATAGTCGCTCTACCCATCACGTGGGTGGAACTTACACATCATCGCCACACAATTTCTCAAGAAATGGGCTGGATTAGTTAAGTGTGCAACAACAACCATCTTGTTCATGAAAACAGCTAATGGAGGGTTGAGCCTCCCTTCCATCTCAACTTTTTACAAGAAGCTCCAAGTACCATTTTTTCACTCAGCTTTTAATGTCCAGAGACTCAATTGTGCACTTTATAGCTGACTGTATTTTGAAAGATGATCTACACACAACAGGCTCTGCATTCCTGCCCTCCGTTGTTGTCCGTGATTGCATGGCACATGATCCTGGTATGTCTCGTGCAGCCCTCAAAAGATTGTCACAGTCACAGTTACAGAGTCAGATGACCTCTCTCGTATACACTATCTGCAGTCTCTCGAGGTGCAAGGGGAATGCTTTCGCTCTGTTGACAGTAGTTGCTACAGCATATGGATTGCTGCTGTTCAGGCTCTTCCTGACATCTCCTTCAAGTTTGCATTGAATGCCACTCTGGATACCTTGCCACACAACAAGAATCTTAAATTTTTTTCACAAGTGGAAGAAGCTGGAATCCAGTAATTGCCCTCTCTGTGGCAAGGTTCAGTCCCTCCTACATGTACTGAACAATTGCAGTGTTGCCCTCAACCAACGGCGCTACGACAGCAGGCACAACACCATCCTAACCCATATTAATCTATTATTGAATCACACTGTAGTGATTACCACCTAATAGTAGATCTCCCCGAGTGTCCATACAATCGCCCCGACTTCCTCATCTCTGATCTCAGACCAGATATTGGGATATGGAACACAGACAAGAAGAAGTGTTTCTTGATTGAACTTACAGTCTGTTTTGATACAATATCGGACGGCATATTGGAGAGGAAAATGCTTCGATATGTTGACTTTGTAGTATATGTAGTGCAATGTTATTTAGTGTAGTTTTGTAAGTGTTAATTATTAAGTAGTGTATGGCGCACGCCGCCTCTTTGTTGGACTGAGTGTATGTTTTCTTGAAGTGATTTTGGCAACCCGGATTGTGGGGCTCTGCAAAACAGTTCAGTTACAGTGTTTGCGTTCGTCTCTCCCTTGCGGATATTACAGACTTGAGTGAGCACATTCACTCCTCTGGATATTCTTGCACTGTTTTACCCTTACAAGTTGGTTCCAGAGGCTTTAGTGACTTATCTAGTTTTGAGCCTCTTTGTTCCTCCTTGAGAATCAAGTCAGTACCCTACCAGATGTTCCTAAAGGAAGTTGCCACTGATGCCATCATCCGATCTTTCCAGATTTGGAGTAGGCGGAACTGCACTTCGTAACTGTATTTTTTCTGCCATAGTTTAGACCGTGTAGAACATTGGTTAAATTATACTTGAGACAATTTAGGTGTATGTACGTACTCAGTGTAGTAGTCTTATATATTAGTCTCTTTTGTTTTACAGTCACTTTAGCAGATTCTTATGTGCTGTGTTTTACTAACAACACATTGGAATTTTGTTATCCTTTGTGACTCTTAGTCAAAGTATTGTACACTTTTCTCTGTATAATATTGATGATTAAGTGTAAAAAAAAGTGTGCGTGTGTGTGTGGTTGCATGTGTGTACGGTGAGGGTATGTGTGTACGTGTGTGTATGTATGTGAGAGTATGTGTATATGTCTGCACACGCACACACGCACACATACACACACACACCACACACACACACACACACACACACACACACACACACACACACACACACACACACACACACACACACACACACCATTCCATTCTATTCTGCTCCTTATCCTCATGAGGATGTAGGGCGGGGTCGGATTGTTTCACGCCACTGAGATTGGTTGTGAACAACTTCTCCCCAGTCTTGCATGCCTGTCAAGTCTTTAGTGATTAGGTCAATCCATCCAAGCAGTGTTCCTCCCCTTGGTCTAGCTTTTACTGTCAGTTTGCTGCTGAGGAGCTGGCGTTGGACACAGCAAATATCCATCCTCATTACATGTCCTCGCCATTGGAGTCTTAGGTGCTTCAGTTGTTCTTCAATAGGCACTTCGTTGACACTACTCAAGAGACTCTCATTTCTAATCTTATCCTACCTGGTTACTCCTAAGATGTCCTGAAGACATTTCATGTAAAATGTTAACTTATTTACAGCTTCCTCAAGTCCTTCTGGGTGATGCTCCACGTCTCTGTCCCATACAACAGTACAGACATGACCATTGTTCCAAATACCCTCATCTTTGTTGCCTTAGTCAGGTTCGCACTTCGGAAAACCTTACGCCACATCTGGTATGCTCTTCCGCCCTTCTCAATCCGGGTAACTACATCTGTACTTGCCTTCCCTGACACACACACACACACACACACACACACACACACACACACACACACACACACACACACACACACACATACACACTATTGCTTTGTACACCCACCCCCCTCCCAACAGGTGACTCATGCAGTCTTGTAAGAAGTGTGGCGTGTTCTACCTGGGATCAATGGAAGATTGTGTGTGTGTACTAGTGTGTTCTGAACATGAAATGGAGGATATTGGGAAGATCAAAGTAGACGACTTACTCTCACTCTGTTGTTCTGTTGATACATGTCATTTCAACATGATATGCTGAGACTATAATAGTCTCACGTAGCTAAACCCTCAACTTGGCTCATTGAATTTTTTAAATGTCGCTGCGTCCTTTGTATTATACAGAAGGATCAGAGACGTATGCATGGGTTTGGCTATGTGAGACTATGCTGAGACTAATGACATCAGAAAAACATATGGAAATTCCATCTCAGTACATGAACTTGTAGTGTGATGATTCACCTGTCACTGGTGGTGCACACAGAGATCACAATACAATTTTGACAAGATCAGATTTAGCTGCACTCACGCGATCGAGCTTTGAAACAATATATCGATCGACCTTTGGCAATAATATATGCAAGCTCATGCAAGTTCATAGTAATTGAAGAAAAGGGGGATTACCCTTGCAATGTATTTTGGCCTGCATGTCGACTCCAGAGATTGACTCAATCTCGTTCACTGGAGATGGCCGAGGTGCCTACAATGGCCGATCGTTGTCCCTGCAGTAGTGGTTGGACACCACCGTGGTTTTTATACCTTGGTTCAAAGCAGCTATCAGGTATTGTTGTGGGATGTATTCCATTGACTTATCGCTTATCACGTCTGAAGTGGTCTCAAACCATGCGTCTGTTCTGTCACTGCACTCTTCTCTATAATCATGAAATGTAGGAATCACGTTTCACGGTTTTAGTGTTCCTTCGAAGGATGACCTGTTTGTATGCATGCACATACTTATTTGTGTTTAACTTGTATCCCGAAACAGTCTTGCAGTGTTGAAATCCTGTACTTTAATTGAGTTTATGTTGTCTAGTTAGTCCTCTGTTTGGTTTCAGAGTCGTTGTGTTCTTTCGCTCACTCGTGTAGTCTTACGAAAATTACATTCAGTGGAGAACGCTGTCGACGTACAGGAATGCAGACAACTCGGGAACGTTGACGAACGGGAATGGTGGACATTGTTGCCGTTACGTCTGGCACTGTCTGTGGTCAGTTAACACAAGTGTACGTTATGAATGAGTGGTCCCTATTACAGGTTTTACTATATCTCTCCATCTAGTATACATTCCTTGATTAGCTCCATATTCAGCTGTTGTTGGAGTGATTTAACTCGATTTGGTCATCAAGAGAAACAGACATTGGAATGTTATAGTACTAGTACTGGTGGCTGAAACTAAATGTCACCAAACAATTCCTGACCACCAGACAACTCCTCTGGCAATTGCTTTCATCCCTGTGATACCAGGGTGTCCTTCATGCAGCTCGTCTAACACCTTTACTCTTGTGATCTCTGGTATGATAACGCGATTTCCCCAAAGTAGACATCCATCATGAAGTGAGAGTTCATCTCTCCTCCTTTCGTATGGTTGAAGTGAATCAGGTATTCCTGATGATGGCCATCCTGATAGAACCATTTCTGAAACTTGTGATAATGTCGGATCTCTGGTGGTCCACGTCTTGTTTTGTTTGGCTGTAATGGGTGCCGTTCCAAGAGATGACAATGACATGATAGGCTCACCTGGTACAGAGACTGCTGTAGGGCATTCTGGCAATGGTAGTTGGCTTAGTAGGTCAGCATTGCTGTTTTCTGATCCAGGTTTGTAGACAATGTCGTAGTCATAAGCACTTAGGATTAGTGCCCACCTTTGTATGTGAGCTGAGGCCATGGTCGGGATGGGTTTCTTCTCATCGAAAATGTGTTGGAGTCGTTTGTGATCTGAATAGATGGTGAATCTGCGTCCTGCAAGATATTGATGGAATTTCTTTACTCCGAAGATTATAGCAAGGCCTTCCTTGTCCAGTTGTGCGTACTTCTTCTCTGCTGGAGCCAGAGAACGACTTGCAAATGCTATGGGCCTAACATTTCCATCTTGGAACCGGTGAGACAGAACTGCTCCAATCCCATAGGGAGATGCATCACATTCCAGAAGAAGTTCCTGACTAGGGTCATATATAGTGGGTCAGTACCTTTGATGATGCTATAGTGCTAGCTTTGCCTTCTTGAAAGCTTCATCCTGCTGTTGTCCCCAAGTCCATTTCCAAGACTTCTATAACAACTGATAAAGGGGAGCAAGTAAGGTGGATGATTGGGGTAGGAACTTACTGTAATAATTCAGTAAACCCAAGAATGATCTCAGTTGAGTCACATCAGTTGGTACTGGAGCTTCCATGATGGCATGAATCTTGTCAGTAGTAGGTTGGAGTCCTTCTGCTGAAATAATATGTCCGAGGTATTCAACGGATGGTAACATGAAGGCACATTTCTTGCGTTTCAGTCTGAGTCCTGCATTCTCCAGGCGATCCAAGACATTATCCAGGTTTCGAAGATGCTCCTTTTGCGTTTTCCCAGTAACTAGAATGTCATCAAGGTGTACAGTAACATTGTCCAGTCCTTGAAGGATGCCTTCCATGATCCTTTGGAAAATTGCTGGTGCCGAGGCTACTCCGAAGGGTAACCTGGTATACTTGATCAATCCTTTGTGAGTGTTGATGACTACAAGCTTTTGTGATTCCTCATCAAGGACAATCTGTTGATAAGCATGGGCCAAATCTAGCTTTGTGAAGTGCTTGCCTCCTGCGAGAGATGCGAAGAGATCTTTGATTTTTGGCAATGGGTAGGTGTCCAACTTTGTAACTTGGTTCACTGTTACACGATAGTCACCGCAAATCCTCACTGATCCATCTGGTTTGACAACCAGCACAATTGGGGCGGCCCAATCAGAAAATTCAATGTGTTCCAAGATTCCACTGTCTTCAAGTCGTTTCAGTTCTTGCTCTATTTTACTTCGTAGAGAATGTGGAACAGGTCGAGCTTTATAGAACTTGCATGGGTGATGCCTGTTGGTCTACTATTAGATTGGCAGTGGTTCCTTTTACCTTCCCTAGCTCTTCCTTGAAAACTGAGCTATGCTTGGTGAGAACATCCTCCAAATTGCTACTTTCGGCTGAAGAAAGCTTGGCAATATTTTCCCATTTGAGCTTGATCTTTTGCAGCCAGTGCCTACCCAAAAGGGTTGGGCCAGTTTCATCAACTATTGTCAGGCTCAGATCTACAGTTTGGTCTTGGTACTTCACTCACACGTTGATGCTTCCACAAACTGCTAATTGTTCACCAGTATATGTCTTGAGGTGTACATTGGACGGATGGAGCCTTGCTGGATCCGTTTTCCAAATTGCCTTGATTGTAGTAGCACTCGTCACAGAGAGTGACGCGCCTGTATCTACCTCCATAGGTACATCTATTCCATTTAAGTTGAGTATAACTTGCATCGGTGGTGCTCTAGGGGTGGCCATACGAAAGAGTATGTCGTTTTCCTTGGGTTCATCCATGAAGAGGAGATGCGTATTCTTCTTGGTCTGGCTTCTTTCTGGTTGTGGTCTGTTTGTTGATCTGGTCCTACTCCAACACACTTTAGCAAGGTGTCCTTTCTTTTTGCAACTGTGGCATTCAGCCCCCTTGTATGGGCAATCTCTTGCAAGATGCTGGGTGTTTCCACAGCGGTAGCAGACATTATTACTCTTTGTTTTCTGTGGTGGCTTCCGTCCTCCACAGTGGAGAGTCATGACTGTGGGTTTCTGCTGTCCTTGCAAACTCTGGGCATTTTTCTCAGCTATATAGCTCTGTAGCTTGGCAAAGATCAAATGCTTTTGTGAAAGTCAAATCTGTTTCAGCCAGTAAGCAACGCTGAAGTCTACTGTCCTGAATTTTGCAAACTAGGCGATCACGCAACATGTCTTCCAGGGTGTCTCCAAACTGGCAATGTTCAGAAATCTTGCGCAGTTCAGCAATAAACTCTGCTTTTGTCTCTCCTTCTTTCGGAGAACGTGTGTTGAAATTGAAATGCTGAACTATTGCTGAGGGTGCTGGACTATAGTGCTGTCTAACAAGCTTGACTATGTCCTTGAAGGGGTGTTCTGCAGGTTTCTTTGGAGCTGTCAAATTCCTAATCACTTGGTAAGTTGATGCTCCACATGCACTTAAGAGGATGGCACGTTGTTTGGCATCATCCGTAATGTCGTTGGCGAGAAAGTAATTTTCCAAACGTTCAATGTATGAAATCCAGTCTTCTCATGCTTGTTCAAAAGGTGCAAGCCTCCCATGAGTCGTCATGACTAGGTTTTATCCTCGTCGCCAATTATGTAGTATCTTTATATCCAAAAGACTAGTACATGCAAAATCATTTATTCAACTTTAAGCACAGACTAAGTTAATATAAAACTAACTTCTTTAAGTAGTGTAGGGTGATCATAAGACATGATATTCTAAAGAGTTCTAGACAGGTAATGACTATCAATCACTTAAAAGGTGCAGACATCAAAGAGTACAAATTGGAATACACAGGGTGTTTATAACCGTCTGTTGCTTGTTCCGATTGTGGGCGGTGCTTGTTTTCTACGTCATCAATTAGCGGCTGTTTTTAATGCGTCATTTGGCGTCTTTCGGATGACGTACGAAATTTCACGTATCAACAGAATGGGGGAAGAAGGCGACTTTTGTGACGTTTTGCCTACGTATCCGTGAAACGTCACGAAAATGGCAGTTTTGTTGAGGGCGAAGATGAAGTCGCTTGGTTAGACCTCAGATGCCTTCGAATCTCACCAAATCCAACTTCGATGGAATCTTAAGATGTTTCGGTTTGCGAAAATCGTTCCAGGCATAGTGCTACAATCAAGCAGTTTTTCGCAATTGGACCATTTATGCTAAATTTTGGCCGTTTGAAGGGTGAAAAAACAGGTTTTTCGGTTATAACTTTCTTACAGAAGATTATAACCAATAGCCCGGAACGATTTTCAGATAGCTCACCACTTGCTCTGTCTTTTCGTGTTGTTTGATGGGAATTGAGAGGGATCTGAGGTCTAACCAAGGCGAAGTTTGTCTAAAACTGCTATGTATTCCTAGCTCGCTATCTTCCTTCAGACAATAGAAACAATCGCTAGTTAAGTACCAACATGCGCGGAACATATACAACTTTCGTCCAGTAGGAAGAACTGGGCGAAAATCTGGTCAATGAAGTAGAAACGATCGATAATTTGTGACGCTATTTCAAGACGGCCATTTTTGCATTTTATTCCCGGACGGTTATAAATACCCTGTGTACATATGGACTACTCTTAATAGGTTACACACATGTAAGAGTTCTACTAGACACTACCTAAAAGGTTACTACAACAGGCAAAGCCAGAGGGGCAATGGGCTGGAGATGATGCTCAGATCTGGTACAGCCTTTTGCCTGTCCAGACAGAGGTTAGGTGGACTGAGTGCAGTGTACAGACTCAGGTTAAGTGGACTGAGTGCAGTGTACAGAGGTTAGCTGGACTCAGTGTAGTGTACAGAGGTTAAGTGGACTGAGTGCAGTGTACAGAGGTTAAGTGGACTGAGTGCAGTGTACAGAGGTTAGGTGGACTGAGTGCAGTGTACAGAGGTTAGGTGTACTGAGTGCAGTGTATAGAGGTTAGGTGGACTAAGTGGAGTGTACAGAGGTTAGGTGCATGGGCTGAGTGCAGTGTACAGAAGTTAGGTGGACTGAGTGCAGTGTACAGAGATTATAGGTGGACTGATCATGAGTGCTGTGTACAGAGGTTACACTGGCCTGAGTGCAGTGTATAAAGGTTAGTTGGACTATAAGTGGAGTGTACAGAGGTTAGATGGACTGAGTGCAGTGTACAGAGGTTAGGTGAAGTGTGGAAATTCCTATGCGTCTGACATGTACAACTGGAATAGCATTGCATCGTACTACCCTATATATAGGATGCAGAAAGGTGCACACTGAACCCATGCATGCAGTCTCCCTATATAGCTCTGTCCAGCCTTATGCCTGTCTGTCCTCACCAATGCCCTCCAGCCCCATACCATGCAGTCCCATCATCTGTGCTGTTATGGACTCAATGCTTTGAAATGGGTGTTCTTGGAGAGTGCTCTCCAGCATACTGGATTGTGTGTAGTGCTATAGAGAGGTGTTCACACCTGCTTGTTTCAAGCATGTAATAGACTGTGGAGATCAGTTCAGGTGATATCCGTTTGCAGAAGCCATGAGACATGGTTGTAGAGTCATGCAACTCAAGGATGTAACATGGTTGGATGTCCTACAATCATGGTTGTCATTTTGACCTGGGTATTGGGACAATAATTATTGTATCTATTTGTATGTATGTATGCATGTGTGTATATGCATGTGCATGTGGGTATGTATGTACATATTTATTGTAGAGAGACACTTTGGTGCACGTACGTATGCGTACATATCTGTATATATGTTGGTAGTCCACATGTAGGGAGACATTGTGTATACATACATTTGTAGGGAGACATTATGTATACATATACATTTGGAGGGAGACATTGTGTATACATACTTTTGTAGGGAGACATTGTGTGTACATACTTTTGTAGGGAGACATTGTGTGTACATACTTTTGTAGGGAGACATTGTGTGTACGTACTTTGGTAGGGAGACATTGTGTGTACATACTTTTTTAGGGAGACATTGTGTACATACTTTTTTAGGGAGACATTGTGTGCACATACTTTTGTAAGGGGACATTGCGTGTACATACTTTTGTAAGGGGACAATATTGCGTGTACATACTTTTGTAGGGAGACATTGTGTGTACGTACTTTTATAGGGAGACATTGTGTGTACATACTTTTGCAAGGAGACATGCATTGTGTACATACTTTTTTAGGGAGACATTGTGTGCACATACTTTTGTAGGGAGACATTGTGTGTACATACTTTTGTAGGGAGACATTGCGTGTACATACTTTTGTAAGGGGACATTGCGTGTACATACTTTTGTAAGGGGACATTGCGTGTACATACTTTTGTAGGGAGACATTGACATGTATGCACGTATGTATATATGTATTAGTTATATCCTGTCCAGGTGTGCTGCAGCAGAAATAAAGTGCTGATTGACCGAGGGTGAAGCCCGAGGTCATCAGCTCTGTATTTTCTGCTGCAGCACACCTGGACGGGATCTAACTAATTTGTATCCTAGCAACCATTCACTGTTTACTATTGGTGTGTACATGCAGTCTCATTTAGAGTTGATCAGTTTTAACCACTTACCCTAGTAGTAGTACCAATTGATATCAATTGACATCAATTAGGAAGTGTGCGTATATCAGTGACCTGTGCTACATCACAAATGTCAGCACACTTTTTCCTTTGATCAACCCATAATTCTCCCCCATGCACAACAAGATACAAGTGTAGATATATATGTATGTGTTGGTATTTCACATATAGGGAGCTACTGTGTGTATACATGTAGGAAGCTACTGTGTGTGTATACATGTAGGAAGCTACTGCGTGTGCATACATGTAGGGAGCTACTGTGTGTGCATACATGTAGGAAGCTACTGTGTGTGCATACATGTAGGGAGCTACTGTGTGTGCATACATGTAGGAAGCTACTGTGTGTGCATACATGTAGAAAGCTACTGTGTGCATGTGCATACATGTAGGGAGCTACTGTGTGCATACATGTAGGGAGCTACTGTGTGTGCATACATGTAGGAAGCTACTGTATATGTGCATACATGTGTGTATGTGTACATGTATATATTACGTAGTACTATGTTCGTGGTATGCATGTTGGGAGACATTGGTGGTTTACATGTAGTGAAAGGCAGGGTGAGTGGTTTACTGGAGTATGTCCTCTCTTCACTTAAGGTCTGCAATGTTTGTGTACATGAGTTCAATGTTGTGTGCTAGTCTCAGTTGTGAGTGTAGTCAATAACATGGCATTGCATAGAGCTTCAGGTAGTTTTTGGAGATTGCTGAAGAAGTTACCTGCAAGCATGTTCAAACTTGTACACCTGCACATATGCACAAACACACATGCATGCACGCACACACGTACGCAGGCATGCACAAACACACACACACACACACACACACACACACACACACACACACACACACACACACATACACACACACACGCACAAGTTAAAAAGTGCAGGATTTCAAGCTATATGCCATGAAATTGTGCAATATTCCTTAGGTCCTGTGCAACTATAAGCCCCCCCACCCTCCCCCTGATGTCATTGCTCACAGTGGTTGGATGTAGCATGACACTTTCACTACGTAAATATGTATGTACATAAACACATGATATGCGGCCATGGCCCTAGATCGTCAAGTTCGATCAATGACATCATTAAAACTTAATATTGCGTCATAGCAAGAAAATGGCGGGTCCTGAACTCTTTATTGGGCATAACAGCCAGGTCCGCAGATCGAAGATGATCTCCAACGGCCGTTTCTTCTCACCATTGACCGATTCATTAGTTCTGGTGTGCATTTAGTCACTGAAAAATTTCTCTGCTGGAAATTCAGGGAACTAATCGCGTGGCCTTCCATCTATTGAAGAAGTCGACTCTGGTTGGATTGCAGCCGAGCGCTCAGTTGAGGCGTCTTTTGCTAACACCTACTGATGTGTGGCCTGTGCTGGTGAACTGTTTTCTTAAAGACTTGGACGTTTACTAGTAAGAATGTTTTTAGCGTTGACGAAACATGCATATGTGTAAAGTAAAAGCAGGCAATTTCGGGAAGCTGGTACTCTCCAGGACCGTTCCTATACTTGTCATTCAGTAGACTGATTGGGTACAAGGGCCTAGAATAGATGCAGAATATGGCGATACACTTTCCTTTAATCTCCTTCGGCTATTCAGTTCTTATACTGAGAATTACAGGACATGGTTAATTACCGAAATTACCAGCTTCCCGAAATCTTCTACTTTTACCTTACCTAAAATATACGTACCTGCCACTTGAAGTAGGCGTCGTAAGCTTCGTGTTTCGTTGGACCATGTCTTGACTGTGCTGGGCTATCTTGTACTCTGTGTGTCTCCTTTTGTCTTGTCACGAGTATGGACACCTTTGAGTCTTGTGGCACATCCACGGGGTTGCTTTTAACCCGTGCTGTAGTGTGGACAAAGTAGTTATCACATGTTCCCTTTTAGACCTGTCAACTCATTTCATCTCTTCACTATAGCATTGCTCCGTGCATCCAATCTCACATGCTGTGCAGTTACATGTTCAGTGAACCCTCTCTAATCTGACACTCAATGGGGCTTGATAGAAATATCGGATTAGGACGTTGTCGGATCACACAGTGACTATTAGCATACTTTAATATGGTGACAGTACACCTCATGATTGCCAGATTAGAGACTCTGAGAATGTCGGATTATAGAGGTCTCACTGTATCTGAAATGACTGAAAGTTAGTATATCACAAATTAAACTCATGCAAGTGCAGTTAGTACACACACACACGCACACACACACACACACACACACACACACACACACACACACACACACACACACACACACACAGTATCCACATTTCCAAAGGCTGAGTTCCCATCCTTGTATCCTCCTCTTTGTTGTGAAGCTACATTGCCTGTACAGTTCAACGGATGACAGATGATGTCTTGTACATTGTACCAGATATTCCATCCACTCGTTGGTGTCCCCTCCATAAACACACATACACAGTGTGGACGTGGTCTATTTGCTCCAAGTGTACTGAACAGTCAGACATTTGTATTCATGTGTGCACTGCTGTTGTGTGAGCAAGACTGAAGGAGTTTGTGTATTGTGTGTATGTGGTACAGATGAGTATGAGAATGTACTTGGATCTGCATACATGTGTACTGCATAATAGTGTGTACATGTGCACTCAAATATGTGTACATCTGCTTATGAATATATACCAGTACACACACCACATGCACACCTCTTTGTAGGGGCATTATTGTACCTGTGTGCATTTCAGTGTTAGGTCAAGAATCTTGGGAAGGCCTTTAGCCAGTGGCTACTCTAGCAGCCTTTAGCCAATGGCTACTCTAGCAGCCTTTAGCCAGTGGCTACTCTAGCAGCCTTTAGCCAAGGGCTACTCTAGCAGCCTTTAGCCAGTGGCTACTCTAGCAGCCTTTAGCTAATGGCTACTCTAGCAGCCTTTAGCCAGTGGCTACTCTAGCAGCCTTTAGCCAATGATGAGAAGTCACCCACAACTTTGTGGTTTGATGAGTATTAGATGAGGTGTAGTTTTCCTTTTCTGTGTGGTTTGGTGAGGTGCAGTGTTCTTCCCTAGCAACATGTACATATACAGAATATAAGGAGATGTTTGTTGTCCACTAAAATTAAAATGCAGTGTTGATCCATGCAACCCTCACTTGTAGTATGCACCAGGTCCTGTGCTACCAATAATACCTGTCCACTTTAGTGTTTGCATGCCTGGACCATCTTCACAACCAGCTCATTATTTGGGGCTGAATTGGAGGTATCTTCATACATGCAAGTTCAGTACATAATGTATTGTGGTAGTTTCTCAGTGTATAAATGCTTGCTTCTTTGGGATGACCCAGTATTATCATCAAGCTTTGCCCCAAACAACACCTGTGGATGTCTTTATAAGGACATGCATTGTTATGATAACAACTCTCACCACAAGTGATGAGAAATGTAAACACTATGAGAGAAGCCTTCTGGCATTGAGCTGTGTGTGTGTGCATAAAGTGATACATCCTATTCTAAGATGTTTAGATTAGTAAAAGAGACTCTTCTATTTAAATTTACGCTCAACAACGACTACCGTATGCACCTTGTTCTTCAAGATTGCCAATCAGCGCTGAATGACTAAATCGCTTAAAATTTTCGTCATTTGTCAACTTTAGACTTTCTTTGATTATCTGCCTTCTTTAAATAATGGCCTGTTTTCTCTGAATTGCTCTCGCTTGGAATGCATCAGTCCTTGCCATGCTCCCCAACCTTCAAAATTATAGTCCTCTGCACTTTCAATAGGTACCAAGAGTTCGATGATGTTACAGCCCTCATCATATGACTATCATGTGAAAAGTGGCCCCTTGTGAAAAAATTTTTTTTGGCAAGATACCATGTTGCCGAGTAAATCAGCGGAGCCACGTAAGAACCTTCTGAGTGTTTCTTTGTAATCAGTATTGACTGCTTCAACTTCTCACCAATGGGGGTTTTGATGTGCTCATTTTCAGAAAAGGTATTGGCGATTATTTTATTACTCTGTGAGTATTTGCTGAATATCATATCCCCCATCGGTAGAAAGTTGGATATTTTCATTAGAAACAATCTAGTCTTTATCCTGTGTCTGTAGGCCCATGTTCTGATTTACTCGCGTTGAATAACTGCCCAACTCAACTACACCTGGTAAATTGTCGAATAGTCAAATGATTGAAAGAGAAACTCGGATGAAAAATAGCTCAATGTGTACCTTAGATAATATGTTTGTACTAGAAGCTGCTTTAGAACCATTAATTGGCCATTATACTACATATTGTGGAGAAATAAAGGAATTTGTAAAGAGTAAATTGGCCGACTTTAGGAAGCCAATAAAGCGGTACAAACATATCTAAGGTACACATTAAGCTATTTTTCATCCGAGTTTCTTTCTCGATCATTCAACTAATCTAACTTGAGTGCTAATTGACATGTCCCACATACGAACGTTAATAACATTACTTTAAATTTGTGAGTAACACAAATTAACCAAAATCGCTAATATCTTGTAAAATAAAAATTGTATTTTTTATTAACTACAATTTACATGTTTGTTAGATTGCAAAGAAATTATATTTCTTTTTCCAACGATAACTTTTGGAACATTAAATTTGTAAATAGCACGAAATTATCAAAATTGCAAGTATCTTTTTTTTGCAATGATAATGTTCGTAACATTATTTTAAATTTATGAATAGTGCGAGATTACAAAATTTGTAAATATCTTAGAAAATAGAAAGTAGTATTTTGTATCAACTACAATTGACATGTTTGTTAGAATTTGTGAATAGCACAAATTGCCAAAATTGCAAATATCTTATAAAACAAAAGTAGTATTGTGAATTAACTACTAGATTGTAAATAAATTATAATTCTTTTTGCAACGATAGTGTTCATAGCATTACTTAAAATTTGTAAATAGTGCAAGATTATCAAAATTGCAAGTATCATAAATAAAAGTAGTATTTTTTTATTAACTACAATTCACATGTTCGTTAGATTGCAAGTAAAAATTATAATTCTTTTTGCAACGACAACTTTTAACAGGTTATTTTTTTATATTCGCATGTGGAACATGTCCATTTGCACTTGTAAGTCTTCAGGTTGCGAAAAAATTTAGGTTCGCTTTTGGTCCCATTACTTTTCGTAGGTCTATTGTATCTCTTCGAAAGAAATATCATCATGTAGCGTGTTGTATTGTCTCCATTTTAAGCCCGAAATCGAAGTAATTGCATATGTGAAGACGAAGTTAGAAGTAGTTTTCTTCGCCATATCTAAAGGCACAAAAACGCCGGGAGCCACTGGAGATTGAAAGCTATGGAGACCAAAAAGGGTAAGTAGGCTCCTTATAGCAATATCTAAAACTTCCATGTGGGGGATTTTTGTACGTGGAACAGTTACTGAGAAAATCACTGAAAACCATAAATTGACACAACAGACACTCACATTTTGGCTTGTAACTTTTGTAGGAAGACAACAATCAAAATTCCCCACATGGAAAGTCTAAAGTTGCCTATGATTAATCGAAAAATCTAAAAAGACTAGGCTAATCGGCCTTAACTTTTTGGCTCCCAGCCATTAAAGATACACCTTAACGAAAGACTCGTTGAGGCCATTTTGTCACATGACATGCGCGTGATGTACTACAGTGGACGTGAGGACTAAATTCGGTCTGAAGACACGACGAGCATGGCAGTGAATGATACGCCGAACGAAATGCATTTTAAAGGAGTCAGAACATTTGTAACAGAAGGAGGATACTTTTGACGACGATTCAAAGAACTTTAACGTTGGATATCAGAGTCGAAGTAAGTTGCATAATATCCGGCGGTAGCCGTTGCTTTTGAATCTAAATAACGAATGTTTTACTTTAGAATAGAATGGCCTATCTTCATTTTTCTCCTCAATGGGTTCGAATTGAACCCGTTGAGAGAACATAGCATGCCATCTCGGAACGTCTTGCTGTTTCCGGGGATATTAAAATACTGATTATCAACGCGCTTTAGCCAACCTTCTTCCCAGAACAAATACGATTGAACGAATTTTATCGGGATGAACGTTCGCAAGTGTACAGAAAATGCAAAATGATTGCTGCAGAAAAACAAACTTAATGCATACACATATTATCCTCACGATTTATCATGCACATGTCACATGACTTGAAGCCATTGAATAACATTTTCGCTCGGATTCCAACTAATTAGCACGCAGGGCAGATTCGGACATGTTCCACATGCGTTGGCCAATAATTTTTTAACTAGTCTCCGCTGTGTCTGGCTTTTTTACTGTTTTTGTAACAATTCTGGAGATTTGTAGACAAAGTTTGTTGTTGTGCTAAATCTTGGGCATTTCATTGGTGCTACTCAGATTTTGAACCAAAAATGGATGTATCTCAGGAAAGGCAAAACAGGAAGGTGCCAAGCTTACCTCATTTCAGCTGCAGTTTTCTCTTTGGTGTACCGAGGGCGCAAAGCACCCAAGGGGCGAGAGCAGTATATGCGTTACTCCCGAAACATGGGCGTGTAGTAACTAGTTTAACGCCAACTAAACGCTCTCGCAAATTTGCAGGATGATTCGAATTATCTCCACAAAGGCGTTCGAGTCTTTTTTTCACTTCAAGTAACTTTTATAGTTGATGTAATCAATCTTGAACCTGAACAAACTCTTCAGAAAGGTGTACTAAGGTTAGTACATTTAGCAGGAGCTTATCAAAGTTAGAGCCTTTTTGTGCATGGTGTACCGTGGAACGAATCTTCTCGCTAGTTTTGGTAGTAGTTGTTACTATTTTTAGACCATTGTTGTTGCTGTCCGTGGCAGCTCACACGCATGATTGATTGACGTGACCTTGGCAGGAAACACATGAGCTTTTAGACGCTAACGCTAGGTGATAGTAAGTAAGTAATCTTCCCTAACCGCACGGGTAGTAACAAATTTACTACCCAGGCGGTCCATTTGAAGTATGCAATCATCGCCTAATGACGTCATACTTCAAAGGTACCGCCTGCACAGGGCATTTATTTCAGCCCACAGCTGCTTGGGATTTGGGGCGTGCACGCACCAAATTTATAAACAATGTCACTCCTAACAGTAAACAACGTCACCAC
>CAUJGJ010000003.1:427843-447843 GCA_963170055.1 Halisarca cf. caerulea
AAGAACTGTTGTGTGTGTGTACTAGTGTGTTCTGAACATGAAATGGAGGATATTGGGAAGATCAAAGTAGAGGACTTACTCTCATTCTGTTGTTCTGTTGATACATGTCATTTCAACATGATATGCTGAGACTGAGGTTTAGTGACATCAGAAAAATGTGGAAATTCCGTGACCACAACATTTTAATCTTGTTTTATTTTTTTACGGCCATATTAAATAGGTACATTTGTGCACATATAACTTGTATATACTAACCTTCACCTTTCACACATTATAACCTATCATGTTGATTCAAGTTGTCAATATCAATGCTGCATCCGTGCTGTACATACCTAGGAAGACCCTTGAGCAAACAGGCCAGAAAAAGTTGCAAGAGTAATCCTCACTTGTGACCATCTTGTAATGATGCATATGACAGGCATAGGTGCAGATGAACTTGTAGGACAATGCCAAAGGTCGATCGTACATGCAACCACAAACTAATCTTGTCAGAAACAATTCTCTCACACATGTACACCATTTACTGCTCTGCTATGTAGACATGACTGTCCTACAATTAAGTTCATCTGCACCTATGCCTGTCATATATGCATCATTACACGATAGTCATAAATGAGGAGTTCCCCTAATTGCAACTGTTTTTGGCCTTTTTTCTCAAGGGTCTTACTATAGGTACGCATGTACAGCAGGTATGCAGCATTGATATTCATAGACATTTATTTTTTATATGAATGTCATTAAGGACATATGAATGTTATTATACAACATGATACAGATGAATGTCATAACAGCATTTTTGTGCTGTTATTTTAGCTAAGTATATTCTATATAGATCTAAGATGCATACCGTATACGTAAATTGCTTAATGACTTTGATGACCTACATGTATTTCATATTAAAATATTTTTTTGCTAAATGGGGAGACATGCATGTATGCCCATCTATATTATGCACATGCATGTTCTTTGTTTGGATAAGTCTTCGACATTAATTGTATTGTAACAATTAATCAGTCCTGTATAACGAGGGTTCTTACCATGCAGACACAGTCATAAGCATGCATTTTATTTGTGCAGTGGAAGTGCTGGTTCCATAGTCTGTTGCATAAGGGGAGAATTCTGAACCACAGCAGTTAGTGCAGAGTACGGTTAAAGCTGGGTTGGGATAGGTAAGGTTCTCATGCAGTGTAACTGTGAAAACCTTTAGCCAATGGTATGAGCTAGTGCACTATTTCTGAATCCAATGCTTTAAACTATTAACTTAACAGTTTTGCTGATACATGTAACACTAATTTATTCACTGATACCTTGCAAGGAGAACTTGTGGCAACTTTAGTCTGCACATAGCGACCGTGGCATACACACCCACCCACACACAATGACACGCACACATGCACACACACGTACACATACACACACACACACACACACACACACACGTACACATACACACACACACACACCACACACACACACACGTGCACACACACACACACACACACGCACACACACACACACACATGCACACACACACACGCACGTGCGCGCGCGCACACACACACACACACACACACACATGCACACACACACACACACACATGCACACACATGCACACACACACACACACACACACACACACACACACACACACAACACACACACACACACACACACATACTTACACACACACACACACACCAGTGAACTGTGTACAATTTCACCTCAGTCATGTGCATCTTATAATGTTCAGTTAGTGCAAGTTGTAAGATAAGTAATGTAAGGTAGCACTGTAGGTCGGTCCTACCATCTGTATGTCAGTCTGCTTACTGAATGAATCATTCATTTACTTCGGATGGCTTAATTATGGACAGACTAAAGTTGCCACAAAGCAAAATCAGTTCCCCTTGCAAGATATATCAGTGAATAAATTATTGGTTGAACCTATAATAAAGAACGTGCATGATGGGCGTTTCTCATCACTTAGTGATAATATATATATATATACATACATATATATATATATATATATATATATATATATATATATATATATATATATATATATATATATATATATATATATATATATATATATATATATATATATATATATATATAGGCTCCCCCAATATGAGCATTGGGCCTGAAGATGGACAACGAGTCCATCAGAGTTGCTGTGGGTCTTCGTTTAGGTGCTCCCCCATTGTTGTGCCCAGTGCCATCAGCGTGTTGATTCCTCTGGAACACATGGACTCCACTGCCGCAAGAGTTTAATTGGGACGTCACTCCGCCATGCTTCGAGCTAGTGAAAAGGGCATTGGCCACCATCAAAGTACCATCTGTTCTTGAACCTGTCGGCCTCTGCCGTTCAGACGGGAAACGACCTGATGGCATATCCATCGTCCCATGGAAGAGGGGAAGGGCACTGGTGTGGGATGTAACAGTGTGGGACATCTTTGCTCCCTCCTACTGGTGAAGCTGGTTCTGTGGCCAACCTGGCTGAAGCTGCTAAAAGACGTTTGTATTCTGAGTTGGCAGTCGCCCATCATTTCGTCCCCATCGGGATTGATTCACTTGGTGTCTTTGATGATTCAGCCAGGTCTTTTTTTAAAGAATTGGGATGTCGCACAAGAACACTCACCGGAGATCCACAAGCATACCACAAACTTTGTCAACGGATTAGTGTAACTATTCAAAGATAAACTGTGTATCCATCATCAGTAGCAGTAGGCATGCTATGGACTCATTTTCGGATTGATTCATCTGTATTTATATCATATTTTGTTTTCGGTTGTGTTGTACTGATTTCTGTCTCAATAATGAAAATAATAATAATAATAATATATATATATATATATATATATATATATATATATATATATACTGTATATATTATCATACTGAAGCAAGACTCACCTCCATGTGGAAGGGCATCATGCATAAATGACAATATATTAAAAACCACATCATGCATGGATGCCATTTTTCTTGGATAGTTAGCTATCAATCACAGATGTTACAGTTACTGTAATGACATTCTGAATCACATTTTACATAATAATAGGTCCTTAATGACATTAATATAATGTCTATGTCATTGAACATTGATGTGGCATCTGTGCTGTACCTATATATATGTATAGTAAGATCCTTTACACAATCACGTTCACAGGAGGTGCTCATAATGGTAGACCGCTGTCTTTGTACTGGTTGGAGACCACTGGGTCATGTATGTTTGGATTTAGAAAAGCTATCAGGTATAGTTGTAGTCTGATGTATTCCGTTGTCGCTTCTGTTATATACGTCTGTCCTCGTCATTGTGCGCACTTCTGTTTGTTCACTAGTGATGAAGTGCAGCAAATCATGCTCTACGGTTTAGTGTAGCGGCAAACGATTACCCGTTCGTATACTTAGTAAGAATTATCGGACGATACTAATAATATATATTCGGATGGTATTTCAAGCCAGTGAAGACAACAGATATAGAACTCTTTATAGCAGTATATAGGTGAGGATCTTCTACTCTTACCTTTAGACATTCGGATTTAATTCCATGGCTACGGCTGCTCGTCACGTTCAGAAGCAACTGAGAAGTCTCCAAACACAAATTTCGGGTGTACGCAAGTTCGGACGATTCAATCGCACGGCGGATATCCACATTTACCTACAAACCACGTACCCTGTCGGTTGTGGTGCTGGAGTGATGCACCGGTATTCGTCTTTCAAGTACTGAGCTACAAAGAAGCTTCGTCGAAACGGTTTGTCAGCAACGCGGTTTACACGCATACGTGACGTAATCAGAATTCGGGCAGCCCGAGGACGCCACTAGACGGACAAATGTATGATATAACAAAATTGATTGCATAATTGTGGATACGGATGTAAATTATAAAACTGAAAATGCAGTATAAGTGTAATAATCACTATCAAACTCATAACACAACCCAAAATCAATATGCTAAAATAAACTATTGCATGTATAAAGCTGCAACTTTTGCAAATGACACTGTTCAATGGGTTCCTTTACTGGCTGTCTGGCATGCAGGGCAGTATCATTTGTGGATAGAATGTGGCTTCCTGGTTAATCCAACAGAGGAAAAATGATACCACTTGACTTTGCAGCTACGGTTATCACACAAAATCATCCTTAGGCTATAGAAAGTTCTTCTTTGCATATTTAAATTATAAATTTTATTAGCACAACTGCTACACAAAACAATAATAAAAAGTAATGATATTAATTATTTATCAATGCCCAGGCGGCTTTCTACTACAGCAAATTTCTGGATCATGTTGATTCTTGTGGCTATACTTGTACCTGCTACCTCGAATGCATGTAATAGCACTTCTAATCAGTGAGAAGGAGAACCGACTTCTTATCCAGTTCATTACAATGCTGACAGACAACCCTTTCTTCTCTGCAATGAGTGATGCTAGTCTTCTTGTCATTACTGTTGCAGCTGGTCCCGCCTCACCAGACAATGAAAAACAATGTTTGTGAAAGTGCTCAATTCAACTTCACATAGTCTTTCCTCGTAGGATCTTCTCTTCTCGTGCTCATATGCATGTCGGATACAGCATTTCCGGACTGGGGAGGTTCAGTTGCTAGGTGCATATAGGTTGAAAACCCTTACATCGAAGGAAGTGCACTGCCCCCTTCCTCCCTAAAATCCATTTAACTGCCTTGATATCCAAACAAGCTTCATCACTTTGCACAGCTGATCTTTAATTGGCTCATCACTTCTCCAGTAAGAGGCTGAAGTTGAGGTTCAACTTCAACATTGCTGCATACTTCAGACATGAAGTCTGCTATTATGTCCCGTATCTCATTGTGCCTGTTGATGATGAAATCTCCTCATTTACAGGACATAGCATGTTCAACAGAAAACACTTTGCCACAAACAAACGTTGTTGGCATACCTTCAGGCTTCTATCCATATCGCAATGATATCACATCACAAAGTCATCCTTCTGTTCCTTGCTTGCATGCAGAGACGTCAAGTTTGCTGCTCCTGTTGCCTGTGCTTCTTGCCAGGTTCATTCCCTGTACATTAAAATAACAACTAAAATGAAAACTATTTAGTATGATGCAAAAACAAGTTATTTTTTATCCTGTCCAATTATTTTATATGTATATAGTCTCCACTATAAGTCTGTTTTTTTTACTGTTTTCGTAACAATTCTGGAGAATTTGTGAACAAAACTTGTTATTGTGCCAAATCTTGGACCATTTCATTGGAGCTACTCTAATTTTGAACCAAAAATGGGATGTATCTCAGGAAAGGCAAAACAAGAGGGTGTCAAGATTGCCTCATTTAAAAGCTGCAGTTTTCTCTTTGGTGTACCAATAACATGTTGGCCACCCAGAAATGTCCCATATTTGAGCAAATTCTTGCTATTGGCCCATCCATAGAGCCAACAAATTAGTTGACTCTTGTGGTAAAGCCAACTAATTAGTTGGCCTCAGGTTGTTTTTGCCTCAAAGTCAGCTGTGTTTTGGGTACCCTTTAAAAATAATTGGACACAATAAAAAATAATCTGTTCAAATTAAACTCAATAAAAATGTCCCTATTGTTATATGTATATGCAATGTACATGCACAGTATGCATTCTTTCCAGTCACTCACATTCATTGCTTTCTGTATAACTTCTTTTAAGCCACATTTAGTTTACTTCCTCAATATAAATTTAGTATTTTCACCACTTGTTATAACATGTGCAGATAACTTTGGTGCTTTCTGTGGTAACATCTGAACTTGCAGATGGGATTACTCCTAAATTTTGGAAAATATGGTAGATATCACAGGTATCACAGGTGGATATGTTGGTGCTTTATCATCCAAGTTGATCTTATCACCATTGTTATAGCTGTCAAGAAACATTGTCACAGTTATCAATATTGTCACGGTTGTCAGGAATATTGTCATTGTTAGGACACCTGCATGAGTTGCTTATGAGGAGAAGAATCTTTTGAAGAGCAACATTTTGGATGGTACTACTATAGCCACAAATTGTGACTCTGATCATGCATGGGTGAGATTGTAACCTTCTTCATACGATGACGGAGAAGAGAAATTTCTTCTTCTGAATCACTGAAGCGTCAATTGCACATTGCCAGATGGACTGTATAGTGGCAAAAATTTAGTCTTGGTCGCCGTGCACAGAGACTTCTGATTGAACTTAGATCCTGGAGAAGGTGCATGTATTATGGCATATCTGTTGAAAGGGTATATATCCCAATTGTATATGAAAATTTGCAGTAATATTGTTCATGGTTATGCTGCGAATCCATGCCCTTCCTAATAGCCGTGATAATTCATGCTGAGTAACAATTTTACAATGGAGGATGCTTTGTAAGGCATTCTTTGCATTGATCTTTACGGGCTGTTTTTAGGGGACGAAAACTGTACAGCCCTTGTCCAATTAAAGGTTGTGGGATATGCCTATAGAATGAGGAGGCAAGCAGAATAAGAAAACATCCACATCAGGTTGAAAGTGTGTCGAATGACCATGATTAATAGCAATTGGTGCAGGATGGGGCATAGGCCAGGAAATTATGTATAAACCACTTTTCAAAGAGTTCTGTATACATCCAGCTATTCTTTGAAGCCCATACATGGAACCTCACCTCTACTCATTTGAGGCTTTAGGGACTGCCAATCGAAGACCCACCATGATGGGAATGGCATAGCCAGCAGCATTGCCAGCAACAGAGAACTGTTATCTGTACCTTATTACCAGTATTAATTATGGTTGTGGCATGCTGTACTCCTTTAGGACAGACTACTTTTGGTGGGGATTGGTCAAGTGGCATTCCTGTTCATCTAAGTTGAAGATCGGAATGGCTTGTCAAGAAGGTCATGTTCCTGCATAGTCTGCTTCAGAATCAGCAAATCACAGTAACATGCACTTTAAAATCTCAGGCTGGGAGGATACAGCACGCACTTAGGCCAGCGAATCTGCTGCTCGTAGGGTAAGGTTGTCATGACTTTTGAGGAAAGATCGCCATGATCCATCTGTAACAGATTTGTCCAATCCCTTTGAATGTGTTACAGCTTGCACAATTGCTATAACTTGATTCTTTGAGCTTGTATACCAAATACGCCATGGTACAGCCAGTCAGCGATGCTACTAGTTCATCCTCCTATTCTTCCGTGAGGTATGCAGTAGAACCACTTCTGGCTCCGAATGTCTGTCATGCAAGGAGCTTTTTGGAATACCAAAATTGATTCTGCTGCATGCCTGCGAGCTTGATACAACTTTTCTTCACTCCAATATTGGAGTAAATGTGGTCAGGCCCTGGTTGCTGCCAGGAAAGGAAGGTGAAATTTTACATTGGATGACAATACAATTTGATACATCAGTATCCGCAAAGGGTGTAGTTGTGCTTTGACCAAACCGCGAAAATCTGAGACGAAACATCGCTGTTTTGCCAATGTGCTATAAGGCCTTTTCTAGGAATTCCACCCTTTCCACGACTGCCCAGTGCTACTGATGAAGGGTGGAATTCCCAGAAAAGGCCTTATAGCACATTGGCAAAACAGCGATGTTTCGTCGCAGATTTTCGTGGTTAGTACATTTCTATCTACCCTAGCTTTAGTTGGAGCTTTTTCAGAAGTTAAGAACAGAATTTTAGAATAGTCGCGTCTTTACGCATTGAAGTCCTCTCTTCTTACTGTGAGAATTTTTGCCACCGTGATGGTGCTTTTTATAGTATGGTCAAAGCACAACTACACCCTTTGCTGATACTTTAGACCTGCTAACAAACCGGTACTTGGCATTAATCTAGGCGTTTGGTGAAGATGTCTGTTTAATACCATCTAGCGGTTTTGGATTTTCCTTGACCAATCCCGTGATGGAAGGTTTCCAAGGAACATTCGTTACTTCTCTGCCCAGTGCTACTGATGAAGGGTGGAGTTCCCAGAAAAGGCCTTATAGCACATTGGCAAAACAGCGATGTTTCGTCTCAGATTTTCGTGGTTAGTACATTTCTATCTACCCTAATTTGATACATCAGTGATGGTTTACAGGTAGCCTCTATGACTATCTACAAATAATTAATTAGTTGCAATAATTATCAATTTAGATATGTGCTGCTTGTTTAGAAATTCCTGCATGCACACAAACATAGTATGATAATTTGAATTTGGCATGACAAACAATCTACACATATTAATTAACAAGGTTTCCAACAGCAATTAAAGTAGCAATGCTACATGAAACTCACCATTAAATTGATGGTTATGGAAACCCTCTAGAAAGAGATGGCAGCATGCGCCAGTCCATGCCTCAGTTGTCTGTCGATGAATATTGCTAATGTCATATATGTGCGTGTTTGATTGTGTTTGCTGGCAAACTGCTTCTGAATCAACAAAGCTTCTATATATGTACTTAAAAGTTAAGACGAATACCAGTGCATCACTCCGTGCCACAACCAATAGGGTATGTAAAGACAATTTGTAGGTATATGTGGGTGTCTGCAGTTTAATTGAATCATCTGAACTTGTGTACATCTGAAATTTGTGTTTGAAGACTTAATTCTTAATTCTGAACAAGCAGTCGTGGAAATCCGAATGTCAAAGGTAAGAGTAGAAGATCCTCACCTATGTACTCCTATAAAGAGTTCTATATCTGCTGTCTTCCCTGGCTTGAAATACTGTATGAATATTAACACATTGACAACAGTAAGAACCGGAAGTGAATATTTGCACCCCGTTCTAACAACCGTAAGCCAAGGTCACGAGAGTGCGCCACGTGTCGTTTTCACTAAGGTTCTTTTTTGCTCTTCTATCTCGGCGGAACGTTGACACATTATATTGTAACCTTTGATTTTTCATGACTTCAAATGATACAGATTACAGAAATCACGGTAAATATGGGGGTAAAGGAAAATTCGCAAGACAGGATAGCTACAAAGTTACAGTAAGAATCAAAATGTACTGATGTGAATAACATGTGAACGAAAACGTTCCCAAATTTCTGCTGAGTTGCAGTCTTCAGTCACTTGTGCCTCAGCGAAAACATAGTTGTCATGGTACCTTTGGAAACAGACGCCAGGATGAAGATTCTCGTTGCAGGTGATGCATCCATGTGTTGTTTCCCGAATTCGGCCTTTTGGCGTTTGGCTACCAATCTTTTTGCACCAAGCACAAGCCCTTTTCCTGGTTTCAAATGTAGCACTCTCGTGTCTGAGTTGGCTGCCTGGTTTGAGGAGAAGAACGCCTTTAAGCGCCTTGACAGCTTTCTTCTTTGCCACAACACTATCGTCGTTTGCTGTTCTCTTCTGTGCTGTGCGTATTCTGGCAGAGAACCCATCAATCAACTGCTTGCTCAAAGCCACGCGAAAGTAAAACTGCTTGCCTATATCATCCAGCTGCCCTTTGGAAGCAATGTAGGCATTGTTGATAGCAATGTCCACTATAAACCAGAACATGTACTTCCAGTACTTTTTGCTACGTCGTCCACATGAATAATACTGTCTCAGCTGATCAGAAAGGTCGACGCCGCACATGTTCTTGTTGTAGCTATGCACCACCTGCGGCATCTGGACTTCACGTTTATCAGGAATTTTGGATCGTCTGTTAATGGTGAGTGGGTCTGTGTTGCCGTCTGTTATTGTTGTCATCAGTGTGACTTCTTTTTTGTCATGCCATTTTGTGGCAATGACACTCCCCTTCTGTTGCTCAATAAAATCCCCAGTTTTCAATTTTGCGGTCTTCAGATCATTTGGGTAGCCCTTTCTGTTCTGCCGTACTGTCCCAGTTGCATATGTCTTCTGCTGATGTAGGTCCTCCAAGAGTTTCAATGATGTAAATAGGTTATCAAAGTAGACATGATGACCTTTGTTAAGGTATGGTTTGACTAGTGCCATCACCACTTTATAACCCTGGTTTTGGCCCTCTAATGTTGGATCACAGTTTTCCTCACTCAGTTTACCTGTGTACATGATGTAGTTTGGTACGTATCCACTTTTTGATTCTGCTACCATCCACACCTTGATACCAAACTTAGTTGGTTTCTTGGGGATGTATTGAAGGTACGAAACTCTGCCTCGATATGCGATCATTCCTTCATCAACACTGATTTCACGGCCCAGTGTGTACACCTGCTGAAAAGTGTGGCGAGTGCTGTTAATGACAGGTCAAACTCTATATAGGGGATCAAAGTTACGGTCACCTTGTTTGGGCATCAAAGACGTATCATTTAAATGGAAGTAGCGCTCTAACAGTTCAAAACGTTTTCTTGGTAAAGTGCCTTTGATTCCCATGTTTGTAAAGAAAGCATCCTCACTCCAGTACAAATGGTATTGAGGGTAGTTCAGAAGTGCCATAATGATGTGTATTCCAATATATGCTCTTATCTCAATTGCAGTAATAGGAGTCCATGTCGGTTCAGGCTTGTTTGCTTGTTTTTGGGTAGCATAGAGGTTTGTTTCAGTTGCCATTTTCTCAAACAGACAGGAATCGAACATCTGTTCGAATGCTTCCAAAACAGTAGTGGGTTGAGTGCGTTGTTGTTGTTCTGGTACGAAGGGACTGATTGTCAATGGAGTAATATTGCTTGTCCATTCTTGGTTTGTAGCAATAGCTTCGATTTCCTGTTGCTCGTCACAAATGGGGCTGGGTACATCTACAGGTTGGATGTTTGATTCTGGCTGACATCTAGTTGGGGTGCTGGAGTGATTGGGTGGTTCATTTAAAATTGCAGGGGTAGTGTCGAAATCTGGATCATTGTCAGTGTGGTCTCCCAGTGTTGTTAAATACTTGTCCATCTCATCATCACTATATTCACTGTCTTCTCCATGCAGGTCACTGCGGTGAAGTCCGGTAAGTATGAAGAGCTCAGCACTGTTGCTCAGAAGTTCATCAATTCCTATTCCGGAGTTTTCCATTCTTGGTAGAACTTTATGATGGATAGTTTATTGTCTTTTCCTTTTTTATACTTTCTGTTTGCTGTTTTTGTTTCTATTTTTAGTTAAGATGACAAGCATGACTTGTACAGTGAAACCTCTCTAAACCGAACCCTCTGTATTCTGAAAACCTCTCTAAACTAGACGTGTTTTCAAGTCTCGCTCTCTATATTTGCTGTACATACAGAACCTCTCTAATCCGGAAACCTCTCTAAACTGAACCATTTCTTTGGTCCCAAGGGTGTTCGGTTTAGAGAAGTTACACTGTATATAGTCTTTTATTGTTTCTTTATGATGATTCAGTCTTTTGACCGCATTGTTTATTTAGCGATTTCTGATCATTCGGTTAAATTGCACTTTTCTCGCGATTATCAAATTACAACGTATATCATGTTAGGCATCATCAGAAAGATCTATTTTTACTCTATCCAACGATGTCATACAAGCATAGGGTTACTATAGAAAGTAACGGGGTAAAATCCACTTGAAAGTAGGCTACGCGATACGGGCGCATACGGCGCACGGTGACCAGAATGATGATGCAATTTGGGTGCATACGGCGTACGGTTGTCAATGTGTTAATACCATCCGATGATTGATTTTCTACTCTACTTGGTTATTTGAGTTAGTAAATCCAGTATTAGTCAGCACTGAAAATCCTGCCAGTACTTTTACTGACTTTTTGTGTTCAACTAGTAGTTGGTCCACTGTTTGGTTTCAGAGTCTTTCTGTTCTTTTGTTCACTCATGTAGTCTTACGACAACTACATTCTGAGGAGAACATTATTAATGTAGAGGAATGCAAACAACTTGGAACAGTTGACATAAGGGACTGGATGACATTGTTGCCATTAACTGTTGTGTGCAAGCCACCAAGCTGTCAAGACAAAGTGCTCACTGTCCTACAGAAGAGTGGGTTCTGGTGTAAAGATGACATTATCAGCAGCCTACTGAGTGAGTTCATTGTTCCAGTTTCATGTAGTGTACTTACTTCTTGTAAACATGTTCATTGCTGTTGTCATTTGGCTCTTCACATTTCCTAGTTTAAAGGTAGTTTACATCATGCATACACAGGATGGCAATTTATTTATTTATTTTTACTGTGCTTGTTACAAGATTCAGAATAAATTAAACTCTGCCTGAAAATTTAACTTATCAAATTCTATTCCACTGTACTTTGTTATGTCTATTTTCATCTCTTTTGTATTTATTTGGGTGCCTTCATAGTAGCCAATGAATATTGGTTCCCAGGATAATAAAGATTACTAATACTGATGCTGAAACTGATGGTGGTTGTACTGGATTATGTGCACACCTGTATAATATTGTACACAACCTGGTCATAAACACACAGGATAGTGGTTGTAGTGGGTTATGTACACACCTGTACACAACCTGGTCATACACACACAGGATGGTGGTTGTAGTGGGTTATGTACACACCTGTATACAACCTGGTCACACACACACAGGATGGTGGTTGTAGTGGGTTATGTATACATACCGCATGTGGGACATGTCCACGCTAATTCGGAGGTGTGAAAATTTCGGTCTTTTTTATAGCTTCGGTTCCAACTTGTAGAAGCTTTAGAGCGTCAAACGAGGGCTTAACAAGTAGGTAGACTTATAAATTTTTCGATAATTTCCCTGTTGAGAGGCCTGTAGTTATCGCAAAGAAACTATTGAGGTTTTTCTAAGCCCTACTTAAAAGCAAAACGCTTTGGGTACTACATGGAGGAACGCGTCTAAGACTATTTTTTCACATAAATAGCTATAGCAACACATTTACTATCTTTTCCATGCAGGGCATTGACAATTCCTCTCCAAAGCCGAGATTTGCAAAATTGGCCCTCAAAACGTAAAATTCAAGCTCCTATAACTTCGGGCAGGAACAAAAGTTCTCTTGCCCCCACATGGAAAAGTTGCATTCGATAAATAGCTCGATGTTGGCACCAAAAAACTGTCTCCAGCTTGTTCCCTTGCGTAGCACTCAGCCGAAAACTGGAATTTCGAAGAACATCCAGTTAGGTCACGAGCCATCATGTGACAAAACAACTGTGACGACAGAAAACGTCACTAAACGCAGATTCGTCTTTCGTATACGCCCGAATAACTGCTCGAATCACGGGATAAATGCGTGACTAATAACTTATAGGCGCTGAAAGATAACGTTTCACCCCTATGCAAACTGAGGAACACTATCATAACAAATCTAGACATGTCCCACATGCGACCTGTATACAACCTGGTCATACACACACAGGATGGTGGTTGTAGTGGGTTATGTACACACCTGCATACAACCTGGTCACACACACACAGGATGGTGGTTGTAGTGGGTTATGTACACACCTGCATACAACCTGGTCATACACATGCACACAAGATATGGTGGTTATAGTGGGTTATGCACACACCTGTGTACAACCTGGTCACACACACAGGATGGTGGTTGTAGTGGGTTATGTACACACCTGTATACAACTGGGTCATACACACTGGATGGTGGTTGTAGTGGGTTATATTGGACTGTAGGACTGACAGAATATGAGGGCTGGTTTGGATTTTTGGATTGTATCACCACTAGTGATGTCAAATGGGTGAGTGGGCTTCCAGAGTGCTTTTCATATACAATGTCTGACAAGAGTGTACAAAAATACTCATGGAACATGTGATAATATGTGACTCAGGGTGGAAAAGCAGTTCTGTTCTACAATAAAACAAGTAATTTGGGTAAAAACCTGTGGGGCTGCCTCCCCTCATCCTAAATTACTTGCAAATATGACGGTTTATCTCTGCAACAATGGTATCAGGTTTAAAAAGAAGTTTTATCCCTCAACTTTATATCTTTCACCTTCGTTGCAATTTTGAAGAAAATTTACTGCATTTTGACTGTATCAGCCACGGTTTTATCCTGAAGCATTACACCGTAGCTGAGACTTCGCCAAAATGTTGTGAATTTTCTTCAAAATTTCAACGAAGGCAAATAATACAAAGCTGAAAGATAAAACTTTTTTGATTTAGTAGTTTTCAATCAGTACTTATAACCTTTTAACCTACTCTCGTGTCTAAACCAGTGCCTTTTTACTTCTAACATAACATATAATACAGTAAAACCTCTCTGATATGACACCCACTTGGACTTAAAAATGATGTTGGATTATAAGGTTGTTGGATTAAAGAGGTGGTTTTCTATTGAAAAGGTGCATGTATGTGCTAA
The DNA here is from genome assembly GCA_963170055.1 of Halisarca cf. caerulea. Taxonomy (NCBI): domain Eukaryota; kingdom Metazoa; phylum Porifera; class Demospongiae; order Chondrillida; family Halisarcidae; genus Halisarca; species Halisarca cf. caerulea. The sequence continues at coordinate 441,973 of CAUJGJ010000003.1, forward strand.
TATTTGGTGTCAGTTTGAGAGGTTGTCAGTTTAAAGATGTGTCAGATTAGAGAGCTTCCACTGTACATTGAATTTCAGAGGTATATAGGATTACAGAGGATCCTCAGTATAAATGTTGTATAATATATGATGGTGCTCTGTATGTCTCAAAGTGGAGGTTATAGGTGGTAGTGTTCTTGTGAACTCGGGTTTGTAACAGTTCACTTCAAAAGCAATTCAATATTCAATCCCACTCGACAACATGTGGTTACATAAGAAGTATCAATCAATATCAAACAAAAATATGAATAAGTATGTAACAATACCATTGATGGGCACATGCACATGCACAATACTTAGTACTAGTATCTATAGCTGAAGTGTATACTACATCCCCCTTTCTCCGGTATATGATTTGGGATGGTGGACGAAAAGTTGCACCTGATTACGATCATGTGACAACACGTTTGGGTTTTTGGTACTTGTTTCCCGTGCTCTCAACATGGCGGACAACTCTGGTAGGCCGAGGAGTATGATGTGCTTGAGTTCTTTTCATGTGGCCTGAAGGGGTTTGAATGATGTAAGACCTGGATGTCTGTGCGGTCTTAATCACTTGTCCTGGTTCTGTTGCATGGGCCCTGGGCAGTGACGTATCGAGGAAACCGAGGCAATTGCCTTGGTGAAAAAATAGACTTGAAGTTTTTTATTTGCTTCAAATTCACTCTTACTGGGCTAAGGGACAACTTGAGATGATACATTTGAAATATCTAGAACAAAATAAGTTTAAAGTATAGGGTACTGCTACTAGCAGAATCCTAAATATCAATTTGCCATTTTGTTTGGGGCTTGACCGATTGCGCAATCAATTTCATTTTTATTGTAATGAGTGCTGTACTGTGCTTCTCTTCATTATTGAGTACGTAGACCTTGCCTCAGTGAAGAAAATAGTCTAGATATGCCACTGCTGAGTATGGACCCAAACAGTTTTATCTGGAGCTAATGGAGAGAGATCTCTGAAAGTGGCAATGTACAACCATTCAGGTACAAAGGGACTCTCAACTCGAGGTACAGTGATCCTCAACTGTCTTCCTATGAGAACCTGTGAGGGACTCAGACCGCACCATGGTAACAGTGTATTGCAGTAGGCAAGAAGGGCTGTATAGGGATCTGATAACTTCCATATCAAATTTTTTGACATTTGGTCCATCCATTCAGCAAACCTGTTGTCTTGAAGAGAATGAGGACTGTTGATAATGTGAGTAAAGTTGTACTCACGAGCAAATGTAGCCATCTCTTCAGAAGTATACTGACTGTTGTCCAAGGGAAAATCCCATGGAATGCCATGCCTGGAGAAGATTGCCTTCAGTGTGCAAACAGTGCTGGTTGATGTGGTAGTGTTCATACACTGCACCTTTATGTAACTTAAAAAATTATCAGTGAGGAGAAGGTAGGTCTTTCCATGGAGATGAAAGAAATCACTGGCAACACTTTCCCAGGGGTATCATGGGAGTTCTGAGGCTATCATTGGCTGACACTGTGGCACTCTTGCTTTGGTGCAGACTAGACAGGTTTGTACAGGTTGTTCCACTTGGTGCACATTTCACCTGCAGCTGGGGCCGCTAAACTGATGATGTGACCTGTAGAAGGCAATGCGGGATACCCTGATGGCTACTGTGGATTTTGTCTGGGGTCTCCTTCTGGATACTGTGTGGAAGAACAAGTGTTTTCCCCAGAGGAGGAGGTTGCTATATAGAAAGAGAGATGGATCACAACCCCCTCGTATCCCTACAAGGAAAAAACAGCCTCAACTGTTTGCCACCTAGGGTACTACATTCCAGGCTATGTCTCATGCACTTTGATTGCAAGATCAGCCATGTCCCTGGCCAGCTCCTTTATACACAGTGGATACCCTTTCGCATACAGTTTTATCTCCCAGTGAGACCCAAATTGAGGAAGTTTGTCTGACTGAAATCTGTGTCTATTACATCATATCATCTCTGCCCACAAGCTCTAACCGCCTAGATGCCTATCATAATGCTCAACAACAAGACAATGTCTATTCTAGGCTCATTACATTTTGTAAGGATGGCTAGCCCTGGATGAAAAAAGTCTCATTTTTGTATTGTATGGTTTTCCTCCCTTTTCTGTTGTGTACTGTGTTGTTACAGGGTGCCTAGAGTAGTATAGCCACTTGGTTAAAGGCTTCCCCTGTCAAAATAAGCTTACCTAACCTACCTATACCATTTGTAGGCACATGCACATTACTTAATACTAGTATCTATAGCCTAAGTGTACACTACGGTGCATGATCATAAGCTACCTCTATTGTCATGGATTGTACAATGGGAGCACAAGAGTAGTCGGTGCTGTCTTTTGAAATGTGCATGCTTGAAAATTACATTATTGCGTACCTGTAAGAAGGTGTCCAACTTCTCAATGACTTTGTTGTAATCCTTTTTCTCATCATCTGTGATATCGATCAAGGAGAGTACGTCTTAATTCTGCTGTCTCTCCCACGATACCAGCCAGCTTTTGTCCTCAGTCGATAGCCTGAATGCCTGGTGGAATTACTCAACCTACGTTTCCAATGTGGCCATTAGTAGGGTGATGGAAGATTGAAACACGATTGAGGTTGCAACTTCATGCTAGCCATACTGGTCCACTTCTGGCACCATGTAGTGTTCTTATGAACTAAGGTTCATAACAGTTCCCTCCAAAAGCATTTCAATTCAATCCCAATCGACAACATGTGCATGGTTACATGAAAAAGTACAATCAGTATCAAACAACTATAAATAGGTAATAGATAATTGATATATACTGTCACACCGGAATCTTTATCTGGCTGAACTTGTTTACAGATGTCACAATTCAGGAGCCATTTGCCAAAAAGACGGCATTCTTATCCATGGACACACCCAGCAAAAGAACACGATGCTCGCCTATGTGCTAGACTTACACTGATAGAAGTAGGTAGACTGACATTCAATCCAAACAAGGGTTAATTTGGCAAAGACAAAATTGTCTTTCTCAGGCATGTCACCAAAGAGGGAATCTCCCCAACTACATCAAGACCCATGCAGTATTGGAAATGAGCCACCCAACAGCAGCCTCTGAGTTCAGGAGGTTCCTAGGTATGGTCAATCAGCTATAGGCATGTTCTCTGCCAGATTGTCTGATTTGTCGCAACCTCTATGGGAACTACCACATGGGGATCAGCCAAAGAATCAGTAATTAATACTAGTTGGTCCAACCCACTATACACTGCCTTGTACAGCTTGACTGCTCCAACAGACTGGTTGCCATCCTCCTCCAGCAGCAGCCATTATCCAATTCCTGGGTGCCAATCACTTTCACATCTTGGTCATTAACAGACACAGAGAAGCTATTCTCCGATTAAGAAAGTATTCTCAGATTATGAAGGAAGCGTTGGCCCTGGTATGGACATGCAAGAGGTTTTCCAATTAATATATATATATATATATATATATATATATATATATATGCATATTTCCAAAATTCGTTATGAAAATAATATTTAATGCCTGCGGCTGCCCCTAATAAATCACAAAATCACAGAATAAATCAAACATCTTCATTTAATGGAAATATTTGATGAATACATGTGTATGCGACATTTGTCTAATTTGTTAGTGTTACAGAAATACAGCACAAAGATTGTCATTCTGTAATTTCAACAGGTGTTGAAATTATACTACTGGTACAAGGAACAAGAAAACTTCTTTATATCTTCACAAAGCCCTGATAAGGAAATGTAGCTTACAAAATCAAGCTGTGGACAATTTGTCTGTTGAAAATGTTCAGGTGCACGGCAAATCCCGAAGGGAAGCTTTTGAAGATATAGCACCCAAAGGGTCTGATGAAGGCTGTGATCATCCACGACTCTTCTGATAGAGGATCTGCCAGAACTTGCAGTTGGTATCCAATTTAATTTGCTGAGCACCATTGTTCCGGCCAATTGTGAGAGCTTCTCATCTACTGTTGGTTGTGGGTGCACCTCCCATTGCATGTTGTTATTAAGAGGGTGGAAGTCAATGCAAATTCTTGCCTCTCCACCCTTCTTTGGGACAAGGACTATGTCTACGCAACAGGGGGTTGATTCTTCAGCTGGGATGACAACTCCAGACGACTCGTCCAAGCACTTTTCTCCCTCAATTTCTCGCAGGGGGAGTGGTACATTCCTCAGGGTGAACAGAACAAAGGGTTTTACATTAGGCTTCAGTCGGATTTCATACGATTCCCCTCTCAGTGTTCCAAGACCAGTGAAAAGGGATAAGAATTATTGCTTGATGGGTTGCTTCACATGATTGCAGTGTTGACCAGTTCTATGACTCAGATAGCTGGTAGCCCTTGCAGGTTGTGTCTAATTTTGTTGACAACAAATGAAAATGCATGTTGACTGAAAGATGTGAGAGTTGATGGAACGGTGGTGAGGTTGTGTGTACGTGTGTTGTGGCAATGGGAGGGATGATGGAAAAGAGATGATAAGTATGAAAGTGCTAGTATATATAATATTATATATATATATGTATATATATATGTATACATTTACGAATGGGTTTTATCCTTGAGTTTTGTATTTTTGCCTTTGTTGCAATTTTGAAGAAAATTCACTGCATTTTAGCAGAGTTTCAGCCACAGTTTGGTATAACATATTCGCAAGTAATTCAGGATGAGGGGTGGCAGTCCCAAAGGGTTTTTACCCGAATTACTTATTCCGTAATAATCCTTTGAAATTTAGTGTGTAACACGCATTTGTCTGTTTAACACACATTTAGTTTTTGAATCACCTTGCCTACAGTAGGGAATTCTTTGGCAAATGGGCGGAGTTGAAGTCAACAGCAATGATTGCGTAAATAGGTTTCATCATGTGATGTCAGAATAAATGTATTGACAGAGCTATAGCATGGTCTATGGTTCCATACACTAGTGCAGTAATTGAGCATCCACATTTATATCCACACTTGTCACTATGACCTTTGTTGTAGGTTGTATTGTGTAAATAGAACAGTTTGATGTTGTTGCAGGCGTGTTATGTCCCGATCCAGCCCTAAAGCGTGACGTTATTTGGCTTCACACAACGAATTTCATTAACGTTGGCAATGTTCGGGTTTGTCACACGCTTGTAGTTAGTTTTTGGTGATGATGTCATATGCAAGTGGAATGTATACGCGAGTGTACTGAAAATATGTTTTTGGAACATGTGACGACACATGATTCAGGCTGGAAAGGCAGTTCAGTTTACAAGAAAATTTAATCGAAAAAGATGGTGGTAGAAATCTCAGCTTTTAGCTTTAATTGTGATGTAATATTACTAAAAGACCTAAAGCTTCAAAATCGAATCTTGGGGCAATGTGCATTACTCCTTTCAGTTTATGTCCATCTTGTGAGCGGGAACCTTGTTTTCAGGCAGAAACCCTTGTACATAATAGCCGTGGAGTGGAGCATCATCACCCAAGATTCGATTTATACCCCGTTTACACTGGCTCAGGTTGGCCCAGGCCCAAGGTGATGATCTGGGCCTGTGGTTAGCACAGCCCCGTTTACACACAAGTTACTTCACAAGGAAGCCTAGTTGTGATAAGAGGATTGCTACCTTCCATAATGAAATTTATGACCATGAAAATCTTTAGTGCAGTATATAACTTTATGTATGAAATTGAAAAAAAACATTATGTATTGTAGCATATTCTTTGTGAAAGTTCTGAAACAGTTACTATGTTCTGCTTGAAGCCACACCCTGAGACTCAATCAGGCTGGTATCACATTTGCACCTGACTGATAACACGATTGAAGAGTAGCCATTTTCTCAGCAAAGGTGTTATCATAACTGGCCCAACCACAGGCCCTGGCCTGGCCCAGGCTGTGGTT
>CAUJGJ010000003.1:452843-460343 GCA_963170055.1 Halisarca cf. caerulea
CTTATTTTCTCAAAGCAGCAAGCCTATGCAGTACTTTTATGTGGTATATGGACTATGCACAATCCCATCTGTATTGGGAAGAAATTGTTCAGTATTTGAAAACCTTTTTGCAACAGCCAACTTCATGTTTATTCAATGGTAAGTTATAAATAACCCATAGGACCAGTACATTTACATGTACATATGGACATGTTAGAGATATTCCAATGGTAGCCACTAGCTCTTCCTAGTCTCCTTCAGTGAAGCTAGTCTATTGTTTGGGTCCTGTATATACAACATGTACATTACATCAACCCATATCTCGACCTGCTGTTTCTCTTGTCTTCTAGTTATGGCTGATCTGAAAGCATTAAATTCTTTATCAGTTGAGGAAGCCATAGCAGTTTGGAAGGACTTCAGTGAGTGGGGAGCCAACCTAGTGTCTACGGCTGCCTCCAAGAACAGCAGGACAGTCAAGAGCATTGCATCTGTAATGGATACACATGGGTTTTCAGAGTGGTGTGAAGTACTGAAAGGTATGTGAAAGGATTGAGGACTAGCTTTAAGTATTATGATGTTTCAATGATTGTATCAATCTTCAGTTGACGCATGTGGGACATGTCCCTAGGCTTCCCAGAGTTGGCGAATATACTGCTTGGTAATTCCTTATTTTTTGCAATATGTAGTAGAATGCTCAATCAATGGTTTTGAGGCAGTTAAGCAAATCTAACATTGAACTATTTTTCATCCACATTTCTTTCTAGATCGTTCAACTTATTGGCGATTTATCCAGTAGTCAAGTTATAGCAGTTATTCTATGTAAGTAAATCAGAACATGGGCCTACAGACTATCTAACTTTCTACCAGTAAGGTTTTGACTATTGTAATAATTTTAAAGATATTCAGCCAAATTAATATTGGCAGCGTTATAAAAGATTCCTCAATAACTTGTCTGAAAACGAGTACATCAAAACCCCCATCGGTGGAAAGTTGAAGCAGTCAATGCTGATCACAATGAAACACTTGGAAGGTCCTTACATTGCTTTGCTGATTTACTCGGCAACATGGCATTTAGCAAGAAAAATCTTTTTTGTAAGGGGCCTATTTTTACATGATAATCATGTGATATTTGCTGTGACATCATCAAAACTATTCATACCATTGGAAGTGATGACAATTTTTAAAGCTGGGGAGCATGGCAAGGATTGATGCATCACAAGTGAGAACAATTCAGTGGAGGCAGGCCATTATCCAAATAATGTAGATGACCAGAGAAAGTCTAGTGTTGGTAATTGGGGACATTAGAGAGCTTTAGCATAGTGTAAAATGTTATGCAATTAGCTAATAGCATTCCGAGTCAAAGAATTTAGTGGTTTTGATAACGTCTTGAACGCAATAAAGGTACTAATAGCGTTGAGTTGACACGGTAAGGTGAGAATTACCATAGGGCCATTTTTTTCCCTAATGAAGGTACTAGTATAGATTTAAGGCTTGGTTTTAGCCCATTCATTGTTTCTGTAGTCGAGATTCGTCAAGATCAGTCATTGTTTTCTTTCGCGTTGCTTTTCGCTTGTATTTTCTGCTGTTTCGATATGGATCCTGTCAGTGCTAGCACTTCCTCCTCCTCTTCAACTATTCTGAATAATTCAGTGGACCTAACCCCATCGTCAGCCCAAGGAAAGCAGTCTCGAGTGCAATTTCAGACGAGAGACGACGTTTTGCTGTTGAGGGAGCTCACAGCAGTAGAACAACCTTTTGTTCGTAGAGCCAATTGCTGGGAAACCATTGCCTCGAACTTAATGGAAGAGTTCCCGGACAGGTTCAGTAAGATCACAGCCCGTTTTTGAGGGAGAGTGCAACAAATCTGATGGAAGCGTTTTTGAAGGCTGACACAAAGCAACGGAAGCAGAGTGGCACCGAAGCGGACTTTAAAGAGAAGGAGGAGTTGCTGGAGTCCTTAAGAGATAGGTTTGCTAACAAGTAATTAGAGTTAAAAACTCGTGGGGGCTGCCGCCCCATGCACTCGAATCACTTGCAAAGCATTGGAGTGTAAGTGCACAGCTGAACATTCATTGAACATACTGTTTATTGTAACTGGACGATTGTTTTGAAAACAATTGCCATATTTGGCAATTGTTTTCAAAACAATTCCTATAACTCATTCCTGTATAAATTCATACTTTTCTATTACTATTATATGAATTCTCTATTATAAGACTTTTCTTCAAATCCATATTATATATATATTATATATATCGGACGAGCGTTACACACCGGAAGTCCAAATGAAAACAATATAGCTGCTGGTACAATATAGGTTCAGGTGCTCCTAAAAAGGAGCACCTGAAGCAGGCTTCTCCAAGTGCTAAGCATAAGAAGAAAGGAGATTGCGAGAGGGGAGAGAAGATACGTGAGGATGCGATGCTTGCCTTGAAGGATACGAGGACCAGACAGGAGGATCTGCCCCAAAAGAAGAAATCGAAGCTATATAGATCTAGAGCAGATAAAGGAGGGAACATAAGTCTTCTCAGCTAAAACTCAGGGAGAAGGAACTGGAGTTGCGTGGAAAAGAGCTTGTTTTGGAAGAAACAAAGGCCAGGCATCAGAAGGCCATCCAGCAGCAGAGTATTGACCAAATGATGCGGATGCAGACCATGATGCAGCAGCAGATGGAGCAAATCACAACCTTTTTTTCAATGCTAACTAAGAAGAAACAGTAATATTATACATACAACATGAAACTTTAAGTTAATAGTTACTGCAAATATTCACTTAGTAATGGTGATTGCAAACCAAAATGTTCTGAAAAGGGCCATGATGCCATATGGACTCATCACCATCTGGAACTTTAAAGCATGCACGCGCTAGTGCCCACTGTAAAATAATCTTTGACCATGCATGGGTCTTGGCATGGGCTTGGCTGTCCCATTGATAAACCCACACACATATGGCAAGGGACGCAACTTGTGCACAACATCTGCACCCTCACCAATACGGAAACTGTTCAGCCAGGCAACTGGTAAACTGTCTATAAGATGGTGCCATTTGGTGTACAGTATCTTGAGAACTAGGTTGAAGATGATACTTAATTCAGCTACCCCTCTTCCAAAGATGCTCTCCAAATTTTCCAAGCGGCTTGGATATGCTAACCTTCGAAGCAGGATGCAGAATCCCTCTAAGCCACTACAGTGTGTCCTGTTTAGGGCCACAAGGTCCTGAGGTATGCCAAGTGCTGCGCAAAGACCCGGAATATCGGCTTTTTCAAAGCGAAACAAAGATTTGCACTGATCATTCGCAAGCTTCTCAAAATTTAGCCGTGTACCATGTTTTTCCAGTCGCAGACCTTCCAATTCCTTCTTTTCGACTTTTCGCTCTAGTAAGGAAAGAAAAACAAGCTCTTCTATGTCCGAGTCATCATCAGAATCAAGAAAGGACAGGAGCATTTCTTTGTCTTCTGTCATGGACACCATTTTCTTCTACAACAATATGTTAAATACAATTTCCGATATTCATGTGAACGTTAACCTTAGGCTATAGCATAGTGTAAAAACGTGCTAAAGCTCTCTACTGAGATTGAGTTATTTGGCGCCAATGAGTGATATTAAAGAACAAGGTATGTGTATATTATTGAGCTTTAGTGTAAATTGCAGGACTACTTTGATAACCTAAATACCTTAACCCTTTTTCGTTCGCGTTAAGTTTTTTCGCATGACCCTTATCTTGCACGGGCCTATATATAGGCCGCGAACTTTAAGTTTGGAAAACTGCTTGTGTTTCGAAAGTTAATGACGGAAACTGTTTTGTTTTGGTTTAGAAGCTATAACACAACATTCTTCAGATAATTTTGAAGGATATTTTGTTCCTTTTGCCAGTTAACAAAGAACAAAGACGGCAAAGAAGAACAAGGATTACTTGAATGAATTTGCGTATAATCTTCGCCGTAGCATTTACTTCTTGTTCTTTTTTGTTTCTCGACTAAAACATCTCTTAGTAACCTGTTCTTACATTCACAAAGACATCCTTTAAACGTTACTAACTTCTGCTTCGTGTTCGACGATTACACGCAGAAACTACTTGAATTCGAACACTCCTAACCAGTCGTGAAAGGATACTCTTTTTCTCTAAAACTGAATCTATCAGAGTTATCCATCATCTTGCTGGAAAACTAAAGCAAAAACACTTTCTTTCAATACAAATAATGCAATCCATGAAGACATTTCCGCGTTTTTGTCTCATTATAATATTCATGACGCAAATATTCAGTATATTCACGAATACTTTTGTATACGCAGACACTTTTATAGCTTATATCTCCCATAATACATATGCTATGACTATGAAACTATACAAATAGCTTCAGTACAAGATGCTCTATCGAATGACGTTTTCCGTTTGTAATTCGGCCGAGGTTACGCAATAGTGCAAGTCTGCAGGAAGAGCCTAAATATAGGCCCGTGCAAGATAAGGGGTTAAAATAAGATAAATCATTTATAGGTAGCTATTCAAACGTTTTGAACTCAAAGCTCAAAGCATAGCTGTTATGTCCAGGGGTTTACTTTCTTTTCCGAGGTCTCAAGCAACAAAACATGGGGCATAACTCGAACGGTAAAAGGTACAGAGCTCCAGGAATCTTTCACCGTGGTTTCGACTATTGGGAACATGATGGACCTACTCGCGATTCTCCAAGTTGAGATTTTTACCATGGCCTTTTTCGAAAAAATTTTCCGCTCGAACACAACTCTTCTTGAGCCTGTTGTCACATGCTATCACATGTTCTAAGAAAGCGTTAGAACATATTTCTCGTATACTCGGGCATTCGTTCCGTTTGAACATGACGTCTTCACCAAATCAGGCTATGTGTGCGTGACAAACCCTTGTGGTTACTGCTATAATGAAATTCATTGTGCGAAGCCGTATAACGTTACATGTATGGCTGGATTCGGACATAACACACCTGTGTTCTCAAATAGATATGAATGGCAATATTTTGCCTCGGATAAAGGTTTAAAAAGCACCAAGTGTACAATAAATCATAATGCAGCTCAATCAACAAAGCTTGCTTCTAAACAAAAACATCATGGAAGATCATGTATATGTCGCATGATTTGACGTCGTCGAAGTGATGATTACGCTTAAATTTCACCCCATTAGCACAGTAGTGAGCTTTTGGACATGTTCCACATGCAAATATATTCAGCTTCACAAAACATAGTCTAGTGACTGTGGATATACTTGATGTCTTACACCATCATATAGTGAGGTGCACATGTGGATGTGTCTTATACCATAACAGTTCACTACGTATTCCTGCAATAGATCAGTGTTGATTTGGTCTCTATCAATGCAAACTATCATTCTGTACATCCTCACAACATACAAAGTTCAGAGGATTATGTTTACATAGCATACAACATTGGTTCCATTGATTCCAAACAGTTCACCCATTAACTCCTTCCACACTTGCACATGTCTGAGTGAATGCACACCCACACCCCATACATGGGGGCCCGGGCGTGCACACACACACACACACACACACACACGCACGCACGCACGCATGCACGCATGTACACACACACGTACACACACACACACACACACACACACACACACACACACATGCACACACACACACACACACACACACACACACACACACACACACACACACACACACACACACACACACACACACACACACACACACACACACACACACACAGAGACTGTTTCTCTTGTCTACTAGTAATGGCTGAACTGAAGACATTTAACTGTTTATCAGTTGAGGAAGCCATAGCAGTTTGGAAGGACTCCAGTGAGTGGCTAGACAATCTAGTACCTGTGGCTGCCACCAAAGACAGCAGGACAGTCAAGAGCATTGTATCTGTAATGGATACACATGGGTATTCATGGGTGTGTAAAGTACTGAAAGGTATGCAAAAGGTAGTAAGGTAGTAGTGCAAAAGTATTGTGGTATTTCAATGTTTGTATCAATCTTCAGTTATATTTAACTACACGAAGTATAGTCTTGTGAGTCTACATATATACTTGGTATACACTTGACATCATCATAATAGTGAAGTGTGCATGTGTGGATGTGTATTGTACCATGACAATTCACCACATATTCCTGTAATTGGGTGTGCTGGTGGCTCAGTAGGTTAGCACTGGAAGTTAAGTAGGGAGCAGAGGGCACCACTCCACCCATGTGCCATTTGATGCTTAATTTTTCCCTACACCCCCTGCCACCGACTTGGGAACAGAATATAAGATGACCTACTTCAGCTACTGAACAATAATTTGATTTGATTTGATTCGATTGTGATTGTGTTTGTGAGTGAGTGTGTAGGATACTGGGGGACTTAGGAATAGCCTCAGGCTAATGGCCCACCCAGTCAAACTAAGCAATAATATTATTATTACAGTCTTTTTCGATTGGTTTAACGCATTTTTCGTTTCATTTAACGGATGTTGCAATTCATTTAACAAACATTTCATTCCAATTAACGGACATTTCATTGCAATTAACGGAAGCGGTATTGCACAAGTTTGGAGTAAATTTGAAGCAAAATCTAAAGACAAGCTTTTCTCAGCATGCTTTGTTTTTGAATGCTTTCCTTTTTCGTCCTTGGACAAAGGATACCTCTTTAGACGGTAGCCCATGGTTTGCGTACATCCACAAGGTGCCAAGAAAGATAGGTAATGTAATTTCATCCTCCGTTCGCAATCTTCTTGCTCCACACTACTAAATCTTCGGCATACGCCTCTATCTAACCTCTATGCTTGTAAACGAAGGGTTTGAAAGCTTACAAAACTTTCTTTTGTTTCTGATTTCCCCCTTCAAAGTTGTATCTCTCGAACACTTTCTTTGTAAATGCTCAAGTCTTCGAAAACCTCCTAAAGAAAGTGATTGTATCCGAGAACTAAAGTTTAAGAACTTCGAAAGCGAAGTGTCCTGAGTAAAGTTGGGTATTTGGTAGAAACTTGCTCCGAACTTGAGCTACAGCGTTTCTGTTAATTGCAATGAAAAACGCATTAATTGCAATGGAACTTCTGTTAAATGAATTGAAACGTCTGTCAAATGAAATGAAACATTTATTAAACCAATTGAAAAAGACTGTATTATTATACATCAGTGTTGATTTGATCTCTCTCAATACATACTACCATTCTGTACATCCTCACAGCATACAAGGTTCAGAGAAAGGTTACCATAGTGACTAACCACAAGGGGTTAGCGGGACATCACATCCCCTTGGTTGCCATGGTTACCAACCTCCATGCAGCTCAGTGATCCAAGCAGTGGGAACCATAGACAGTGGTTTAATCCTTGTGGCAACTCATCAGCATGATATACCCACTCCCCAAAACCACATCCATCTACCATATCCCTTAGCCAGGCTTTGGTTACCAACCACATTACACACAGACACTACAATGCAGTTAATTGGCAACCACCTCAATCAGTTGTTGTTACAGTCCTGAAACCACAAATATTGTAATGTGGTTTTTGGATTGTAT
>CAUJGJ010000003.1:472843-552843 GCA_963170055.1 Halisarca cf. caerulea
TACTGCATGTCCGTGTATATAGACACATTAGATATTCTAATGATATCCACTCTTCTCAGTTCCCTTCAATGAAGCTAGTCTATTGTCTGTGTTCTGTACATACAACATGTACATTACATCCACTCACATCTTGACCTGCTGTTTCTTTTGTCTTCTAGTTATGGCTGAGCTTAAAGCGCTTTGTTTATCAGTTGAGGAAGCCATAACAGTTTGGAAGCACTCCAGTGAATGGGAAGCCAAGCTAGTGTCTGTGGCTGCCACCAAAGACAACAGGACAGTCAAGAGCATTGTATCTATCATGATAAGTGCACATGGATATTCAAAGAATTGTGAAGTACTGAGAGGTATGTGAAAGGAGGGAGGACTGTAAGTATTGTGATGTTTCAATGTTTGTATCAAATTAAATTCTTATATGACATATTTAACTATATAACAAACTCAGTCTTGTGAGTGTACATATACTTGGTATATATGTGGATGTGTATTGTACCATAACAGTTGACTACACATTGCTGTAATACATCAGTGTCGGTTTGGTCCCTCAATACAAACTACCATTCTGTACATCTTCACATCCAGGGTATTATCTGGGGTCAATTATTGGGAGGGACCTACACATCTGTATACGTATGTACACATGCACATGTGGTGTGCCACAGGCATGTGTATTCAATGATATTATAAACACGCTCATGCATGCAGCATGCACATCAGGTTTTCTTTTAGGATAATGATGAAAACGGGGCAATAGCAAAGTACAGTGATGTAATGGGGGGGGGGGGGGCAGATATGTATGTGGAATGCATGATAGTGGTCTAAACTAGGGGGTGTGAGGGCATGCTCCCCCAGGGAAATTTTCAGTTTTAATGCCTCATAAGGTGATAAATGAGCCTGTTTTATGCCACTCTGAATACAGTACACAGATCAGTCTGTTGCAATTGTCCACATGTTATAGCTAGTAAGGCCCCTAGGAATCCATTCCAAAATTAAGGGAATTCTACTTCATGATTTCCCCTATTCCGTTTCATTTCATTTTGCAAAATGCAGCATGTGTTTGGTAGGAAATGCAGTGAAATATATACCCAACTGTTAGCAGAAATTGAACAGGCAGACTAGGGTTATACATAGCAGCAATACTAATAATATGCAAAAGCCACCCTTTCCACATATAAACCAGCTTTGATTTTTTCTTCTCTCTTAGGGTATTCTCCTTTAGCTTAAGGAGAGTTCTTTTTGGCCCTTTTCCTAGCTGGAGGGCTATTTTCTCCATCCTAAACCATCTGGCTGTAGGATTGCATCATACCACTGCATTATTGGTGTCACTTTTTGTGGTTAATAAATTAATTTAAGCCTACAGCAACAATGTAATAATTTCAGATCATTCCATTTCAGACTACACATTCTTTGTATTTTGTCTGTTTTCTATTAAAATGGATATCTAGGGGCTTTAAACTATATACACATATGAGACATGTCCAGATTTGTTATGATAGAGCTTCCCAGTTTGCATAGTGATAATATGTTATTTTTGAGTACCTTTAAGTTATTAGTCACACATTTATCTCGTGATTCAGCCTGATATTAGGGCGTATACGAATACCAAATCCGCAATTAGTGACGTTTTCTGTCATTATGCACGTTTACTCCGTCACATGCTGACCTGTGACCTAGCTGGATATCCTTCTGAACTCTGGTTTTCGGCTGAGCGCAAAGTGAAGGAACAAGCTGGAGACAGTTTATAGGTGCCAACTTCAAGCCATTGTAATATGCAATTTTTCCATGCAGAAGCAAAGAACCTTTACTCCTGTCACAAGTTACAACAGCTTCAATTTTGCTGTTTGAGGGTCGTTTTTACAGATCTCGGCTTTGGAGCAGAATTGTCAATGCCTCTGCATGGAAAAGTTAAAATGCTTCACTGTAACAATTTATGTGAAAGAATAGTCTTAGAAGCATTCCACCATTTTTGCGCCCAGAGTTTTTCGCTTTTTAATAGGGGTTAGGAAAACCATACGAGCTTCTTCGTGAGAGGTCAGATCTTTTAAAATGGTAATTCTCGAAACGTTTATGCCTCTACCTACATGTTAAGCCTTCGTTTGATGCTCTCAGAACAAAGGCTGTAAAAAACACTGAAATTTTCACACCTCCGAGTTAGCGCAGACATGTCCCACATGCTTAGGAAAGCAAGTAATTCGAGTTGAAAACTCGTAGGGGCTGCCGCCCCACACACTCGAATCACTTGCAAAGCATTGAGGTGTATGTGCACAGCTGAACATTCACTGAACATACTGTTTATTGTAGCTGGACAGTTGTTTTGAAAACAATTGCCATATTTGGCAATTGTTTTTAAAACATTTCCTATAACTCATTCCTGTATAAATTCATACTTCCCTATTACTATTATATAAATTCTCTATTATAAGACTTTTTTCAAATCCATATTATATTTATATATATATATTATATACCGGACTAGCATTACACACCGGAAGTCCTAATGAAAACAATATAGGGATACGCAGGTAAGTTATGTCCGAATCTAGCCAAAACATGGGCGTTTTGTGGTTTTCACGTCATGTATTTCATTATCACTGAATTGCGTGGGTTGGTCATGTGCCAGTAACGTGAATCAGCTTAGGAAGCTCAGTAACAAGAAAGTAGAAGCTCCAGACCATACCCAATTTACACAGCACGTTCTGTTCTCGAAATTCTAAACATTAGTTTTTGGATGTTAACGCTTTCTTTGGCAGGTTGGATAGAATGTACGCCGATTTTAAGTGCAAACTGGATATTGGAAGGGAAGCCGTGGATTCGACATCGAGGGAAGTTGACAATCTTTTTCCAACTTCTTCGATCGTTTAGAACCACGGAGCTATGTAAGATCGTATGATTGATTTGGCCTTGAGAGAATTAAGCCTTCTTCGGGCAAATTTCTTTGTGAAAGGCTGAGATCTAAATGGCGGTCCATGACTACAAAAATGTAAGGAGGATTTCTAAAAGGTAAAGCTATATTTCACTGCGTATACTTTTGATTGTTTCGTGCGAGATATGCCGCACTATTTCTTGTCTTGTCCTGGCTGGAAAGCCACAAAAGGCTGCACAAACAGCCAAGGAGTAGAATTAAAAAGTATACGCGGTGAAAATGTAAGTATTGATCCTACGTTCATTTCAAACCCACTTTATAAGGTTTAAAAGCCATCATCCAGATCTCTGCCTTTGCACTAAAACTTTTTTCACCACGAGCACATACAACTCTAGCCATAGACTAGTCTATGTCCTAGCTGAGATTTCATGTGATGTCACGTGACTTTACCGAAGGAAGATAACTTTCACCACAAAAAACTTCATCGAAAAACGCGGTGGTAGAAATCTTCGATTCTCAGCATGAAACTTTGAGGTGTTGTCCCCAAAGGGTCAAACCCCTAGAATCCGAATGAGGGTCTTTGTATGTTGTTTCGTTTGTTTTATGTCCAACGGATTGTAATTGATCACCTTAGAATTTTGAACAAATTGTTGGACAGAACAGCCATACAGTGGAGCCTGAAGACCCTGATTCGGATTTAAGAAGTTCGACATCTGTGTGTTCTTTTAAGCCCAGTTTTGTGTCCAAAAGCCTAAGTTTCTACCACCGCGTTTTTGCATTTTTATGTTTTCGTATACAGTTAGAAAAACTCGTCATACAAAGTTTTGTGTCTCTCCATAAGAATCTAAAACACTCAGATACAAAGTAGATATGCTTAACAAACAATACAAAGCGTTTTCTGGGCATCACTAGTCGTGCACATGCAAAACAAACCGATTGATTTCACTACTTCAATAACGGCGGCCATTTTTGTTTATGTCCAAATCGGACATAACATGCCTGTGTAACCTATGTGCCCCCCCCTCTAAAAGAAATCCTGCACATGTGCAAACATGCACAAGTACTTATACATGAATAAATCCTTGCATGAGTGTTTATGTCATGCTGTTGGCGCATAGCTGAACCATGTGAAATTTATATTTAGAACTCTTAAATTTTGACACATGCATTCAATGTAATTGCTACAAATACTTACCATTGGACTTCAGATTGATTATAACAAGCTTAAAATGATATATACCCATTTTTGGCAAATTGTACTTTTTGGGCCCCTATATTATTTTTACTTTTACCAGAAGTGTCTGTAAGGTCCATAATGATGTCTATATATACTGTCAAACTTGTTTACAACAATACCCTTGGTGCCACTAAAATGTGCTGCTATAACCAACTTGTTGTTGTAACCAGGACATTTAGTACAGGCCATTGAATCCGTTCCCGCTGTGTGTGTTGTTTAAAGGGATTGATGTTGTAAACAGTGACTTTCTAACCAAGTTTGACTGTATATGTATATATATATATATATATATATATATATATATATATATATATATATATACATATATATGTCAACGACATGGCAAACGTTAAGGCAGTACTAAATACTTGACTATAATTCGACTAAATTGGAACGTTTGCTCCTCATTTCATCAGTGAAGAGTCTTTTGGAGCAGAAGAGATCTTCGAAGCGTTAGTTTTGTGAACAACAACAATTTCCAAGCAATTCGAGTTTCCAGGGCCGTAGGCGGCCCACGAATTTTTTGAACTCCAATTGCTCGTTACAAATGGATTCATGATTAATTTTTAGAGTGACTATTAAATAAATTAAACAGGTGCAAAGTAGTACAAAGATTGTAGCATGCAGTTAGTGAATATTAGTTAAGATCAATGTCATAGTATATAGTAACGCTAAGTCTACTTAGATGTGAAGTGTCCTTCAGCAATCTGAAGAACAAACGGCTCCATGGCTGCATGGCTTGGTTTTGATCTTGCTTCACGAATACACAAAATGGAAGCACGCAGCAGAGCAAAGCTCAATCTGCATCAAATCAAGTAAAGCATTTGGGAATATAGAATGTTCTTCTTATCACTCAAAAGATGAGCTAGACATTTGAAGAAAGTGCTGTCAATGCCTCCCTTACCTCCCGTGCAGGACAGAACTATAATGGAGTAAAACTTGCATGCTCCACTTCACGAACTCGCTCCTCGTATTGCCTTTTCTTCTCCAATTTGTGTTTGTAATATGTTGCTGTCAGAGATGATTTGCGGTTCGATTGGGTGCTAGGGTTGAAAACCCGTACATCTAAAAATACCTTTTTGAACAGACCACCCCAGGAACCGAACATGGCAATATCAAGTCTAGCTTGGTCAAGAATGATAGCTGATTGATGATGTATTACTTCTCCCTGGATTGGCTGCAGATGAGGTTCATTGGAAACTCCATGACATATATTGGTCAGTAATTGAGCTGTTAGGTCTCTGATCTCTTTGTGGTATATGGAGGGGAATCCTCCAGTGGGAAATGAAGGGGCATGTTCAATGCTGAAATGCTGACCACATCCACAAGTTGAAGGGATATTCTGGAGGAGCCAACCATATCGGAAAGCAATTGCATCCCTGAAAGCGGATTTGTGAAGAAGGAAATGGTGGGCTTCGAAGGGCAAAGCTGTCACACAGGTAGATGCACCTTTCTCTTGAGCCAGTTCTACGCATCTCTTTTGAGCAGGAGTAAATTTTGATAATCAGGGCTTCCATCTGATCTGCAAGGTCTTTGTGACGCTTTGAGCATCTTTCATTCTTGATCTTCTTTTAAGCATGCAGCTGCTATGGTGAGATCATAATCTTTTTGCTCCATTAAGCATGATTTCAGAGGCTCACACATGAGGCATAAAGTCTCGTGTGCCTCACTTGCTGTGATGGTGGGATTGCTTATGCCTAAGCCTCCTAAACGGGGTGGGACAGAAAGTAAGGCTCAAGCAACATCACCAGGACAAGCTTGACCAGTGAGTGTAGGCAATATCTTTGAGACTAGAGTTTCTTCAATTGGTCCCAAGAGATCAGATGAACTCAGAGTGTCCCATTTAGTAATACGTATGAGATAGGACCAATTCGATTGAAGACCATGTCTGAGGGCAGCATATATAGCAGTGTGGGGTTATGTCTCCCCAGGTCAAAATTACAACCATGTGTGCAGGACAAAACAACTATGTTACAACCTTGATTTGACTTTCCAACCATGTTTCATGGCTGTTGCAACAAGATTTTACCTGATATGATATCCACAGGCCATTTACATGCTTGAAACAATTAAGCAGGTAACCACCATGCATGCTTACTAACAACGTACAGAATTTACCATGAAGAGGAAAGCATAGAGTCCATAACAGTATAGAAATTGCAGACTGATATAGGGCAAGATGGACATTGGTCTGGACAGACAGGCATAAGGCTAGACAGCCGAGACTGCATGGGTTCAGCATACAAATCCCTGCATCATGCATATGGGATATAATAATACAATGCTATTTAAATTGAAAATATGGGATGTATTGGAATTTTCACACTGCACCCAGGGCACAAACCTCTGTCTTAAAGGGTTATACCAGACCTAGCTTTGCATCATCTCTAGCCCATTGCCCCTCTGTCCATACCTCTCTATTATCTATGTCTAGACCTATAGACCCATCTGGTCCGACACATGCATGCATGCTCATCCACAAGTCTGTGTAGCCCTATGCAACAATTATCTCCACCTTATTACTATGAAGTACTTTTTGGGACTAATGGCTGCCAGCAATTCATAGCCAGTACATCCGATCCTGGCTAAGCGTTGCCGGCATTTGCAGGCCTATATTCTGTCACAGTTTGTTGTCTGCAGCTTGCTTAGTAGTTGTAGATACAGATCATTTCCAAGGGGTTCATTTTTAAGCATTAGTGTTATAGGATTTATGGTCTGAGGATGTTCTTAGCTTCCTATATAATTATGTGGATTGAAAAAGGTGACGTCACGTGATAGCAACGTGCCTTCTACGCATGCGCGAAGAAATGCTACATTCAAATTCGAAGGTACAGAAAGAACATACAAAGAAAGCTAGCGTATAGCTTGGTTCTATAAGATGGCATGTACGACGTACTGTCTCCGAGCGACTCGAACCTGAAAGCGAACACGCGTGTTGTTGTTCACGTCGAAGAGAAAAAGCCGAAATTTTAATTTTGTAAAGATGTTGGCATTGGTTCTTCGTGATCTTAAGTGAGTTACTGCGCTGCGGTTTGCTTGATGCTATTTGGCTTAGCCATCAATATTATAACATTTCGAATGTTTGTTTTTCTAGATGACTGAATCCAGTTAAATTACTCGAATAACAGCTGAATATGGAGGTAACAAAGGAACGTATACTGGATGGAGAGATACGCAAAGATACCGTAGTAGACGAAACCATCTTATCTTGCTTATGTACGATGACAATGTTGAGCAAACCTCTTTTTTTCAATTTTTTACCTTGTAAATGTTTGAATATGAATTCCAATATTGATGGGGATTAAATTTCATTTTGTAGTATTATAGTTTAATAATATAATATATAGTATGTATTAGTATAAATTATTCCATACCAGCTGTATAGTAGAAAACATGGTAGTTACTTGCTGTTTACATGGTAGCTACATGGCAGAAACATGGCAAGTACAGTTTCAATTTCAAGGTGTTTAACTGCCGTTTTCTTCCCTGTAACATGCAAGTTACAAGCTTATTACCACATTGCTGAAAACATTCTTGAAACATTGTAGAATGTGGCAAGTTTTTTTGACCTGGGTCTCTAATCTTTGCCAATATTTGATTAACTCACTTTTCCATTTAGAAACTTTACTTCTGATGTTCTCCTCCACAAATACAGATGAACCTATTCCACCACCTAGATAAGTGGCCCGTCAGTTACGATCATGATACCGGATTCTCCAAATATCTTTTGGGCCAATTGAAGGAACTCCTCTTTAGCAAGTAATTTAGTCTTAGACTAATTGCTGTAAGCATAGTACCCATATCTAGGCCTTTTCTCACTCAATTTATCCCACCACCAGTTTTTCAAACTTTCAATGGTGGCACCAGCTGCGGAATCATCTGCATACCAGACTTGGTTAGTAAGTGATTGCAATTTCTGAATAAATGGCAAAGTTCCTATGGCATACATTGCCATGGCTAAGGGGTCTCCCTGCATTGTCCTTTCTTATGAAAGAATGGATTCAACATCGGCAAAATGGTAGGATGGATCCCTGTGTGTGTTGATGAGGATTGGAGCAAGAGAATGCTCCTGGTGTTCATAAGAGAACCTTGTCGATTCGATGAATTGAATGCGTTTGTGGCATCTACAAAGAGGGCTGCTTGTGTTTCAGATTGGGAGAAGATAGATGACATGGTATGAAATGCAGTTTCACAACCTGCTTCAAGGCCAGCACATAGTTGCATGGATCCCCCAGCATTTTGTAGATCTGTCTTGACTACGTTCATGATGGTTTTACCAATCATTCTGTGGATGACTTCACCAATTCCAATGGGCCTCACACCCGGGTTTTTGGTAAGAGGAATAAGCCTATAAGCTGAGTAGGCAATAAGGCAAGTGGGGTCAACGTATGACATACATAGTCGTTTTGTAATGTTTGCAAGGGCTGAGCAGAGATCATTTGATGCATCACCAAAGGCAGTACACAATCTTCTCTAACACCTGGCATCAACACTAGAAGGACCTGCTGCACTTTCAGTCCTAAAAGCAAACTTCCTTAAATCCTCACCTGAAATGCTGTCAAAAATGACATGCAACAAATGTTATTCATCTAGGCCTTCAGGTAAGATTGTGTCAATAGTAGCAAATTTTGGATTTGGATGCTTGTCTTTCAAAACCCGATAAACCGAAGAAGTACCTGAGGAGGTATTAATTGAATCATCTAAATTCAAGATTACACTCTCTGATTTCATGGACGAACGTTGTAGAGCTGGACAAACCTTGCCCTTCATCATTAGGTTGGCAAACTCTCTGGATTCATCAAAAGAATCCTTCTGAGAACAAGGTTTAAGGGATAGTCTAAGACGAAATTGAATTGTTTTGGCTTTTGCTACAAGAACACTGATTTCACCACTTTTCCAAAGTTGTAGTCATTTCTCAAGACAAGTTACATGATCTTTAGTCTTGGATTTGCATGAGGCTTCTGGAGTAAGAGGGCAGGCATTGTCATGGCAGCAGTGATTGCAAAACCTTCGAAAGAAGAAGAGGTTGTGAACACAGGGTATTTATAACCATCCAGGAATAAAATGCAAAAATGGCCGTCTTGAAATAGCTTCACGAATTATCGATTGTTTCTACTTAGTTGACAAGATTTCCTCCCAGTTTTTCTTACTGGACAAAAGGTGTATATATTCCGCACATGTTGGCACATAACTAGCGATTGTTTCTAATGTCTGAAGGAAGATAGCGAGCTAGGAATACATAGCAGTTTCAGACAAACTTCGCCTCAGTCGCACCTTTAGATCCTTCTCAAATCATATGAAACAACACGATAAGACAGAACAAGTGGTGAGCTATCCGAAAATCATTCCGGGCTATAGGTTATAATCTTCCGTAAGAAAGTTATAACCAAAAAACCTGTTTTATTCACCCTTCAAACAGCCAAAAGTTGACATAAATGGTCTACACAGGGTGTTTATAACTGTCTGTTGCTTGTTCCGATTGTGGGCGGTGCTTGTTTTCCACGTCATCAATTAGCGGCTGTTTTTAATGCGTCATTTGGCGTCTTTCGGATGACGTACGAAATTTCACGTATCAACAGAATGGGGGAAGAAGGCGACTTTTGTGACGTTTTGCCTACGTATGCGTGAAACGTCATGAAAATGGCAGTTTTGTTGAGGGCGAAGATGAAGTCGCTTGGTTAGACCTCAGATGCCTTCGAATCTCACCAAATCCAACTTCGATGGAATCTTAAGATGTTTCGGTTTGCGAAAATCGTTCCGGGCATAGTGCTACAATCAAGCAGTTTTTCGCAATTGGACCATTTATGCTAAATTTTTGCCGTTTGAAGGGTGAAAAAACAGGTTTTTCGGTTATAACTTTCTTACAGAAGATTATAACCTATAGCCCGGAACGATTTTCAGATAGCTCACCACTTGTTCTGTCTTTTCGTGTTGTTTGATGGGAATTGAGAGGGATCTGAGGTCTAACCAAGGCAAAGTTTGTCTAAAACTGCTATGTATTCCTAGCTCGCTATCTTCCTTCAGACAATAGAAACAATCGCTAGTTAAGTACCAACATGCGCGGAATATATACAACTTTCGTCCAGTAGGAAGAACTGGGCGAAAATCTGGTCAACGAAGTAGAAACGATCGATAATTTGTGACGCTATTTCAAGACGGCCATTTTTGCATTTTATTCCCGGACGGTTATAAATACCCTGTGTAATTGCGAGAAACTGCTTGATTGTAGCACTATGGCCGGAACGATTTTCACAAACCGAAGCATCATAAGATTCAATCGACGTTGGATTTGATGAGATTTGAAGTCATTAGAGGTCAAACCAAGCAACTTTATCTTTGCCCTCAACTAAAGTGCCATTTTTGTGACGTTTCACGGATACATAGACATAGCGTCACAAAAATTGCCTTCTTCCCCCATTCTGTTGATACGTGAAATTTCATACGTCAGCTGAAAGATGCTGAATGACACATTAAAAACAGCTGCTAATTGATGACGTTGAAAACAAGAACCGCCCACAATCGGAACAAGCAACAGACAGTTATAAACACCCTGTGAAGGCATTGAAAAGGGAAGAAAGTTTCTTGATGAAGCTTTTCCCAATAGAACCAGAAGGTAGCATAAAGAGATTTGATTTCTCATGTACGATCTCCATGTAAGCGGCATTAATGGCATTCTTGAAGTCATAGCATGAGATACTGTCCGACCACATTGCATGATTTATTATTACTGTATCCGCTCTAAAAATTCGTCACCAACTGTTTGCCCATTTTTTCGTCATTTGATGTCATTAGAATATGAATAAGCAACATGGCTGCCGCTGACGAAAATTTAGAATTTTCCGACAAATCTTTAGAATGTAGACGAAACATTAGAGCGGTTTTGTTTCATGGGCGTATGTGAATATGGTGACTTCAGAACTGAAGGTCCGAACAGCTGTGCGTGGCTATCTCGTTTATCAGGACACCTGGTCACCCGTTCCCGGATGAAGAGTTCGTTTGTCGGCAAGATGCCGGCAACAAACAAGAAATAACGCCGTGGAAATCACTGGCATGGAGGAAGATGACTTAACAAACAGAAATGCTAGCAAAATCCAGGAACAAAGCCCTTTGTGACAAATGATTAGATTGCTTCTGGTCAATGATGAAAATTAGAGTAAAATGACGAAAATTAGAGCGCCAAGCATTCGTCAGCATTAGAGTAAGGAAATACCGGTTCATTATGCCTGACGAAAAATTAGAATGACGAATTTTTAGAGCGAATACGGTATTTATTATTGCATTGCATGATTAATTCATGACTGTCACAGTGTTCATTCACAAAAATAAAGATACTATGATTTTACTTGGGGGGAACCTTTCTGCTTAGGGGGAGACATACCCAGGTTCCTCTCCCCCAGACCAAACCCTGACAGCATACAAGGTTCAGAGGAAGGTTACCATGGCAACTAACCACAAGGACTACAAGCCTGTTTGTGGTTAGTGGGACATCATGTACCTTTGGTTGCCATGGTTACCAACCTCTATATAGCTCAGTGATCCAAGCAGTGGGAACTATAGACAGGGGCGTAGCCAGGAATTTAAGAAAGGGGGGCTCCATGGAAATTAAGAAATCGAAGCAGAGACATTTTGACCCAAGTAGCACTTGAAATTAGCAACCAGATTACATAGCAAAATCCGAATTTAACCATGCCGTAGTATAACCACGCCCACCTGACCTTCAATCGCTCAAACATGTCTGTGTACGTATGTAGCGGTTTCTTCAGAACGTATTTACGTTATTCTTAGTATTTCAGATAGTCACAAGTTTTTAGTTATAAATTAGTTATTCAACAAATCTAAAAATATATTCGTAAACTAACAGACAGTGGGCCTAATCCAGGCCAATTTGTGGGGTTGGGAAGAAAGGGAGGTCTCAGTCAAGATTTTGTTTGGGAAAAAAACTTCAAAAGGGGGGCTCAAGCCTGCTGAGCCCTGTGATAGCTACGCCTCTGATAGACAGCAGTTTCATCCTTTTGAGAACTGATCAGCATGGTATACCAACTCCCCAAACCACATCCATCTACCATAGCCCGTAGGCTTTGGTTTCCAACCACATTCCACACATTAACCACAGACACTACAATGCAGTACTGCGTAGGTATGTTATGTCCGATCTTGGACATAAACAAAAATGGCCACCGTTATCGGAGTGAAATTTATCAGTCTTTTTTGCATGTGTACAAATAGTGATGCCCAGAAATCACTTTATATTATATCTTAAGCATATCTACTTTGTATCTAAGTCTTTTAGATTATTGTTGAGGGTCACAAAACTTCGTATGACGAGTTTTTTTCTGACTGTATAAGAAAATATAAAAATGCAAAAACATGGTGGTAGGAACTTAGGTTTTTGGACACAAAACTAGGCTCGAAAGAACACACAGATACCGAATTTACCAAATCGAATTCAGGGTATTTAGGCTCCACTGCATGGCTGTTATGTCCAAGGATTTGTGCAAAACTCTAGGGTGCCCAGTTACAATCCGTTGGACATAAAGCAAAGGGAACAACATACAAAGACCCTGAATTCGATTCTAGGGGTTTGGGCCTTTAGGAACAATACTTCAAAGTTTTAAGCTGGACTAAGCTTTAACCACCGCAATTTTCAATGAAATTTTCTTGTATTGAAAGTCATCTTCACTCAGTAAAGTCACGTGCCGTCACATGCAATGCTATTATAGATGGTATGGACAAACAGCACACAAGTTGTGCTCATGGTAAAACTAGTTTGCGGAAAACGCGGAGATCTAAGTTGGTGGCTTTTAAACCTGTAAAAGTGGGTTTAACAGAAACTTTGGATCAATGCCTAAATTTCCCCCGCATATATACTTTTGAAATTCTATTCCTTGGCTGTTATGTGCAGTGTGATTTTCCAGCCAGGACAAAACAAGAACTGGTGAAGCATAACTTGAAAGGAACAAGTAATCAAAAATATACGCAAGGGGAAAATTTAGCATTACCTCTTACAAATCACTCCTTAAATTTCTGTAGTCATGCACCGTCATCTAGATTGGCTTCTTTTATGATGATTTTGATCAGTCAGTGAAAAAGGATTCTCCCAAGGCCAAAATCAATCTTCTTGCACTATTCTATTAAATCTTCGGTGTACGTTCTTACGTAGCCCGTGGTTTTAAACAAAGAAGTTAAAAAAGATTGCGGGTGAACTTCTGATTCCGCCCTTCCAAGATCTAGTTTGTACTTAAGTCGTCGTATATTTTATCAAATCCTGCCAAAGAAAGCGTCAACATCCAAATACGAATGCTTAGAACGTCGACAATGAAGCGTGCTGTGTACGTAAAGTTGGGTAGGGTCTGGAGATTTTACTTTCTTGTCGCGGAGCTTCCTAAGCTGATTCACATTATTGGCACATGACCAACCCACATAATTCAGTGATAATGAGATTCATATTGTGAAAACCGCAAAGTGTCCGTGTTTTGGCTAGATTTGGACATAACTAACCTGCCTGGGCGACTACCTCTATCAGTTGTGATTACAGACCAGACAAGTGTTATCATGTGGTTTTGGGATTGTATGAGGGGAATGTGGTCCAAGCAGTAAAGTGGGTATATCATAGTGATGATTCCAAAAGGACGAAACAGCTGTCTATAGCTGTGTTTACATAACAGCTTTCAAGTGAGCTTATAAATGCGTTTAGTCTTAATCGCTAATACAGAAATGTGTGCGGACAAGTGTAAACTCTCTCATACGCTTGCACAGGTATGTTACATCTGATTAGACATAAACTGGATATAAAAAATGGCAGACATTTTCAAAGGACTAGTCTTATGTCACACAGACCCTATTCTCACCTCCATTTTTGTTATTATGACATCATTTGGTCGGCAATAATGGCAACCGTGTGATGTCATAATAAAAAATGTAGGCAAGATATCGCCTTGTTTTCTGTCAGAACAAAATGTACAGCTCTAAATGACGCTTAGACTAACACTTAGCCATGTCTATTTTGTCGCATGTGGGACATGTCCAGATTTGTTATGATAGTGATCCTCAGTTTGCATAGGGGTGAAACATTTTCTTTCAGCGCCTATAAGTTATTAGTCACTCTTTTATCTCGGGATTCGGGTGGATATTCGGGCGTATATATACGAAAACAAATCCATGTTAAATGACGTTTTCTGTCGTCACCGTTGCTCTTTCACATGCTGGCATGTGACCTAACTCGATGTTCTTCGCAATTTTAGTTTTCGGCTGGATGCTACGTGAGGAAACAAGCTAGAGACAGCTTCTTGGTGCCAGCATTGAGCTATTTGTAGTTTGCAACTTTTCCATGTGGGTGCAAGAGAAGCTTTGTTCCTGTCCCGAGTTATAGGAGCTAGAATTTCACCCTTTGATGGCCAATTGTGATGATCTCGGCTTGGAGAGGAATGGCGATGGCACCTGCATGGAAAAGTTAGTAAATGTTTTGCTATAGCGATTTATGTAAATAAATAGTCTTGGAAGTGTTCCACCAGTTAGCGCCTGAAGAGTTTCGCATTTTAGTAGGGGTTAGGAAAGCCTTACAAACTTCTTCGTAATTGAAGTGAGCCTTTTGAAAGGCTAATCCTTGAAACGTTTACATGTCTACCTATGTATTAAGCCATCGTTGGACGTTCCGAAGCTTGTACAAGTCAAGAAATAAAGCTATAAAAACGACCAAAATTTTCACACCTCCGAATTAGCGTGGACATGTTCCACATGCGGTATCTGATATAGACCTGAGCCTAAGGCGGCGTTTACACTAGAGCATTTTCACCCAAAAATGATATGTTTTGATTACGTTTTGCGCTATTGTTTACACTAAAACGCCAAAAACGGTACCTGAAAATGATAACTTTGAATCCATAACTCCAAGCGCAGGTATGTTATGGCACTTTTTGCCATAAAACAAAATGGCTGCCGTTTCCGAATGTCTCGAATCAAACGCCTTATTTATTCTTGTTACAGGTTTAAAACTCCAACAAACCATCTAGATAGTGAGTTGACCATTCGTATTTTGATCCTGTGTAACTTAAAGAGCCGAAAACACGTTCTACCTGTTGCATGACCGTTCTTCTTTAACCATATCAAAATAAACAAATACGCAAAAACGCGGAGATGAAGACCTCCGAGTTTAAACATAAACGTCGGTTCAGAAGACACGGCATATCCTAATCTTACTTTCCTGATTAGGGGAAGATGTTGCTCCACTCCTCGGCTGTTATAGCGAAGGTTTTCTGGTCCAACAGGACGGCTGTGGCAACAAACGGCATGACATAAACTGAACGGAAAGGCCGAATATCTTCCCCTAATCAGAATTCCAAGTTTAGTCCTTAAAGGATAATCTGTCAATGTTTGAAGCACACAGGTAGAGGTTTAGATCTCCGCATTTTATGCCAGAACTTTCTTATGAAAAAGAGCTCTTCTCGAGCCCTTAGTCACATGACACCACTTGTTCTCAAGTATAGAGAGGCTAATTTATACACCATTGTACGCAGAGGCAAACTAGAGCTTCGGAAGCTCGATCACTTTCAGATCTGTGCCAATTTACAGTTTACTACGATCGATTTGCTAACTTGGTTGACCAGAACCCTTTCTATTGATGGTACAACAATTTAAATCTCAAATACTAGGAAAGATGTCACACGGGAAAAACGTGATAATTAGTATTAGGCGTGACGATTTAATCGCATTCCTGTTAAAACCACAAAACATCCTTCGCAACCACGAATCTGCCATAACTTACCTGCGAGTGGAAACTTTGAAAACGCTGTAACAAAATTTGTGTGTAAACGGCGAAAACAATGCCACAGTTGAAAACGATGACTTTGGGTCAGCAGAATGTCATGTGATCTTCCATTGAAGATGGCCGTCTTACGTTGTTCCTTCTAGTTTTTCTTGTGAACGTGATTGCCTTGTACAACATCAGTACACTTCTCTTCACATTCGATGAAGTCTGATACTTAAGACTTCGAATAAAGCAGTTTGATTGTGTCAGTGCTTTCAACTGTTACGTATTCTGGAGACCCAGATACAGCAAACTTCACACTGATGTGTTACTGTTAAAAGAAGTTTCGTTTCCTCGTCAGTCCAGCGAAGCTCTTTCCCGTTGATTTGAGTATAACAGAAGAGCAGAATAGCAATTTCCAGTCAAATAACCAAAGTTTTTCTTTTACTGTGTGGTAGACGTCAAGTGAACATCATGTGGCTATGATGGTTTCTGAATTCGGGCGTTTTTGGATAAACGCTGTATGTAAACGAGTCGGAAATGATTCAGGAACACACGGATTGTAAACGGATTGGCACAAAATGTTCTAGTGTAAACGCCGCCTAATACTTATTGTCCTTTAACAACATCTGCCATCCAGCAAAGAAGGAAAATGACTGCACAAGGAAATTTCAAATGAAATTCCAGTCGGAAGCATTTTAGTTTTTGGATTTGAAACTTTCATACATTGTTCTTAAAGGACCAAAGTCTCAGAATCGAAAAATGAATCTTTGTACATTTTTCCATTTAATTTATTTCAGAACTATATGTGACGTGCACAGCGAAAAGGTACCCAAACCGATTTTTTTTCGAAATCGAGATTTTGTTACTATATTAAGCTACAATGATGTATCAGTCATGTGAGCAAGTTTCGCTTCCGTATTCCTACAGGAAACGTCAAACTGACCAAGTTTATAGCCGTAGCGCAGAATCAGCCATTGTTGAGGAAGGCTTCGTAAAGTTTCATTTCCGTTCTTTAGTATACTGTCCGTGGACGCGACGGGAATATTATTTCGCAATGATTCATGACGTGTATGGGGATTTACAATGGCAGGCTAGCGGGATAATTATATTCATAACATTGTGACTGTGACGTGTTCTCCGTAATCGACATTCTAAAATGGCCGCGCTCACCAAGCGAAAAACTTAAAGTCTTCGAAACTAACAAACTACAGGGCAGATGGACCTGAAAATCACCCGAGACATTCTTCGAAGAGTACAAAATGAAATTCTGCAATAAAAACGATTTCGTCGAAGTTTAAATTTCTTCGTGGTTTTGCCTTTTTCGCATTGTTTACTGTAGACGGTTTGGGTACCTTTTCGCTGCGCACGTCACATATATCTTGTTTTGGCTGAGATCAAGGGGGGTTGTTTCAGTGCTTCAACAACATCCACCATTTTGTTTAATGTCCAAATTAGACATAATTTACCTGCATAATAATGGAAGTGGTTTCAAGGTAGATTAAACCTTCATTTAGTAAACCTGTGTCATGTACTAACAGTTTGCTCCATTTAAGCTAGCTTTAAAATACATGCTAAAATTGTGTACAAAGTTAACAGAGATGGTCACTTCTAGAGCTCTATAATCTGGTCACACAAAAAGATATTAGCTGTCATTCTCGTAAGGTTAGATCAGTCTATCCAGGACAAGTTGGATGGAGCTACTAGAACAACTGAACAGCTGACATCTACATACAAATTAGCGAATGTTTAAAATGAGATAGTGGCTATAAGCAAATGTCCAAGCTGCAAAAAAGTTCAAGAATTTGCATCAGTTTTACAAAGAAGTCAAAAATGGCCATAACACAAGTGGGTTTGATAGAGACAATTGGCCAACTTTGATTTAAATGATGCTGTATTAGGTGACAGACCAGCAGCAAAGCATATTATTGACGTCAACACCACAATTTGAACTAGTGACACCTCTGTTCAAGAAGAACCAAATAATGTATCTGCATGGCATCAGTCCAGAAATTGCTGATAAGTCCATCGCAGATACCAATGAAGAAACAGTGGGCACCACAGATACCAATATAAAGGAACAATCGGACCCCACATAGTAGAACAGAGACATGAAGCAAGTGGAAACATGACCACCAGCTCCAATAAAAAAGCCGCAAATTGGGGATTGAGAAAGCTCTGTTCTCACTAAATGAAATTTTCTTGGGCCAATATAGAGAGAATGAGGAGAGGATACTGGATACAGAAGAGAAGAGACAGAAACTAGAGATGGGGCAGATGGAAAGGATGAGGAAGAAAGACAGAAAACACGAAGTGAGATTGTTTTGGATACTTGGACAAATCATTGGATTAGGAGTGTCACAAACACCACTGCCTCCCTCTGAAATTCCTACATTAGTCCCACTACCATTGGCCACCACCACAGTTGCCTCCCACTTTGGCTATGTCATATGGACAGTTACCACAACTTTCACCACCCTATGATCCTGCATGTTCTGATAGACACAGTTCTTATTGAAATGAATAGAGAACATTAAAATACTAGTTGTGAACAAAGTTCAGAACCTCGCTAAAACTGAGACGGGAAATTTACAATGAAATTGAAAAGGAAAGTTAATGGGAATGTGGATGCCATTGGGTGAAATAATTGCACGAATATTACATTGTGATCTAGTCTCAGATAGTCAGACCCAGCCCTTTGATCCTGCATGAAGGAGAGGTACACAGCGACATTTTAAAATTAAGGCAGTCAGCATTCAGACATTGTCCGACCATAATGTTTTGCCACTTTTGTCTGACTCAAAAAGTTTGGGTCCATGAAGACATTAGGCTGAGCACTACCTGACATCTCAGATCATAATATTATGCACATGATAATGATATCAATTCATTTGATTTGTAATGTGAGTATCTATGTATGTGCAGTATTTTTCATTTACACCGTATGTTGCGCTTGTACTGTGTACTATTCCAAATTTAAAGTATGTTCAAACAAAGCTAAAATTGTATGACTCAAAATGATAAAGCTAGGACATTAGTCCAACGTTTTGCAATTTGCTCCTTATCTTCTATATTTCTGGGTGCCTTTGTTGTAGCCTCAGGCTATATTGAGTCCCTGGACTCAATCCTATCCTATCTTATCCTTGTTTCTAACACTGACTGGTTGTGAGCCAAGTGACTTATATATACAAGATTGCCTATTGAGCATTGATGATCGTTTCGCAAAATCAGCTAGACCAGATATAGCCTTCAATTTGTTTGCTTTGAGAATTTTCGAAAGAGTTGTGTCTCTACTGCATCATAAACATTCATGATCTGATTAAGTAATTTAAACGTAGTCTACATGATGGCAGTGCACACTTCATGACATGTTAAACATTCATTACAGTCAGACCTCACTTATCTGCACAGTCACGTTCTGGATGTAATTGTGGATAAGGGAGCTCGATGGAACTGGATAAATGAGGGACCAGTGGATAGTGTACAAAGCAATTATAATTATTGTAGGTTAGTCTGTAATTACCACTAATATACTGCACAAGGTGGTGAGGAACTGGATATCTGAGGCATGGATAAGTGAGGACTCACTATTACAGTTATGTATTGTATCATGTTTCCATTTAACATGGATGTGTCTCAATGACGTAAAGTTAGCTGGCATGACATTGACATATAAAATGCATGCATTTAGTGGACTTGCATGTGGCTGGATTGCAGTTGTGCACAGGCTGCTGTGTATGAATTGGCTCAAATTGGTGCATATTATCATGCATGACAGCTGCAGTCTGAGAGCTTCTGATGCATGATAGGATAGTGACCGTGGGCAAGCAATGACTTATTGGACAGTGACTCATTGTGCAAACTTGCAATTGATTCTGAAATGACTTGTGTTAAATTGTTTGAATTTACCGTTTGATTATAGGCACTACTTTCTGCAAATGTCTTCAGACAAGCATGCATGGTAGGCACCTGCCAGCAAAACGTATGATCATGGTATGATTCCGCCAAACCACTTCTATTAGTCTTAGAATAATATCTATGCACACAGCTTTCCTTCTCCTACATCATTGCTATGCGCATGCATAACTAAAAAATTGTTGAACCATAGATATTATAATTCCTGATAGTATACAATAAAATTACTCTTAATAACTGAATATTGTCGATCCGAAAAGATCTTCTAACACGACTGATGAGTGCGTATTTCGGCCATGCATAACACAGTCAGGGTCATGTCTGCTCGAGATGCCAACGAACAGTGAAACTTCACCAAAAGAACAAAAACAACAAACGGGAAACATACGTACAAGAGCAATCTGGTCGCCGCGAGTGGTTGAGCATGCGCAAATGCTGGGAGTTTGGGTTGCGCAATGAGTGTGCACGTCATATTGCAGATGGCTGCCACCATGGCTGATGTATTAAGTGACCTGATCGATAAAATCAGAAATCCTGCCTCTTCTTTGTCGAATTTTAAGAATCGCTTAGCGCAAATTCAAGATATAAATGTTTTAGGCCTTGTAACATGATGTATTTAGTTCCAAATTGAGCAACAAGACTGCCAAGTAGGCCAAGATTTGAAACTTCTTGGGCGTTTTGCTGAACTGTTGGTACTCCGACCGAAACGATTCAAGGCTTGTCTTATAGTGTTCACCTATCCAAGTCGTTGTTCGCCGTAGATGTGGTCTTCTGTTTTGAAATAGAGTCACAATTTAAGTTAAAAATATCTGTTCTGGGCCGAAATATCGAATTTTACCCTACGAAATGCATAGGCGACCTCGATTGGACTCCCATTGGCGACGGAAACAATTAACCTCGCTAAACCGTTCGGTAATTAATCATACTAGTACCAGTAGCAATACAATGTGACAGTGGTATTTTTGTGTTCACGTAACTGCTTTGGCTTGCATATCCTATCAAGAGTTCATGTACAAAAAAAAATTACGAAGATAAGGACAAATAGCATCTCTTATCAGTCCCGTAGGAAGCTTCAAAAAACCAGTCAGGCTATTTAATCATCTCTGAACAGGTTATTTTTTATAGTGGTCAATTATTTTTTATGGGTATCCAAAATGCAGCTGTTTTTGAGACATAAACAAAGTAAGGGTAACAAATTAGTTACCCTTACCAGTAGGGGTGACAAATTAGTTGCCTCTACAGCTCAGCCAATAGTAATAATACATTCAAATATGCTACATTTCTGGGTCCCTGGTTTGTTATTGGTACACCAAAGAGAACTGCAGCTGAAATGAGGTAATCCTGGCACCTTCATGTTTTGCCTTGCCTGATATATATCCCATTTCTGCTTCAAAATCTGAGTAGCTCCAATAAAATGCCCAAGATTTAGCACAATAACAAACTTTGTTTACAAATTCTCCAGAATTGTTATGAAAATAGTGAAAAAATCAGACACAGTGGAGACTAGCTTAAAAATAATTGGCCAGTATAAAAAATAACCTGTTTCTGACGACATCATAAAATAAAACTTAATAATGTCCTGGTGTATATGACCCTAACCCGACTAATTTCTGCCATTGAAGGACCAATTTATCAGGAAGATGAGTAAAAACTATAGATTGACTTAAGGTGGATTGATCATTTTGTCCTATCTGCTGAATTTCATCAATATTGTCTTTAATTGTTTCAAAGTTCTGAGCAATGAGGTGGGCCAAAAAAACACCAGGGCCATGGCCCTACCGGCCCTGGTGGCTCCTACAGCCCTGCTTATTGCTTCAGCAGTAGCCTTACAAGTAGATACTTGCTGTGTAATTCCTTCATTAGCTGGGACAAAGTCCACACATCTTCCAACCAAGCACCATTAAACTCCTTGCGTATTATACACACATTATGAAGGACACAACAAGCCACAATCAATAGAGGTACATCTTCTGTAGCTGTGTCATTCCGCTTCAGCAGACATCTCCATCTACCTTTCAAACAGTCAAATATATTCTCTCTACTATTTGCACCCTGCTATGTCTGTAGTTGTAAACGTTTTGCTCATTCGAGAGAGATGCATGATATAAGAATAGTTCAGCCAAAGATGTAGTGGGTAAGCTGGATCACCTAAAATACATACACCATTGATCTCACACATGGCTGATGTGGTAGCAGTGCTCCAGCTTCAGCCTTCTGGCTGGTTTCAACTCATCACAAGTGTATTTGAAGGTACTTTTAGACATACAGAAGTTTTCCAGGCAATCCTTCGGATTGAAACACTAGTTAACAATTCTATTCCACCAAATATTGCTTTGTTCAGGGGCGTACGGAGGGGGGTTTCCAAGGTTTCAGGAAACCCCTCTCAAAACTACCAAGACAAACAAAATACTGTGCTCTTTTAGACTAGATCCAGGGAACAAAGTAAAGCTTTGAAAAAAAAACTTTAGTAACAATTCTCAAATGTTGTATAAGGCTTAACTAACCAATGTAAGTCTCTAAATTCTCTTTTCAAATGAACGATGATGAAAACGGCCATTTTATTTGACATCATGGGACAAAAAATGATGTAATCATTAGGCCTATTGTGTTAGAATAGGCTTGTGGCTTTGCAAAAAGAAATGTTATATACATAATGACTGCAGTAATTAACCATTTCTTATCATTTATGTACAATGTCTTGGTTTGAATATAATGATAATTATCAATATTAATCAAAATTTAATAGACTTATACGCAGCAAAGCCCTCTTGTACTGGCTGGCTGGAAACCCTCCTACAAAAATCCTGGGTACGCCCCTATTTGTTCTTACATTAAATGCTTCTTTTGGTAGAAATAGACTTGTTACAGTAAAAAACGTTACCAGCTTTAGGAGAAAAGGCGCTGTTGGCTTCAAAATCTTGAAATGGTTTCTTGTCTCTTTCCTGCTATCTTAAGTCTTTCGACCAAATGAATCCTACAATGAGATGCTTGCAAGAAAACAAGTAATTCGAGTTAAAAACTCGTGGGGGTTGCTGCCCCACGCACTCGATTCACTTGCAAAGCATTGGAGTGTAAGTGCACAGCTGAACATTCATTGAACATACTGTTCATTGTAACTGGAGATTATTTTGAAAACAATTGCTATATTTGGCAATTATTTTCAGAACAATTCCTATAGCTTACTCCTGTATAAATTCATACTTCACTATTACTGTTATATAAATTGTCTTTTATAAGACTTTTCTTCAAATCCATATTATATAATATATATATATATATATATATATATATATATATATATCGGACGAGCGTTACACACCGGAAGTCCAAATGAAAACAAAGAAAAGAACATACAGGACAATACCCATGATATTGACCATTTCACAAAAACTAACAATAATGCACACTATTGCAAAGCTGAGTAGGTTTAATGCAGTGTGTGTGGACATGGATGATTCCGTAAGTAGGCTTATTTTAAGCTCGCTTATAAACAAGTTCATAGGACTGCTACATACACCTTATGGTTCCCAGTGGATCACTGACCCAGATAAAGGTTGTTACCATGGTAACCAAGAGGATGTGATGTCCTGTTAACCGAAAACAGGCCCTTGTGGCTAGGCACCATGATAATCTTTCAGCTACCATGGCCTCTATATTGCTAGGGTTTGGTTAACAACCATGTTCCAAGGTTCAGAGGAGTATAAATGTTTACTTGCATACACAATTGATTCTATTGTTACAGTGCAACACACACACACACACACACACACACACACACACACACACACACACACAATGGGAAACCGTATACTGTCTATCAATGTGTATTATTAAATGAACAACCAGCACTACATTATGTATAGTGTCATTTGCCTGGACCCCATTTCCTGCTATAGGGTATACAGTCTTACAAAAGTACATGCAGTTCTGCACATTGTTTGTATTTGTCCCTTCTATGTTTGTATCCATGCTATCTATAGTGTCCATCGTTCTGAGCTGACATCAGAGCCACACTACCTCTGTATAGCAAGCCATGTTTGTCTATCTATTGTGGCCACTCATCACTTGTCATAGTACACTGTGTACTAGGTACATTGTGTGGCATTAGTATTGGTCCAGGTAGTATTGAAAGACTGCTTGATATGCAGCTATACATACTGAGTATGTATGGTTGGAGTTGTGATAAACACTCAGTACTTCCACTCAAAACTGCATTTCTGTGACATAGCAACAAAATATCAGCTCTGTCCTTTGCCTGTGTGTTGCATTAGGTGTGAATGCAACTATATTATATACATCAAATAGTAATGTTAATGTAAGGGAGATATTATTGTGTGTGTTGTGTGTGTGCATGCTTGAATGCGTGTATGTGTTTGAGTATAGGATGATGGATTGGTACTACTTGCTCATGTACATAGACACATCAGATATTCCAACAATAGCCACTCTTCTCAGTTTCCTTCAATGAAGCTAGTCTACTGTTTGTGTTCTGTACATACAACATGTACATTACATCTACCCACATCTTGACCTGCTGTTTCTTTTGTCTTCTAGTTATGACTGATCTGAAAGCACTTTGTTTATCAGTTGATGAAGCCATAGTAGTTTGGAAGGACTTGAGTGAGTGGGAAGCCAAGCTAGTGTCTGTGGCTGCCACCAAAGACAGCAGGACAGTCAAGAGGATTGTATCTGTATTGGGTACTCATGGGTATTCAAAGAAGTGTAAAATGCTGAAAGGTATGTGAAAGGAGGGAGGACTGTAAGTATTGTGATGTTTCAATGTTTGTATCAATCTTCAGTTAACATATTCAACTACACCAAACATAGACTTGTGAGTGTACATATACTTGGTATATTATATATACTTGATGTCTTACACTGTCATACAGTGAGGTGCATATGTGAATGTGTATTATGCCATAACAGTTCACTACACATCCCTGCAATAAATCAGTGTGGTTTGGTCTCTCTCAATGCAAACTACCATTCTGGACATTCTCACAGCATATACAGTTCAGAGGATAATATTTACATGACATAAAGCATTGGCTCCATTAATTGCAGGAAATATTTCACTGCATTAACTTCCCTAACACTTGCACATGTCTTAGTGAATACACACCCACACATCTTAACATGTGCACACCTGAACAACCTCCCAGCCACCCACCTACACACCCATCCACACACACACACACACACACACACACACACACACACACACACACACACACACACACACACACACACACACACACACACACACACACTATTTCTCTTGTATTTTTTCTAGTTATGGCTGAGCTGAAAACATTAAACTGTTTTTCAGTTAAGGAAGCCATAGCAGTTTGGGAGAACTCCAGTGAATGGGAAGCCAAGCTAATATCTGTGGCTGCCACCAAAGACAGCAGGACAGTCAAGAGCATTGCATCTGTAATGGATACACATGGGTGTCTGATGGAGTGTAGAGTACTGAAAGGTATGTGAAAGAAGGGAGACTGTAAGTATTGTACTGTATTATAAGAGAGAACAAGTACTAAATCATTAGAAAAACATGTGGGGATCAGTTTATAACCTTCATACTGATAGTTCTGTGTACTGGTACTCTATAACGTACTTCAATCTGCAAACAAGCTGTTTGCATGCATCATCTGTAAGACTAGTACAGGATACCAGCTTTCTGATGATGTAATTGGTTGTGCAAATAAGCCTTACGCAACACACCTGTTTCCATGTGCAGAATTATCTCTGTATCACAGGTATGTTATGTCCGATTTCTGGACATAAAACAAAATGGCGGACGACTACGAGGTACTATAATTTTTCGCTTCAATCTTCGTTCAAATGTAAGCAGACTTTGTGAAAATAGCCAAGATGGCATCTGACACATATATACTTGGCTTCGAAAGTAACAAAAGCTAGTTTTAACCTCTGCAAGTCGTTTGTAATGAGTTTTCTTTACACCATACGCAAATATTTCAAAATGCAAAAAGGCAGTGGTTAGGATCTTGGCTTTTGGACACGAAAGTAGGTTCAAAATAAAGCACAGATTGAAAATTTACTAAATCGAATCTTGGGTGATGATCCTCCACTCCATGGCTGTTATGTCCAGGGGTTTTTGCCCAAAACCAAGGTTCCCAGCTATAAGATGTTGGACATAAACCGAATGGAGCAACGCACATTACCCCAAGATTCAACTCAAGATTTTGAGGGTTTGGTCCTTTAGTAACAATATATCAAAGTTTCAAAGCTAAAAGCCGAGATTTCTACCACCGCCTTTTTCGATAAAGTTTTCTTGTCAAACAGAACTGTCTTTCCAGGCTGAGTTACGCGTTGTCACATGTTCCATGAACATCTTTCTTGTATACTCACGTATATGTTCCGCTTGCAAATGATATCATCACCAAAACAAACTATAGGCGTGTGACAAACCCACGCGGTGCCCACTATAACGAAATTCATTGGGTGAAGCCAGATAACGTCGCGCTTTTGGCTGGATTGGGACATAACATACCTGCGATATACAGTGCCACCCACTTATTATATCACTGGATATTAGGTCAAACTGCTTAATATGCCACAATTTCCTGGTGTGAATTTATTAGCATGACAGAAGTATGCATATATTAGGCCAACTACTGAATCCTGCATCCACCATGTTTTTGTGCACCAAATAAACATTTAGTACACGATAGTATACACTTTATAGGTCAAGCGCACATTTTGACTTTAGAGGATTCTTTAACAAATCAAGTTTTCAACTGTGGCTCCAAAAAGTATTTGTAAAGGAAGTAATTGTGGGCAACAAGGGATTCCATTATGAAATACCCTTTAAAGCAAGTTGGACCTAAGTTGAGATTTCTAAGAGAGTGATAAGTAATGTTTTCGACAAAAAAAAAAACACTATTTGGAGTTCACTTGAAGTCCATCAGCTAAAGTCAAGTTTGCTGTTGTAGAAGCAATTGTGATTTGAGCTATGTAAGTAAAGGTTATCATCACCAATGCTACTATAATATTGAACAGGACAAAAAGAAAAAGTTTTCAAAGACTTTGGAACCTAGTGGGTGGCACTGTAGTTCCCTTTCTGCTGTCTGGCTCACGAATATAATATATATAGTATAATATTATGGTGTTATCACATGATGACGTCATACATTAAAGAAGGCGACAAATTTGCAGCATGTAAGAGCCCATGCACTTACTAAAAATGCATGGTGGGTGAGCTTGAATAATTCTTTCTGGTCAATTCTATCTGTGATTCCACTCAAGACTGTAGTTTTCGTTGTAAGGTAGGACCAGTGAAGGATTACTGGGTGATTTTGAGACATGTGGTTGGATTGACAATGTTAATGGTGGGGATGGAACATGCAGTTGGTAGTAAAAGTTACGTCCATTGAAGCCAGGAGCAGGTAACACACTTTAGAGTATTACACGAGGTGCTTTTATACACGTAGCCTTAAGTGATCATGAACTCCTCAAAGTCTGTGTCATTTAGCATGAAATCAAACTGAAGTCCAGATCGCATGAATAAATCATTTTCAGCAGCACACTTGTCCATATTGTGACACCGAACCAAACTTAAGATTCCACAGGCAAATGCTTTGGTTTCTGCTGCAACTGTGATTGCTTTGCCATTCTTACCAATCAACCGCACACAAATTTTGATTTGGCTGAGCCTTTGTAGGGCCTATATTCTTGTGGTAAAATAGTTACTACCGGGCCTTGAGCATGCATAATGTGGTACTAACCTCACCCCTTGGGTACTATGTGCCCTCTGGTCTGTAGTCAGTAACATGCTATGCCCTCAAGCCCGTGTAGTAACTAGTACTTACATTAAATCCCTTTCCAGTCTACCTCAGTCTATTTATATTCTTTGTATACAGCATAGACTGTGGTGTGCTTGCAAGATGCTCTTTTGCATGTGGTCCTGAAAAATTTGCAATAGAACATTATTTGTGATAATCTATGCATGTATGTATGTATGTGTGTGGATGAGCCTTGTTGAGCACTCTCATGCATGTCTTCCGGTTTAGTTTTTAGTAGCTTGTTTGAGAGGAAACTGATCTCACAAAGTGATCTCAAAGAACATGTTCAACAGAGTGGCCCTTTGGCAGCAATTTTCTTCTTTCAGTGTGTGAAATCTCAAAAAATAGTGTTGGAGTCAATTGACATATTAAAGGCAAATGGCCTGACTGACAGAGCTGACATGTTATCTGGTGAGATGTTATTGTCTACCTCTAGCAAATGGTTTTTTCTTGTTTGGGTGGTTTGTTCACTGTACCTTTAGTCTGTGTGTTTATTGTTGACTGACCTCTCCTCACTAGACAGTGTTTGCAGTGTAGGTATGATGGTAGCTAGCACAGTGTTCTTACAGCATAACTAGAACAGTCACAAAATCAATTTCTCAGTAATCCTGTACAATTATACCAAAAACGTATATGATGTGAAAGCTTAAGCAAAAGTAAAACACAAAGGTGCCTACAGAACAATGACTGACATGGTGTTGCATGCATGGTGTGTATCACCTGTATTACAAAACTGAAATAATAATGTGTGATATTACTAAAGCATGCAGTACAGAAAATTATTATAATACGAAATAGGAAATTGTGACATCACAGTTGAGGCATGAACATATGAAACAAGGAACATAATGGTGACACTACATATGTGTACATGCACACATGCATCAGATATCAGTGGGGTCTTCTCTTTTCTAATAGTAAGCTCAAGGGCTTACCAGCTAGTCAGGAAATCAGAACATTGGAAAGAGGATGGACGGATGAGAAGTAAGTTCTAAGCTAGTCAACAGTTGATGATGTCTCCCAATTACCACATTGTGTTTACAATGATATACAGCTGTTCTTGCTCTGTATTGGGTACTGCTGCACAGTGAGGAGGGCCGGATTAGGCGGCTGGAGGAAAGTGAGAAAATGACCAATGATCTACTAGTGAACAAGCTCCAAGGTAATGAGTTTGTGATGGTTTCTTAAGATGTGCATGCTATGTCATTGACCTACACTTTATGTACATGTTTTCTTTCTTGTGTACAGTTGTGGGTAGTCTGGTTATGAGGCTACTTAAGGATGGACAGGACCAGCTCATTGAACCTGGCCTCTCTATACTCAGGGGCGGTCCATGGTGTGTCTGGTACTTGAATCTGGATAGCATCATTGCAGTTCTACTAGAGCAATACAATGCTGGAGGTCCCGGAGTTGTAGACAAATTGAGAGGTTTGTACTATGTCCACTACAACCTTACATCATTGTATTGGAGCTAGGCCATGTGCTATCATGCTTATATATCAATAACACTGCTAGTGAGGGCAAGTTAGCATGGAGTATTAGGGTGCATGACCCATTCAGAGTTACTATATTGTTTTTATGCAATATTATATATAATATTATATATATATATATATATATATATATATATATATATATATATATATATATATAGCCCTATAACAAAAGAAAGGAAAACAAATAGTAAGCAAAATCACAATGGAAATATGACTACATCAGAGAAATACTTAACAGTACCTAACAAAAGTGACATTGAATTCTATTCATACATTTTTGATAGTTTAGGCTTGATTTTGTTCTGTCAATCCCTTAATAAGCCAAGAACACATTATTTGCACTGAAATCTGCCACTCTTGTTACCTGGAATGCCTCAAAAAATGGCTTCCTTGAACACAAACGGGACTGGTTTCAGCATAGATAGTAGTAAGAGTGACGTTTTTGATTTTTATTGTTGACCAATATAACCAACCACTTTAAAGCACAGAATTACCCAATAAAAACACCAAGTTCTAACTTCTAGAGCAATCTTTCGGGAAGAAAGATCAAAAAGTTGGCATTGTTTCAGTTCTCTTGGAATGACTTAGGCTACAGTATGATCAAATCATAGATACGAAGTATTTAAGCTGTGTCATGTTTCAGCTGTAGTTTTCACATCGATTGGTAAAACTATGTATATAGGCCTATACTGCACATTAATTCACAATGGTACCTGTGCACTCTCAAAGCATTCATTTAAGAGTGATGGCCTGACCAAGCAAATGTACATTCCCCCAACCCTGTAATATCATCAACAATGGTAGTGATTCATATGTAGGGATGACGTGAAACATGGAGCATGGGCCCTCATACATTAGAATCATGCAGCTGTAGGTTTGCTGGAAGTCACTTCTAGTACATTTAGAAGCTCCAAAAACAGCTTATTTGGCTGTTACGACCATTTTTTGATCGGTCTAAGTATAAAAGAAGCGACTGGGCGCCATATATGAGCTAGTTGAAATAGTTCTTTGTGGCTAGGTATATCCATCAATTAATCCTAAATCGTCCACACTAGCCAGAATTTGAAAAGTAGTAATTCCAACGTTTCCGCAACACAGTCGCAGGTATGTTATGTCTGATTTGGACATAAACAAAAATGGTCGCCGTTATCGAAGTAGTGAAATCAATCGGTCTGTTTTGCATGTGCACGAGTAGTGATGCCAAGAAAACGCTTTGCATTGTTTCTTAAGCATATCTACTTTGGATCTGAGTGTTTTGGATTCTTGTGGAGAGACACGAAACTTCGTGGGACGAGTTTTTCTAACTGTATGAGAAAACATAAAAATGCAAAAACGCGGTGGTAGAAACTTAGGCTTTTGGACACAAAACTGGGCTCAAAAGAACACACAGATATCGAACTTCTTAAATCCAAATCAGGGTCTTTAGGCTCCACTGCATGGCTGTTATGTCCAACGATTTGTGCAAAATTCTAGGGTGACTAGTTACAATCCGTTGGACATAAAGCAAACGAAACAACGTACAAAGACCCTGATTCGGATTCTAGGGATTTGACCCTTTGGGGACAATACCTCAAAGTTTCATGCTGAGAATCGGAGATTTCTACCACCGCGTTTTTCGATGAAGTTTTCTTGTGGTGAAAGTCATCTTCCTTCGGTAAAGTCACGTGACATCACATGCAATTCTAGCTAGGGCATAGACTGAGGTCTATGGCTAGAGTTGTATGTGCTCGCGTGGTGAAAAAACGTTTTAGTGCAAAAGGTGGAGATCTGGATGATGGCTTTTAAACCTTATAAAGTGGGTTTGAAATGAACGTAGGATCAATATTTACATTTTCACCGCGTATACTTTTTAATTCTATACTCCTTGGC
This sequence comes from Halisarca cf. caerulea, assembly GCA_963170055.1. Lineage (NCBI taxonomy): Eukaryota > Metazoa > Porifera > Demospongiae > Chondrillida > Halisarcidae > Halisarca > Halisarca cf. caerulea. Next base: position 503,769 of record CAUJGJ010000003.1, read on the forward strand.
TGTTATGTGCAGCCTTTTGTGGCTTTCCAGCCAGAACAAGACAAGAAATAGTGTGGCATATCTCGAACGAAACAATCAATCAAAAGTATACGCAGTGAAATATAGCTTTACCTTTTAGAAATCCTCCTTACATTTTTGTAGTCATGGACCGCCATTTGGATCTCAGCCTTTCACAAAGAAATTTGCCCCGAAGAAGGCTTCTCTCGAGGCCAATTCAACCATACGATCTTACGTAGCTCCGTGGTTCTAAACGATTGAAGAAGTTGGAAAAAGATTGTCAACTTTCCTCGGCGTCGAATCTTCCCTTCCAATATCCAGTTGTACTTAAAATCGGCGTACATTCTATCCAACCTGCCGAAGAAAGCGTTAACATCCGAAAACTAATGCTTAGAATTTCGAGAATAGAACGTGCTGTGTAAAGTTGGGTAGGGTCTGGAGCTTCTACTTTCTTGTCGAGGCTTTTCCTAAGCTGATTCACGTTACTGGCACATGACCAACCCACGCAATTCAGTGGTAATGAAATTCATACTGTGAAAACCACAAAACGCCCATGTTTTGGCTAGATTCGGACATAACTTACCTGCGGTTGCCTTCATCAGGGAATATCACAGGGTGAAAACTCAAAGCTTTTATACAGAAGGGTAGTAATATGTGGTGATTGTGTAAGGATAACATGCTAAATAAATGGGATACAGTGGTATGGCAACATGCATTGCTAAATAAATGTACAATGGGATGTCACATGATGATGGTGGTTTGTGTGCTCTAAGCAGATGAACAAGAATTTTAGTGAGTCTTAGTCAAGTAATGAGGTGTACTCCCTAGGTATTGTACCTTTTCTCTGTTGATTGTGTTGTCATCCTTCTGTATGTGCCAGCTTTCCAGTAAGCATCTGGTTGTCACATGGGGATGTGCATCAATGATCTCTGCTGCGGTTGTATCAAAATGATGGCCCGATTTACACGCGTGCTCGGCTACAGCAGATGTGGCCAGATCACCATTCTTGATCATACAGCGGTGTTCTGTCATCCATTGTTTTAAGTAACAATGAAGATCAACACGCAGGTGAGTTATGTCCAATTTTGGACATAACACAAAATGGCCGACACTTTGTAAACGCTAAAATTAACCCCCAGTTTTTGCTTTCTGCAATGGGTAATATTGGCATGAACCTACTATTCCACATTGCAAACATATTGACGGGATGTTGGTGTTCTCTTTAAGACAATCTATAAGTCGAATGTCCCACTACACGCGATTTCTTCGGCTACTGTCGAAAAGACAAAAAAGCAAAAATCGTGGTGGTAAAAACAACCCTATCGCATATCGACAAGTAGAGTAGGAAATTGGTAATAATAGCACCCAGCGCCAAATCTGAACTATGCAAGGGTAATTTTAAATAGTATATTAGCCAATACTTAGCCAGAGTCCTCATAGTTTTAAGAAAACAAATGATGCAAGTCACCACACGTCGTACTAATCTAGACAGAAATTTTGCGCTCAAAACTCACGCTCTAAATTCAATGTTGCAATCTCCATATCTTCGTCCGATGGACCACTGATGTAGCCCTATTAGTCGTCATCTTTAGAAGCAAATTTGAAAGACCTGAGAAGAATTTTGTAGGAGAAGATTCTCTGTCTGTAACACCATGTCGACTGCGGTCACAAACCATTTCTTGAAAGTTATTCCTATCGTTTGCAAGTTTTAAAAGAGAAAAAGGAAACTTATGTTGACGTGTTCAAGATATAAATGGGCTAATAAGTACTCCCCATGGTGATTTCTAATTATTTTTTTCGAAGGGGTACAATCCGCCATGTTTATGCACGTGGCAATCGTTCCGTTACTTTTAACTGGCACTGTATATATATATAATTATGTTATAGTTATATCCCGATACAAGCATGATATGCAGGTTATCGCCCAAGACCAAGGCAAAGCCGAGGTCACGGGCGATGACCTGGATATCATGCGAGTGAACCGGGATATAACTAACTTCTATCCCATGCAAATAAAAAATATTATTTTCAATTAGTAGACTTGATTGGCAACAATAGATTAAATTAACACCAAATTGACTATCGATTAATACCTGGTAGTAATTTACCCGGGGGATAACTACCATGCATACATGCCCAGTTTTTCCTTTCATCTTTCACAAACTGGGATAGAAATATATATATACCACCTTCCAATTTGTAATGCACAATTCCATTATGAAATACCCAGCCAAGGATCCAGAAAATTTGCAAACCCAAGAAGAGCAAAGGAAAGATCAAAGAAGTTGTTTAGTGTTTGCCTATTCAAAACACAAAACAATTTAACTGAATAAGATTGCCTCATTTCAGCTGCAGTTTTCTCTTTGGTGTACCAATAACACGCTGGTTACCCACAAATGTGCCATATTTGAGTGAAGTGTTGCTATTTGGCTCATCTATAGAGGCAACAAATTAGTTGACTCTTGTGGTAAGGCTTACAAATTAGTTGGCCTCAGTTTATTTTTGCCTCAAGATCAGCTGTGTGTTGGGTAATCTTAAAATAATTGGACACAATAAAAATAATCTGTTGTATATCAATATGTATGTATTTGTCACTGTATTGACATACCTTACCCGAAGAAACAAAAATACAACTGTAAATTTTATACAATATTACAAGACTTTAGCTAGCCTTATGTAATATAGGTATAGCTGTTAACCTATAATTTTCAAGTTCTGAAAATACACAAAAAAGGTATACTCTCTCCCACTCTACACTGTCATGTGATTCAACAAAATTAATGCATATCAATCAAACAACCTCACAGCCCCACACTTGATCCTCTAAATGCATGTACTCTGAATGAAATGGTTGCACGCAGGTATGTTATGTCAGATCTTGGACACAAACAAAAATGGCCGCCGTTATCGAAGGAGTAAAATTTATTGGTCTGTTCGGCATGTGCACAAATAGTGATGCCCAGAAAACACTTTGTATTATATCTTAAGCATATGTACTTTGTATCTAGGTCTTTTAGATTATTGTCGAGGGTCACAAAACTTCGTATGACGAGTTTTTTCCGACCGTATAAGAAAACATAAAAATGCAAGAATGTGGTGGTAGAAACTTAGGCTTTTGAACACAAAACTGGGTTCAAAAGAACACACTGATACCGAACTTACTAAATTGAATTCAGGGTCTTCAGGCTCCACTGCATGGCTGTTATGTCCAACGATTTGTGCAAAATTCTAGGGTAACCAGTTACAATCCGTTGGACATAAAGGAAATGGAACAACGTACAAAGACCCTGAATTCGATTCTAGGGGTTTGGACCTTTAGGAACAATACTTCAAAGTTTCAAGCTGGAAATCGTAGATTTCTACCACCGCAATTTTCAATAAAATTTTCTTGTGGTGAAAGTCATCTTCACTCAGTAAAGTCACGTGCCATCACATGCACTGCTATAGATAAACAGTGCACAATTTCTGTTTGTGGTGAAACTAGCTGGTGGAAAATGCCGAAATCTATAGAGGTTGGTGGCTTTTAAACCGTGTAAAAGTGGGTTTAACATACACTTCGGATCAATATCTAACTTTAAATTTCCACTGCGTATATATACTTTTGAAATTCTATTCCTTGGCTCTTATGTGCAGCTTTTTGTAGTTTTCCACCCAGGACAAGACAAGAAATTGTTAAGCATAGCTTGAAAAGAACAAGCATTGCCAATCAAAACCATACGCAAGGTGAAAATTTAGCTTTACCTATTAGAAATCATTCTTTAAGTTTCTGTAGTCATGGACCGCCATCTAGATCTCCTCTTTTCACAAAGATTTTGACCAGTGAAGGCTTCTCTCTGGGCTAAAATTGATCTTCTTGCACTACTCTGTTAAATCTTCAGTGTACGTTCTTACATAGCCCCGTGGTTTTAAATGAAGGAGTTAAACGATTGTGAAGTTCTGATTCCGCCCTTTCAAAATCTAGTTTGTACTTAAGTCGTGGTACATTTTATCCAATCCTGCCAAAGAAAGCGTTACCATCCTAAAACGAATGCTTAGAAGTTCGACAACAAAGCGTGCTGTCTAAAGTTGGGTAGGGTCTGGAGCTTAACTTGCTTATTGCGGAGCTTCCTTATTCCTGATTCACGTTACCAGCACATGATCAACCCACACAATTCATTGATAATGAGATTCATACCGTGAAACCCACAAAGCGCCCGTGTTTTGACTAGATTCGGACATAACTTACCTGCGCATCAGTGAGACAAACTAACCTCAGACCACCTTGCTGTAACCTCTTCTGTAATGTACTAGGTGTTCTAAGGCAGTGTGCTGTGTATTGTAATGTACCAGGTGTAATGAGGTAGTGTGTTGTGTGTTGTAATGTACTAGGTGTACTGAGGCAGTGTGCTATGTATTATAATGTACCAGGCGTATTGAAGTAGTGTGCTGAGTGTTGTAATGTACTAGGTGTACTGAGGTAGTGCATGTGTTGTGTGCTGTAATGAACCAGGTATACTGAGGTAGGTGAGGCATGGTAGAATAGGTGAGGCCATACAGTGAATGGCAGATTGTTAAGAGAGAACAGCATAGCACCAGAAAGGTAATCATAAGATGCTCCTATGTCATGGTTGTACTCACCTCTTTTGCAGTCCTCATCTTTTGCTACTGGAATGGTTTGATTTCAGATAAGGAGTGTGAAAGAGTTTACTCACTGGCTGATCCTGAGTGGAGGACTCAGCTGGAGGCATTGCAGAATAAAGACATCAATCTTGTGCTTCATGGGAGGTGGGAAGAGTACTATTCCAGACAATATGGCAAGGTACCGATATATGTTAGACCGGATAATTTGTGAATATAAACCGGAATTACATGTCCTAGTAGAAACCAGGGAAACCAGGGGAGAGGTTTTAGGCTTGTGTACTGTATGTGGATGTTGTGTATTGAGTTCTACACATGTGGATGTTGTGAGGCGGTGTTACTACACAGGTGGATGGTGTGAGGTGGTGTAACTACACAGGTGGATGTTGTGAGGTGGTGTTACTACACAGGTGGATGGTGTGAGGTGGTGTTACTACACAGGTGAATGGTGTGAAGTGGTGTTACTACACAGGTGGATGGTGTGAGGTGGTGTTACTACACAGGTGGATGTGGATGGTGTGAGGTGGTGTTACTACACAGGTGAATGGTGTGAAGTGGTGTTACTACACAGGTGGATGGTGTGAGGTGGTGTTACTACACAGGTGGATGGTGAGAGGTGGTGTTACTACACAGGTGGATGGTGTGAGTTGGTGTTACTACACAGGTGGTTGTTGTGAGGTGGTGTTACTACACAGGTGGATGGTGAGAGGTGGTGTTACTACACAGGTGGATGGTGTGAGGTGGTGTTACTACACAGGTGGATGGTGTGAGGTGGTGTTACTACACAGGTGGATGGTGTGAGGTGGTGTTACTACACAGGTGGATGGTGTGAGGTGGTGTTACTACACAGGTGGATGTTGTGAGGCGGAGATTACTTGTTTACATGATGTCACTGTTAACTTTCGTTTAGAGGGCAGTGTAAACGAGACTTTTCTACACTAGGATTTAGCACTCATCCAGGGACTTTGAACTTCGTTCAATTTAAAGTGATGTACAAATTTGGCCACAACATTATAAATATACATTATCTCTCCAGACTACCATTGAACAGACACCTGAAGTCAGAAATCATTGCAAAATGCTATAAGTAATGTCACGTCCATGAATAGACCAAATAGTGGAAATTCAACTTGTGAAGCCTCCCTCAGGTGCTCAGGCATCTTTTATTTTCTTCCTTGTCCTCTTCTTGTTTTTTTTTAATTCAAATGCTACATCCAGCCGTTACTTGAGTATTGGGATGTGGTATAGATTAGCTGTATTAAAAGTGACTCAGCAAGGCTTCAAACTCTCTTCAACTATGCTTGTAAACTTGCTCTTCACAAACCTTGCCAGTACTGCAGCCTCTGTATTATGAAATCAACTTGGTTTGGCCTTACTAGTTGCTCATAGAAACCACCATCTTGTCCTTCCAACCTTCCTCCAATGAAGACTGTCCTTGGACAGTGAGCCTTCACACTTTTGCCAGCACCTCACGTTGAAGATTTCTTCCACCCTATTTATGTACAGTGAGTTTTCCCTGCCTGCCTTCAAAATGATGCACATCTAATCCAAAGACCACGCATGATCTGTTGCTAAATTATATTCATTTCTATTACTATCCTTTTGTAATGTTAAATATTCTATGAATTTCTTGCATACGGTATGCCATCACCTTTTTGTAGTATTTTTATTGACTTCTTGACTCTTTTGTGCATGTCTTACTGTTGTTTTTTTCATTTCTGTACTCTTACTAAGTGCCTAGGATAGTAGCTATGGCCAAAGGCCTTCCCAAGTAAAATAAGCTAACCTAACCTAACCCAACCTAGCCCTTCTAAACAATAGTTAATTCTGTGCCACTATAATAAACTTTGCTAGTTTGGTGTTCCCTGTAGGAATATGGAAGCAAAACATGCTCACATGACGAATGCATCATTATGTAGCTTAATATTATAACAAAAATGCAACTTTGAAAAAAAATCTTTCATACTTTACATTACGACGATACAGACCGACGACGAACTTCAAGATTCTTTGCGAGTTTTTGACGATTCTGAAGAAGATTCGGACCATGAAGGTGTTTTTTTACTATCAGAAATGGAACGCCGGGTTGAAGAGCAGCACTTAGAGAAGCAACAGAGAGAGCATTACCATGAGGCTTATGACGTAGAGCAAGATACTTTGATGCGTCAAAACCGTTACTAAAAACATTTTAATTTTCCACATAAAATATAGTAAACTTATTACTTAATGTTTTATGCAGTGCTAAACCTCACTATTGCCTAAATAACAGCCTGAACTGTGAGATAAGTCTGTTACTAATTCCTGATAGGTGCCGAATAATAATTCTCAATATGCAAAACTGAGGAATGCTATCACATGTACAACTGGATGAGAGAAGTATATTATTCTGCTGGGTACAATGCACAGAAGCTCCAAGGAATTACTTTTTGCTCCATTGGGAGTTCAGTACACAACTCAATTTTCCATGCATGAGCAATTTTACCAAGCAGTCCATTTCCTATGAGAAGTTGTTTCGTTTGAGCATCCCTTTGTTAGAGGAGCAACCTGCTGGGAGGACATAGCTAGTGCTCTTCAAGCCGAGTTTCCTCAAAAGTTAGGGGAAATTACCGCTTGAACTCTATGAGAAAGGGTGCATAATTTAATGGATAATTTTGTAAAATCAGATGCAAAACAAAGGAAGCAAAGTGGAACGGAGGAAGAATTCAAGAAAAAGGAGCAGCTTTTGGAATCCCTGCAAGGTAGATTTATGGAGAAGGACCAAAGGCAGGCAGCAAAGATTAAGGGGGAAGAGTACAGGGAGGAAGGTGAGAAATTACGTGATGATGCCATGCAAACTTTGAAGGATAAGAATCATTATGAGGAGGAAGAGCCTAGAAGCAGGAGAAGAAAAGTATTTGATGAAGAAAATTTGGAATGAGAAGAAAGCATTGAGAGATGAAGAGCTGAAATTGAGGGAGAAAGAGTTAGAGCTGAGAGGAAGGGAGTTGTCTCTTCAAGAAAAAAGAGCACAGCAGGCAGAAGACATGAACCGTGTACAAATGGCTGACCTCATTGAACTCAAAGAAAAAATCTGTAACAGTTAATATAGGAGTGTATTATTCATCATTTCTCATCATCATACACGTTGCTGCAAGTAATCAATAAGAGTTGTGGTTGTGAGTTAATATGGGTTGCTACATCAGGGCCGGCGCTACTGGTCAGGCTGGTCAGGTTTTGGCCTGACCAATGTTTACAAGTTACCTCAAAAATATATCTTGGCCTTTTAAAAGAAGGATAAAGTTTTCAAGAAACTGTGACTGCTCCATCAATAATTTAGATAGTCGCTACGCAAATCAGCTATGTTATCATTGTGCAATACAGAAAATCGCGTGTACGTAAGTCCATGTGATTGCAGAGTCCATCATGTGCCTTCAATTGCCACCATTTGAACCCATATTGGTCTTAAATTTTAAATTTGTGCTCATCAAGGGCATCCCCAATGGTTGCAAGCTACTTGCAGTGCTAGAGAGGCCATTGATTTTGATGGCCATAAAGATTCTAGATCTGCTGGTCCACATACCAGTCACTAATTCAACATATGAAACTAGCTGACACAGGGCATTTACCGTATATTCTCTAGAAATTCAGCACTCCATCATTTCATCACCCATAGTTTTGTGTCGAAAATATCTCTAAAATTTGACAAAATGGCCATTTTCTAAAACTTCATCGTGTTCTCCAATATTTTGTCATGCAAATTTTCAACCTAAGATTAACTGTAGAATTGAATTCAAGTTTTGTAATTCTTACAGTGGTTCTTTGCTTTGGATGGTGTATTCGCTGTTTTCTCTCAGCAAGTATAGGCCTACCATCAAGTACGGGCAAAAAAACGGTGGCTACGCGACGAGCTACCCCCTCCAAATTGCAAACCGTGCACCAAAGAGCTAGGAAAAGTGCTTTAACGTTCTTTTTGCTAGCTTTTAGGGTTATTTAAATTATTGACAGTAGGCAGAAATAATAGCCGAACTCTACAGTTCCATCAGCTCTCTAAGTATTCATTGCTAAACTCTAAGGTTTCGTCAGCCTTTCTCATAGGTGGGAAAACAACTCTAAATTCTCTCAACAGACAAATTTTCTGTGAAACTAGATGTGACGAATTTTAGAGAATATGCGGTATATCAACCCACAGCTACTTGAGATTTGGGGCGTGCGCATACCAAATTTATAAACAACGTCACCCCTAACAGTAAACAACATCACAAATTGTAAACTACGTCACACAAATGAGGACGTCACTGAAGGTGCCCCATGTAAACAGATACTGCTATTAGTGATGTCACAGCCCCGCATCACAATACATCATCAAAAATGGCCGTTTTAGTAGGCAAACAGAAACCAGCTTTTTGGAGGAGAAAACGTCCTACAACTTTCCTGTTTGTTTCACTTTTGAATTCAATGTAGTATTGGCTATAGGAATTTGCTTGTTGAATAATGCTATAAGAAGGTGAGCAAAAGTAAATACCGTATTTGTTTCCATTTTTTGCCGATTTGGGCACCAAAAAAAGTGTTTTTTTTCCAAATACAAGGTTCTAACAAGGTTATAATAGTGAACAACAAGCAAATTCATATAGTTCAGATATTTTGCTAGCGAATGAAGTAAATTTTATGAAGCACCAGTGTCATCTTCTCCTCCGGAAATGGCAGTTTCTGTCTTTAACTGAAAGTTTATGGCTCCTTTGTTGTTGCCTCAAATTTGTCTGTTTCATACTTTCTCTTATTTGAGTGTGCCTGCCAATAACATTTGTTTAATTTTATAAAGTGTATTATTATTATATAAGTTTAGTCGTATTGGAGCCATAATATGCTATGAAATTTGGTCAAGTTTCATAACGGCCATTTTACCGTTATACCTGATGGCTGAAATAAATACCCTGTCACAAGCTTATTATAGCGGATTTTAGAAAACTAAAAAATGGCTGCCACCAAAAACAGGTGACAAAGACATCACAATTTTGACTCGCAAAAATAATTTCTTGCTCATTTTAAATCTTCTGCACATTTTAATGTTTATTGTCAAAACATTAAACCAAAAAAAACAAGCCCATATTATATGCGAAAATAAGTAAATAAGAATCTTAAATAATACTATTTTTTCAGTAAATGTCGATGTCCACACATCTAGAAGTGCTTCAATAGGAACAAAACTAGTATTAAATAAAAGAGTAAAGTCGACTGCATTAGGTATTCTTGAGTGGAAAATATGTGTATAACCCCAAATGACATAGATATAACCAAAAATGTACTTTTTCACTATAAAATAGTGAAAATTAAGCCATAAAAATGCTTATATCTTTTGCGTACATGGTTATATTTTCTCTGCTCAGAATAAACAAATGCACAAGGGTACTTTGAAATAGTTTTTGCAGTCTCCGTCGCAAAGAAGGGCCATCTTGACGTGCGGATTCTACATTCTTCTTGAAACAAGTTCGAAGCCGCCATTTTAATGTGACATCATTGATGACATTACATATCATTCCAAGATGGTAGTCATGATGTGTATGAAAACCGTGACAAATTCCCTACATTCCAATACTTTGTCACCTAAAATCCCCACATTCTGAAATGTGCTATAATGCCCTTGTGGTGGAGGTCTTAGTGGTCTCCGCAGAGTAAAAGCCTACCTGCAGCATACATACTATGCATCAGCAAAAGCTGAACTACATATCTCATGATACGTACTGCATGTTCATGAAACTGCTACTGATGTGCTCCAGTCAAGTGACATTGCCACTGAGTTATGTGTCATTCTATACATATAATTCCATTTCTTTCACTCTACAATTATCATTATTAACATAAAATTTTTGACGGTATTCCGGCCTGACCAATGGAAATCAGCTTGCTCCGGGCCTGTACATTGTTTCCATAAATACAGAGGTAACAATTTGTTAAAAGTGCAGCTACAGCGAAATATTTAGCAAATGGTTGGAGTAGAATTATTTTGGTATTCTTTCAAAAGTCGATGAATGCCCATAGCCTCACAATGTTCCCAAAACCCCACTCCACACATACACGGGCAGAACTCATTGCTTGTTAAATTCTTAAAGCAGGAGTAACAACCTGGATGAGAGGCACCCCCTTAGCCCAGTGTGGGACATCCTGATCAAGGACCTATGAATGTACATCCATCCGTTATCCCATTGGTCTTTTATAGGCCAATGGGTAACTATTAGGCATAGCCAATTATTTTGATTTTTTGTATTGCATGTGCCTGAAGAAGCCCCTGATGGGTGAAACGTTGCACGAATGATTACTTTTGTGACAAGAACTATTTTGAGTATCATTTAAGACGTGTTCAACAATAGTCTTACAACTAGAACAATATACGTACTTCAGTATTGCTAAAGTGAAAACATATTCAATGGGGAACATGCCAATCAGTTTATTATGTAACGTTTAAACGCTATGCTAAACCTCTCTATAATGTTGATGTAAACATTAAAAATAAACTTGATGTAGTAGGGGGTGACTCCGTACTGCGTGAAATGTGCTACAGGCAAGGGGCTATTGTGCACTTGAGACTGATTGTTATAAGACGTGTTTCAAAGACTGGTGTGCACATCTCACTATTCATCACATGTGGTGTACATCACTGGATCTTTCTTATAGTAGTTAGGACCTTTGTTGTGTTATCTTATTGTTTCCATTGCAGCATGAGGCTCATCTACATTTCGCTAAGGAGTTTCAATCCAGGCTTATGAAAGGTAAACATATAATGAGTCAATTGTCCACCAACCTTGTATATGCCCATTTCCATGGCAGCATCTGAATTCCTGTAATATGTGGGACATGTCCTGATTTAATTAATTGATATGCCTTTAGAAATGTCCTGGAGAGTGTTCTATTATTCAGTATCCTGAACATTTCATTTTGTGATAGGAATCAGAAGAATCTTTCTAGCTGCTTCATGCAGCATTGGTAGGAGACATTTGAAACACAAATTTTGACATGAGTAAATGTCTACCTACTATTGATATAATAGTTGACGTTGTAATAAAGACCAAAATGTTTGGCATGCAGTGTACAAAAATGGTGGTATCAGAGACACATGCATTGTACTATGTAGCCATTACTTATTACATGTCTATGGTGTCAACACTGTGGACACATGGGATAGGAGTAAACATTAAAATTTGTGTAATGGTAGTTTGAAAGCTGTATACAGAACCATGTATTTAGGACAGCTAGATGCATATACATGTAGATGACAATTTGAGAGAGTGCTGGGATTAACCCTCCATTTACAGTAAATAAGCGCCCCTCTGACCTTGTACTACGGAACGTTTTGACAAAAATCTGCCTATGCAAACCCGCACGAAGAACTTCTTTTTCGATCGATTTCGTGCAGTATGAGTTTTAGTTGTACAGGCACTAAGGCCTTCTAAAGCCTTATGCATACCGATACAGCCATCCCTTGGAGATATTGTCAAGGAAGAACAATTTAGGGGCAAAGAAGAAGAAGCAACAACGAACGAAAAACAAGGCATTGGATTGCAGTGTAACTATCCAAAATGTACAATTATTGTTCCATGTTGCTATCTATCTGTGCAAATCTGTGGGTAGAATAGCCTGGAAACAGTCGAAGCAGTAGTTTACACTGCACGTACTGCACCCGTACGTCATCTCCGTGACTCTTTCGCCTTTTTCCCTTTCGCGAGCCTTCCCTCTAATAGTAAACCTATGTCATCCTACTATCTTTAGAAAGAGCTATTTTTAGGCTTTCAAATAATGTAAGAATATTTAGGATTGAAGCTACGTAGCACACAAAATGATTGTTCAAATTTCCCTCCCTTTTCATGGGCGCTTTTGGGCGTACCGTAGAAGAAGGGTTAATTACATAACTAATTAGCATACTGATGGTTCCAGTTTGAGGGGGTACCTATTGAGGGGGATTTTCTGGCAACCAGCAAACAATGGAGCTATGCCCCTGCTATTCTTTGATATTGCCAATGGGTGCCAAATGACTCGTTCCCTTTTAATTTTCCTCATTTGCCAACATTAGACTTTCTTCAGGCATCTGCCTTCTTTGGATAATGGCCTGCATCCACTAAATTTTCTAGCTTCCATGCCATGCTCTTCAACCTGTGAAATAGTTTTCACTTTCAAATAGTACAAAGAATTCGTTGACATCATAGCATGTATTGCATGACTATCATGTGAAAACAAGCCCCTTGTAAGTCCAAATGAAAACAATAATAAGTAGCTCAATGTATATCTTATATATATATATAGATAGATAGATAGATAGATAGATAGATATAGATATAAGGTACACATTGAGCTACTTATTACTGTTTTCATTTGGACTTCCAGTGTGTAACGCTTATCCGATATATATATATATATATATATATATATATATATATATATATATATATATATATATATCGGATAAGCGTTACACACTGGAAGTCCAAATGAAAACAGTAATAAGTAGCTTAATGTGTACCTTATATCTATATCTATCTATCTATCTATATATATATATATATATATATATATATATCGGATAAGCATTATACCGCCATCTGCAAAAGTTAGCACCTGCAAAAATTTAGATCCAGCTCTTGTACAATGGCAAAACATGGCCATCCACGATTATAAATGTGAAAATTGCTAAAAGCCAAAATCTGCAAATTATACACCCAGTGAAAATTAATCCTTTTTAATTCGTTGTTCACTATAGTGGATGTGCATGTTCGCGTTTGTGCATACATAATTATTATATGTAACATGTGCAGCGAAAAGGTACCAAAACCATTTTTTTTTCGAAATTGCGTCATTGTTACTATATTAAGTTATAATGATGTATCAGTCATGTGAGCAAGTTTTGCTTCCGCATTCCTACAGGAAGCGTCAAACTGGCCAAGTTTATAACTGTAGCGCAGAATCAGCCATTGTTGGGGAAGGCTTCACAAAGTTTTATTTCCGTTCTTTAGTATAATATCCGTGGAGGCGACATTGCATATGATTTCACAATGATTTATGACATGTATGGGGAATTACAATGGCAGGCTAGTGAGATAATTATATTCATAAGGTTGTGGGTATGACATGTTCACTGTATTTGACATTATAAAAATTAATGGCCGCGCTCACCAAGCAAAAATTTAAAGTCTTCGAAACTAGCAAACTACTGGGTGGATGGACCTGAAAATCGCCAGAGACATTATTTGAAAAGTATAAAACGAATATCTGCAATAAAGACTATTTCGTCAAATTTTAATTTCTTCGTGGTTTTGTGTCTTTCCCATTGTTTACTGTAAACGGTTGAGGTACCTTTTCGCTGCGCACATCACATATGCTGGTAAGTTATGGCATATTAGTGGTTGCAAAGGGCGTTTGGTGGTTATCACACGTATGCAATTAAATCGTAATGCCCAATACTAATTATCACGTTGTAGCTGCGTGACCACCTTGATGGTTTTTACGATTTCAATGGTTTAACCAGCAACAGAAAGGATTATAGTCTGTCATTTTTGCAAATGGATGGTAATAGAGTGAGAAATTGCAGATCTGCGAGTATTCAAACTTCGAAATCAGTAACTTACCTCCAAAGTTATGATCGTAATTGCAGCGTATAAATTAGCCTCTGCAACACTGAGAACACATGCTGTCCATGTGACCAAGGGCAAAAGAAGCACTCTTGTGCATAGGAAAGTTATGGCAAAAAAGGTGGAGAACTAAACCTCTACCAGTATTCTTTAAACTTCGTCAGGTTATTCTTAAAGGGCCGAACTTACAATTTTGGATATGGGAAGATTGTCGGTTATACCGTTCAGTTTATGCATCACCTTTTGTTACTACAACCATTCTGTTGGAGAAGAAATCTTTTGACATAACAGCCGTGGAATGGAGCAGCGCCTTCCCATATCCAAAAATGTAAGTTCGAGGTATGTTCTATCTTGTGAATCGACTTGTGTATCAAAACTCAGAGGTCTTCCTTTCCGTCTTTTTGCGTATTTGCTAATTTTGATATGGTTGAAAAATAGACACCATGCAACAGGTACAACATGTTTTCGGTGCTTTAAATGACACACAAGTAAAATATGAATGATTAGTTTGATATCTGTATGGTTTCTTCGGGTTTGCAACCTTCAAGAAGCTAAAACAAAGCGTTTAATTCGAATCGTTCGGAAATGGCAGCCATTTTGTTTTATGGCAAAATCTGCCATAACATACCTAAATATGCGCTTGTGTTCGTCATCCACTTTAGTGGCTCGTTGTTATTGTGGCTTGTTTTCAGGCACAAAATTAAGCAAAATTTTCTTTTTGAAAGCTTTTATTTGTGACTTTCTAACCTTCCTTGCTTAATAGTGACCCTTTTAGCCCATCTTCGAGGAAAGATATATGTGTACGCCAGGCTTTACAAAGGTGTACTGTGTGTTATAGCAATTAAACAAAGCTTGCAAGGACTGCCGACTAAAATTTCTTCATTGCCAGGGTATGCGCCACACCGAACATCCGGAAATGTACCAGCTACTGCTGCTAGGACCTCTGCTCTTCTACGCCTATTTCTCTTCCGGTTATTCCTTGTTTTAAGCTGTATCAAACTAACAACTGATAGGATTTGGTAGCGAGATACCACGGCCGCCTTTGTATTTCATTTAGCCCTTTTGTACTTGTATATCAGTCATTACTACAAGTAATGCATCTACCAAGTTAGAAAAATATTGCTTAAACTTTTATAATTCAAACTTTAGGCCCTACGATCCACTAAAGTGGACAGTGAGCCCAAGCGACCTACATGCGCGCAAACTCGAGAACATAAAAGGGTTAAAATGTATACGGTGATTAAAAGTATTTTATTGGCTATAAAAATGTGAAAATTAGGCTTTGAAATGGGCATATAATCAGCATACCTGATTGTATCTTTTCTGCTTATGTTAGAAGCATACACAATAGTAATTTGAAATGATTGATTTCTTCTTTCAATGAAATAAGGACCATCTACAGTCCAGATCACATGATCTTTATGAGCTAGGCTTTAATGGTGACATCAGTAGTTATGAGCAATTATGTCTTACTCTTCAATTGTGTGGAGGTCTTTCTGATAATCCTACAACATTTAATTGGATGACATTGTTACTTCTACTTGGTGGTTCTACTTCTCTCAGCCTAAGAAATTTGTTTGTAAAGATTCTGTGATCAATTTACAATTGATTCATAACAAAAATTGGTGAGTTAGATCTCAATCATTTCTCTTTTGAAAGGCCCTAAGCTCATTGCTTTTGTGTACACTTTACATGACCATGATTGAGGAAAAACGAACTTGATATATATTTAGTGCCCGGTTGGCGATATCAAAAAACAAGGTGCGTAATCTTTGTTTGAGCTTAACCTTTTAACGCCTGCATTAAGACATCATCGCTTGCCCGTTAAGGCCGGATAGCCACAAAATCTGCTTGATATCAAACCAATATCAATGTAATTATTTACAGAAAACATGGCAAGTAGGTTACAAAGTGAAGATGTTCTGCAACAGAATCAGATGAGCTGTGGTGTGAGTCTGATGATGACTGGCCTAATGCTCCAGAAGAAGGGGACCTTAATTGAGAGCTCCATTCAGAGAGCAGATCCATTAGACAAGGCTGGGGCAGGACTAGAGGATGACGAAGATGAAGAGAGTGAGCGTACTAGTACTAATGAAACCACAACTCTCCTCCACTCACAACCATCTACAACCATACCACTCAACCTCACAGCTGAGGACTCACATTTGCCATCCACACCTGTGTCCTTGCACACCAATAACGAGGTACCAGTATACTCTGTATTGCACAGGTATACATCTTCACCCTGATTCCCGGACCAAAGGTGGTCCTGGATGTAGATAGTCATCCATATGACTACTTTTGCCAGATCTGGGGAGTGACACCTTTCGGCTCATTGCAGCTCAAACCAATCTGTATGCCAACCAAAAAGGTACGCAATCGTGGGAGGATGTGAATGAAGATCATATGAAGGCCTTCATGGGAATCCACATGTGCATGGGTCTAGTTCGGTTGCCATCTCTCCAGGACTACTGGAGCACTAATCCCATCATAGGCACACCTGGAATTGTCAGTGGAATGAGCCGTGACAGATTTCAATCCACCCTAAGTCACCTACACCTAAACGACAATTCTAGGATGCCCCGGTCTGGCTCTGCCGAATTTGATAAGCTTTATAAAGGGAGGCCATTGCTTGACAGAATTTGAGAGAACAGCCGGGCTGTGTACCAACCTCACTAAGAGGTATCTGTGGATGAGGCCATGATACTGTTCAAGGGTAGGAGTGCCATGAGACAGTACATGCCCAAAAAGCCTGTCAAGTGGGGGTACAAGTGCTGGTGAATGTGTGATGCCCGGAATGGGTACATGTACAACCTGGACATCTATACCAGGGAGCCAGTGGTACCCTTGACGAGGCAGACCTTGGAGCCACAGTTGTCCAACGTATGGTGGAGCCACTGTACGGGTGCAACTATCATGTGTACATGGACAACTTCTTTTCTAGCATTGTACTCGCCAACAAACTGAAGGAACGCAGGACTTTGATGATTGGGACAGTGAGGACCAACAGACGAGGGTGGCCACAAGAAATTAAGGGGGTAAAGAAATTAGAGAAGGAAATGTCACGTGGGGACAGCCGATCTAAGGTGGTTGATGAGGTGGAATGTGTGGTATGGAAAGACAAGAGGATACCATATTGGTATTTATATTCGCGACACTTTATTTTCGCGAAATCCTGTAGAATGTCTTAAAGCAAAATTTTCGCGGAGTCTAAATTTCGCGGGTTGCATACCCACGCGAAAATATAAATTAGTATGCATAATAATAAAAGACACTCCGGAGACAGACTACACGCCTATAGAGCGTCAGCAGACAAATTGCACGTGGAAGAACAGGTGTGAGCATAGATACTGTATCTATGGTGTGAGAAACGACATGACAGCCGACGCAGCGACTTTCCTGTGCAGTTCTTGTATCAGAGGTTATCACGTATACCAGAGTGTGTGGAGTTCGGAAGAGGGAGAGAACCTTGTGTGCAAGCGGGAGATGAGTAATCCACGCGATAGTTATGCCGTCGTTTGTCTAAAAGAAGAACAGACTGTAGGTCACTTGCCACGGAAGATATCGCGTCTCTGTTCCCTCTTTCTCGGAAGAGGCGGTGGGATTACAGCGACCGTCACAGGAAAAAGGCAACGTTCGATCGATCTTCCCCAAGGAGGACTCGAAATCCCTTGTCGCTTGACTTTCTCTGGTCCAGAAGAGTCGATCACCAAAGTGAGAAGTATAATGGCAAAGCTCAACCTTATGGAAGGTGATAGTATTTGCACAGAAAAGGAATTAGAAAATGAGGAAGTTAAGGAAAGTGCTCATTCTACGAGACTCAGTATGGTTTGGGTCTGCACAGGGAGACAGTCACTCACATTTGAAGACAAACAAGCGATTTGTACTGGGAAGCGCCTTACAGACAACCACTTGAACTTCAGTCAATGTCTAATACAAGCACAGTTTCCTACCATTGGCGGGCTGACCAACACCCTGATGGTAAATAAACCTTGTGCTCACCGGACCCTACAGAATGGAGGCTTACAGATCCTGTTTTGTAGGGATGACCACTGGATTGTAGCATCAACTGTAGGTTGTCCTCTTAACACTGTTAGTGTTTATGATAGTGTTTACAAGGACATTGATGTTGCAACCAAGGGTACTCTTGTACATATGCTGGGTGTTTCTGAGGAAGATCTGCGCATTAACATGGGCCAGGTAATGCAGCAGGAGGGAGGAGATGACTGTGGTGTCTTTGCTGCAGCAGTGTTGACATCACTAGCTTATGGTCAGAGTGAGCCGTTTCAGTTCGGACAAATGGACATGAGAGCACACTTCATTGAGTGCTTAGAGAAAGGCGTGCTCTCTCCGTTCCTTATGTAGACTGTACGTACATTTGATTCAGGATCCATAACACAAAAAATTCATTGCTTTAACAGTATAATCATGATCATTATTATAACAGTTATTGTAACAGACTAGTGTAGCAGTGTGTTAATATGCAATTCCTGCACCCTTGAAGCCGTTGATAATAATGTCAGGATGTGACTTAAAGTAGTCAAACATGGCCACGATCCACTGTGCACATAGCGATTTCATGGTGCTCAGTTGCATGTCCACAGGCTGGAGTTCATCTACTGATGCACCCTTCTCCAGTTGTTGGAGGATTTGAGTTGCATACCACTCTCGAAATTTTGACTTTAGGAAGTCTTTGGCTGCTTTATTCACGCTTACATCAAGGGGTTGCAAACAGTCAGTGCAGTTGGGCGGAACGAGAACAACATCAAAGTGATGTTGCCTTAACTCTGCCATTACGTCTTCAGTAATCTGTCCCCTGAATTCATCATATATAACTAAAGCATGGTGATCTTCTGGGAGTCCCAGCTCTTTCTTCTTATCTTCTACATAGGGGACAATAATCTTGTCAATGTATTCCAACATTGTCTCCTCATTAGACCAGTGGGTGGATGTGTGGGTAATGTGCCAGTCGGATGGAAATGGGTAGTCTGGATGGCTCCTTTTTGTTTTACCCTGATACACTAATTGAATGGGGAGAAAATCTCCACTCATTGTTGCAGCAAATAATCCTGTAATTTGACGTTTGTCATTGAGTCCACCTATTTCAATCTTCTTTGTGCCCTTTTTCTCCATTGTCCACTTTGAAGCAGGGACATAGCTTAGTGCCGTATGGTCCCAGTTCAGAACCAACTGCGGTGGAATCTCCTCAGAATCCACGTTAATTTGGATTTGCTCAAGAAATGTTGTACGCAACTCATCCAAGTTCATTGGTAGAATTCGAGTCTTGGTGCCACCTTTCCTCTTCACAAATCCCATCCGACGCAATAGGCTCTGAGCCCAACTCTTTGTAAGAGCAACAGGCCCACCGTACTCCTGGAGCGAAGTTCGCTTTGTCTTACTGACAATGCCAGTAGCAGTTGCAATAGCAATGGAGGTGGTCACAGGAGCACCGTTTGCTCGCAGGACCTTTATGTATGACTGCACATGGGAGTCAATAGTCTCACCTAACAGCAATGGGCGACCACGCTTCTTTGGGGGGAGACTTGTTATAGCTTCACTGTCCAGGTTGCCGCTTGGTGAGCGCTTTTTTCCGAGCTCTTGGTAATAATTCTTCTTGATTGAACGTACTGTACTCTTGTTCAGTGGCCTGTCCAATTCCTTCGAGAATTTCCTTACAGCTGCAGCATTCCCATTCTCGCTCACGTATTTACCAATCTGCGCTCGCTGCTCATCAGTTAGTCGACCGTACGGTCCCTGAGTCCGCGTCTTGGTGCTGGGATCTTGACGTTTCGAATTCTCCACCGACAAGACTTCAAGGTTCGCTTGCCGAATAGCAGTTGGTGGAATATCAGCAGAAAGAGGACCATTGGGATCTGGAAGATGGCTTTTCACCGGTTTGAGGTAACGCAATAGTGCCATAATGGTAGTTTAAGAGCAACAGCAAGAACAAAATTAAACGACTAGAAAGGCCGAGAGAAAGCCCACCAATGATGGGGCACTATACGTGACAAAATTATTCGCGAGTACAATTTTTCGCAGAGGGGGAACGAGCCGCGAACATAGCGAAAATTTATCTCACGCGAAAATAAATACCTCTATGGTAGTCACCCTTGTCAACAACATCACTGATCCAGAAGCAGTATCCACGGTCCTTAGAAGAAACAAGGATGGCACACGGTCATCAGTGTCCTGTCCCGAGAGTGTCCAACGCTACAACTCATACATGGGAGGGTAGATACGTTTGACGCGAGGAGAAAAACATACTCCTGCACGCATGTGGGACATGTCCGCGCTAATTCGAAGGTGTGAAAATTTCGGTCTTTTTTACAGCTTCTGTTCTCAACTTGCAGAAGCTTCAGAGCATCAAACGTAGGCTTAACATGTAGGCAGACACATAAGCGTTTCGACGATTACCCTTTTGAAAGACCTGCTTCAAGTGCGCAGAAGCTACTAAGGTTTTACTAACCCCTACTAAAAAGGGAAACGCTTTGGGTGATAGATGGAGCGCTCTCAAGACTACTTTTTCACATAAATCGCTATAGCAAAACATTTACTAACTTTTCCATGCAGCAGCAAGGACAATTCCTCTCCAAAGCCGAGATCTGTAATATTGGCCCTCAAAAGACAAACTTCAAATGCCTATAACTTAGGACAGGAACAAAAGCTCTCTTGCTGCCACATGGAAAAGTTGTATCCTCCAGATGGCTCAAAGTTGGCACCAAGAAACTGCCTCTAGCTTGTTCCCTCATGCATCACCCAGCCAAAAACTAAAATTCCAAAGAACATTCAGTTTAGTCACAAGCGAGCATGTGACAGAGCACCCGTGACGACACAAAACGTCACTAAATGCGGATTTGGCAATCGTATACGCCAGAATATCAGCCTAAATCATGAGATAAATGCTTGACTAATAACTCATAGGCGCCGAAATATAATATTTTATCACTATGCACACTCAGGAGTGTTATCATAACAAATCTGGACATTTCTCACATGCGCAGCCACAAAAGCAGAAAGTGGTGGCTACGGTTATTCTACTTTCTGCTAGACGCAGCCGTGACCAACACGTACATAAGAATAATTATTGTACAAAGAAAGTAACCAGACGCCAGCGCTCACCATGAAGGAGTTTGTACTGAACATATGCAAGTACCTTGTGGCCTCCACCAACTGCCGAAAACGACCCAGCGTTCAAGATCCTCCCCCAGCAACACGATTGTGTGAGCGTCACTTCCCCGACAGGCTGGACAAGCCTCAGTAGTGTAAGATTTGCACCACAGGTATGTTATGTCCGATCTTGTACATAAACAAAAATGGCCGCCGTTATCGAAGAAGTGAAATCAATAGGTCTTTTTCCCATGCGCACAATTACTGATGCCCAGAAAAGACTTTGTGTTGTCTTAAACATATCTACTTTGTAGCTGAGTCTTTTAGATTATTGTGCAAGGTCTCAAAACATCATATGACCAGTTTTTTTCTGACCGTACTTGAAAACATAACTTTGAAAAGTCAAAAGCGCAGTGGTAGAAACTTAGGCTTTTGGACACAAAACTAGCCTCAAAAGAACGCACAGGAACCGAACTTACTAAATCAAATTCAGGGTCTTCAGGCTCCACTGCATGGCTGTTATGACCAAGGATTTATGCAAAATTTGAGGGTGAGTAGTTACAATCCTTTGGACATAAAGCAAACATTCAACGTACAAAGACCCTGAATTCAATTCTAGGGGTTTGGTCCTTTGGGAACGATATCTGAAAGTTTCACACTGAAAATCAAAGATTTCTACCACCGCGATATTCGGTAAAATTTTCTTGTGGAGCAAGCTGTCTTCCTTCAGGAAAGTCACGTGACATCACATGCAATCCTACAAACAGCACATGAGTTGTGCTTGTGGTGAAACAGTTCTAGTGGACAAGGTGGAAATGTAGAGGGTGGGTTTTAAACCTTACAAAGTGGGTTTGAAGTAATCGTAGGATCAACGTCTAGATTTTCACCGCATACACTTTTGAAATTCTATTGTTTGACTGTTATTTACAGCATTTTGTGGCTTTCCAGCCAGGACAAGACGAGAAATAGTGAAGCATATATAATTCGAACAGAACAAGCAATCAAAAGTATACGCGGTGAAAATTTAGATTTACCTTTTAGAAATCAATCCTTACATTACTGTAGTCATGACCGCCATCTACTTAGATCTCCGCCTTTCACAAAGAAATTTGCCCTGTAAAAAGGCTTCTCTCAAGGCTAAATCAATCTTCGGGCACTATACCTTCAGCATATGATCTTACGTAGCTCCATAATTGTAAACGAAGGAGTTCAGAACACATTGTCAACTTTTCTTGAAATCGAATTCTTCCTTCCCAAGATATTTAGTTCATACTTAAATCGGTGAACCCCAAACCTGCCAAACAAAGCGTTATTATCCAAAACCAACACTTAGAATATTGCAAACGAAACGTACTGTGTAAAGTTGGGTAGGGTCTGAACCATTTATATACGATAGATAACTCAATAGATAACCTTGCTTGTTGTGGAGCTTCCTAAGCTGATTCACGTTACTGGCACATGACCAACCCACGCAATTCAGTGATAATGAAATTCATAACGTGAAAACCACAAAGTGCCTGTGTTTTGGCTAGATTCGGACATAACATACCTGCGACGGAAAGAAGACTGACAAGGATTTGCTGCAAGTCTTGTTGTTCCGAACAGCCTGTTCCTCTTTGCCCTGTGGGTTGTTTTGGTATCTATCACACGAAGCTCAATTTGAGAGGAAAATCCTAAACTGTTCCAACTACCGTCAATTGCCATTTTATTTATTGTTTGTAATTATAATAATAATAATAATAATAATAATTTCTTATTTTAACTGGGTGGCCATTAGCCAGAGGCTACTACTAAGGCCCCCAGTATCCCACACACCCGCTCACACACACAATCAAATTAAATCAAATTCAAATAATTGTTTGGTAGCTGCAGTAGGTCATCTTCTCAGCTGTCCCAGGTTGGTGGCAGGGGGGTGCAGGGAAAAAAACTCCAAATGGCACACAGGTGGAGTGGTGCCTTCTGTCCAATGCTTGACTGACTTCAGTGCTAACCTACTGAGCCACCAGCACCCCCTATAACTCTGTAAATGCAATTGCATACTTGCGTGACTCGAAATTCACTCGCATTTTGTTGCTAATTAGTGTCTATTTTTATAGCATTGTATCGGATTCATACATAAGGTACATCACGCTTAAATTTTCCATGTTTATTCTGTTGATGAAGTCCTATCTGCACATATAAATTTTGTGAGGATTGCGTAACTTTTATCACATGCAGGACTTAGCGGTATTCAGTGTTAAAGCCGCATTTGTGGCTATCTGGTCTTAAAAGGTTAAACTCAGGTGGAAAAGTCTGTTTTACCAACTTAAGTACCATGCCAGCCAAATAATAATAATAATAATAATAATTTCTTATTTTGACTGGGTGGGCCATTAGCCAGAGGCTACTCCTAAGGCCCCCAGTATCCCACACACTCACTCACACACACATCAAATTAAATCAGATTCAAATTAGTTTGGTGGCTGCAGTAGGTCATCTTCTCATCTATTCCCAGGTTGGTGGCAGGGGGGTGCAGGGAAAAAAAAACTCCAAATGACACACAGGTGGAGTGGTGCCCTCTGCTCATTGCTTAATTTCCAGTGCTAACCCACTGAGCCACCAGCACCCCCCAAAAGTAATGGAATGACTGTCACGTGCGCAAGAATGGTAGATTGTACCCCTTCGAAGAAAGTGATTACAAATTACTGTGGAGAGCTTTCAATAGCCCCTTTAGTATCTTAAACTTGTCAACATAAGTTATTAATAATTGTGTGTTTGCCTTTTCCTTCTTTTAAAACTTGCAAACGATTAGGAATAACTTTCAAGAAATGGTTTGTGATTCCAGCTGGCATGATCTTTCAGACACGGGGTATTCTCCTGCATAATTTGTCTTAAAGAGGTTATTTTTATATTATTGTATATTGTTTTCCCTATATTGTTTTCATTTGGACTTCCGGTGTGTAATGCTCGTCCAATATATATATATATATATATATATATATATATATATATATATATATATATAATTTGGATTTGAAGAAAAGTCTTATAATAGAGAATTTATATAATAGTAATAGAGAAGTATGAATTTATACAAGAATGAGTTATAGGAATTGTTTTGAAAACAATTGCCGAATACGCAGGTGAGTTATGTCCGATTTTGGACATAACACAAAATGGCCGACGCTTCTTAGGTACTAAAATTAACCCCCATTTTTTCCTTTCTGCAATGGGTAGTACTGGCATGAACCTACTAGTCTACATTACAAACATATTGAAGTGTATTGGTGTTCTCTTTAAGACAATCTGCAAGTCGAACGTCCCACAACACGCAATTTCTTCGGTTACTGTCGAAAAGACAAAAAAGCAAAATCGCGGTGGTAAAAATCTCAGCTTCTGAACACGCCATTAGGTTCAAACGACTCCTTAGATACATAAGTGCCCTGAAAGATTCCTGGAGCCCGGTAGCTCAAAGCACGGCTGTTATGTCCAAGGGTTTCCGTCATTTTCGGGGGTCTCCAGCCACAAAACACGGGACATAACTCGAACGGTAGAAGGTACAGGAATCTTTCACCACGGTTTGGACTGTTGGGAACCCGATGGCACTATTGCCGTTGCTCCGAGTTGAGATTTTTACCACCGCGATTTTGAAATAAAATTTCCACTGGAACATCTCTCTTCTTCAGACTACAGTCACATGCTGTCATGTGTTTTACGAAAGAGTCCGAACATCTTTTTCGTATTCTCGCGTATACGTCCAGTTTACGCAGTATCTGCGCGTGACAAACCCATGCGGTTAGCGCTATAATGAAATTCATCGAGTGAAACTGTATAATGTTACACTTATGGCTGAAAACGGACATAACACACCTGCGTATGGCAATTGTTTTCAAAACAATTGTCCAGTTACAATAAACAGTATATTCTATGAATGTTCAGCTGTGCACTTACCCTTCAATGCTTTGCAAGTGATTCGAGTGCATGGGGCGGCAGCCCCCACGAGTTTTTAACTGGAACTACTTGTTATCCTGTAGAATATTCTTTTTCATCTAGTCTCCACTACGTCTGGCTTTTTGACTGTTTTCATAACAATTCTGGGGAATTTGTAAACAAAGTTTATTATTGTGCTAAATCTTGGGCATTTTATTGGAGCTACTCAGATTTTCAACCAGAAGTGGGATGCATCTCAGGAAAGGCAAACAGGAGAGTGCCAAGATTGCCTCATGTCACTGCAGTTTTCTCTTTAGTGTACCAATAACAGGTTGGCCACCCACAAATATGCCATATTTGAGTGAGTTCCTGCTATTTGCCCATCCACACAGGGTACTTATAACCGTCCAGGAATAAAATGCAAAAATGGCCGTCTTGAAATAGCAGCATGAACTATCGATCGTTTTTACTTAGTTGACTTGATTTTTGCTGAGTTCTTACTAGACGAAAGTTGTATATATTCCGCACATGTTGGTACTTAACTAGCAATTATTTCTATTGTCTGAAGGAAGACAGGGAGCTAGGAATACATGCATAGGAGTTTCAGACAAACTTTGCCTCAGTCAGACCTTTAGATCCCTCTCAATTCCCATTAAACAACACGAAAAGGCAGAACAAGTGGTGAGCTATCCAAAAATCGTTCCAAGCTATAGGTTATAAACTTCCGTAAAAAAGTTATAGCCGAAAAACCTGTTTTTTCATCCTTCAAACGGCCAAAAGTTAGCATAAATGATCCAATTGCGAGAAACTGCTTGATTGTAGCACAATGCCTGGAACGATTTTCACAAACCGAAACATCCTAAGATTCCATCGAAGTTGGATTTGGTGAGATTCAAAGGCATCTAGAGGTCTGACCAAGCGACTTTATCTTCGCCCTCAACAAAACTGCCATTTCGTGACGTTTCACGGATATGTAGGCATAGTGTCACAAAAGTCGCCTTCTTGCCCCATTCTGTTGATACGTGAAATTCCGTACGTCATTTGAAAGACGCCAAATGACACATTAAAAACAGCCGCTAATTGATGACGTATAAAACAAGTACCGCCCACAATCGGAACAAGCAACGGACGGTTATAAACACCCCGTGTATAGAGCCAACAAATTAGTTGACTCTTGTGGTAAGGCCACCTAATTAGTTGGTCTCTGTTTGTTTTTGCCCTCAAATCAGCTTTTTTAGGGTATCCTTAAAAAATAATTGGACACCATAAAAATAATCTGTTCTTAGCCTTTTCAGCCTAAGATACACAAAATGTGTGAAACCAGGAAGGTCAAAGAAAAGATCAAAGGCATTGTTTTGTGTTTCCAATTTCAAAACAAATAACAAGGCTGCAGTAAACAATTTTTGCAGTGGACTATATAGCAGCTGGTAAAGCTGCTATCTCTCTGGGTTCACAAATTTGTGGATCCTAAACTGATTATTTTATAATGGAAAAGTACATTGCTAATTGGAAGGTATTATATGAGACTTGTGGGAAGTATTGGCAAGTATACTATACTTAAATTGCCCTTGCATAGTTCAGAGTCTTTGCTGGGCACTATTCTTGACAATCTCCAACTCTACTTGTCGATTTTCTGTTGTATTGTATGTATCTATCTATATAAAACACCATCTTATGTCAACTGTTAAAATATTATTTAACAGGAATCTAACTAAAATGTGCAAATTTGTACCTTCAATGGTACACCAGCTGCAACAGTTGGACACTCAGTCAATATATCAATGTTTTGTAAACAATCAGTGATTGTTTTGTGTTTAGTTGTCCATTGTTTTCAAAACAATCCTTTGATGTTATCTTTGATCTTGCTAAGAGGTACAAATTTGTACCATTTCGGCTGTTTTTCATAAAAAATATTTTAACAGTTTACATAATATAGTGTTATAATTATCTATTGTCCAAACCACCACCGTGCTTCACAACAGAAACAAGGCAGTCCACCAGATATATTTTTTACTTTATTCACCTTGCATGGGTTCTCAAGGTATTGTAGATTAGTTTTATCCTTTGTTTGTTCTGGAAATTTCCTTTCATTGACAATTTCTGTGGTTCAACTTCAATACATTTGGAGAACCCATGGTGCTCCTGTTGCTGCCCAGTACTAAATAGGGACATCCGTTGTGCTACTTGTCCACATGTGGGACATGTCCATTCACACTTGAATGGCTTCCCAAAATCGGTGATTTTCTTGTTAATAAATTTGTTTTTTCTCTTGTGCATAACAGAAATGACATTTAGACTGTAGGTACACATTGAAGCTACACATTTAACTGTATTTTGCCCAAATTTTCCATCTATCGTTCATATACTTGCTGCTTTTCCAAGCAGCTGCATTTAGCAGTTATTCCTCTTAAGTAAATTGAAACTTAGGCCTAGAGACACAGAATATGGACTAAACTGTCCCTAATAAGTCTACTCAATATTCTACTGATGAGGATCTTGTTTACTGAAATATTTTCCAAGATAATAGACAAATACTAAAAAAGTACTAAAATATCCAGCAATAACTCTTTGGAAAACTCACGGCATCAAAATCACCATCGGTGATAAGTTAAAGTGTTCAATATAGATTACAACGAAACACTCAGAAGCTTCCTACATTGATCCGCTGATATACTTGACAACATGGCATTTTTCAAGAAGGATTTGCGTAGCCAAAGCCCAATTATCACATGATAGTCATGTAACATGAGCTGTGACATAATTGCATATTGCTTCTACCAGTACAAAACTGCTTGAAGTGATCTCTATGTGTTTGATCTCTGCAATGATTGAAGTGTCGCAAACGAGGGAACTTCAGTGGAAGAAGGCCATTATTCAAAGAAGGCAGACGGTTGAACAAACAATAATATCGCCGATTGAGGAAAAGCAACTGGACATTCAGCACCCGATCGCCGCCGGGGTGATATCAATGAACAAGGTGCGTAATCTTTGTTTGATCTTAAATTCAAATAGAAAAGTCTGTTTTTCTAACTTGAGTACCTTATGAAAGGATGAACGATCTATGTTTGAGCCGTCAAAACCTTCTTCAGGTCTACCATTAACAGCAAAATTGCAGGGCGTTTTCGTATAAGTACTCCAGTTCACGATACCTACTATCGATCGTGAATGTGATCTTCCAAGCTTCCTTAAACAACTATGGCAAATAAAGACTTTCACATGTACGAAAACTAGAACAAATATTGCGCAGCACAATCACCCTTGCTTCTACGTCGTAAAAATGTTACATACATATCACATGATCGAAGCCTTACACACACCCAAATTCCAGCCCATTAACACAATAGTGGGACTTTGAACATGTTCCATATGCGTCTGTACAAGCTTGATTTATTTGGGGAACGTCTCACAGTCGCCACTGTCACCTTCTTGCCCACTAATAACTAATAGATACAGCTTATTTTAATCTCTACAGCTGCAATAGATAAAGGTGGTTCTGTGGAAGTGGAGATTGTCAAAGTAGTGACTCTTGGACCACCAGAAGCTGGCAAGACTCAACTGAAGAAAGCGCTGACTAACAACTTTGATATATCCACACAAAGCACTCCAGTTTCCACTGAAGCAGATGTAGTTATGGAGTGCTTTGTAGAAGGAGAATCAGAGGCATTGTGGCAGAAACTTGATTCCAAAACCCTCCAAGCAGCACTGTGTACCACTATTGAGAAGAAAAACTATAGTGCTCATCAGATAGAGTTCCATGCAACACCAAAGCCCATCAATAAGAAAGAAATATGTCCCAAGGTGAAAGCCGGAGGAATAAGTGGAATGGTTTCTAAGTTACGAGGTATTATGGGTGCAAGGCAATCACAAGTAGAGGCAAATCATGGTGTTGATGAGGTGAAGGATGCTTCACAGAAGACTACTTCTCCTGAAGACTTAAAAGTGACTACTACATTTTCTTCTTTGAAAAAAAATGTTCATAAGCGTTTCTCTCCAGAAGTTGCAGAACAGGATTTGAATAAGGTTCGGCTGATCCACATGGTTGACAGTGGTGGACAGCCAGCCTTTCTTGATATTCACCCTCTAATTGCCACTAGCAGAGCCCTTTACCTGCTGGTGTACAACTCACAGGAAGGCCTCTCTGCTCTTCCAGCTTTAACATACAGGAAACCCACTCAGTTTCCCACTAAAGACCTGCCAAATCCATCCCAGACAAATCTACAGATGATTCAACGTTCTCTGTACACTCTACACCACTGCAAGGAGAGGTTCCTAGAAAAGGAGAAGGAGCTAAAGAGTTGCTTTAGTGGCATCACTTTTACAGATAGTGAAATACTCCCTGTTGTTATTGTTGGATCCCGAAAGAGTCAGAAATGTGATGAAGACCCATCAAGTATGGTGGCAACTCACTGTTGTGGGATTCCATCCTGGAAGCACACGCAAAAAAATGTTGTCCTCGTTGAGAGTCTCGATCCTTCTTGCAGTGGTGTTAAAAAGCTGCGTGGAGCCCTGTCCCAGGCTGAGTCCAAGGTGAAGCTGCAATTGCCCCTCTACTGGGTCCTTTGTCAGTTGATGTTCTGGTCAACTGATGACCCCTCCCTCTCTGTGCTGACGTACCACCATCTCCAAGAAATTTGTATGCAGGAGAAGCTTGTCTCTTCAGGTGAGGAGTTTCTTGCCTTACTTACAAGCTTTCACATGTTAGGAATCTTCAGCTGTCCAGACATCGATCATAATAAGCTTAGTCTAGCCGAGGTGAAGCATCTTCACCAGTCTCCAGTTTTCACCAAGCCAGATGTACTCTACCAGCAAGTATCAAAGGTTCTGGAGATTCCCTTCCATGACCTACATGCTCCTGATTGGAAGCTGTCAGAAATAGCCTCATTAGAAGATCTACAGCGAAGTGGTATCCTCACGCCTGACTCCCTCCATCTGTTGGGAGTCCCAGACACTCTGGGATCATTCACTGGATTCCACTCATATTTGCTACAATCTCTGATGAAGTGGGGATTGGCTGCACAAGTATCACAAGATCCACTTCAGCTTTTCATTCCATCTGTCCTGCCTACACGTTCTGATGTTCACTGCGCTCTAAGTGAGAGCCCTATTCCACAGCTGGCTTTGACCATTGTTGCTCAAGAGTCAGAGGATTATTACCATCTTCCTCAAGGCCTCTTCCCCCACTTCATAGTTAGCCTCATGAAACACCATAGTGGTGGCTATGAAGTGAGGAAGGGCAAAGGAAAGGCTGAACCTCGCTGTCGAGATGTTATCACACTTACCAAAGATGCCTGTCATGGAACAAACTTTCCCTACACCATTTGTACTGTGGACAACATTGACCACATCTCTGTCCACATCATTCCAGGGCAGAAAGATGAGAAGGGACAACCAAAATGGGTCCCACGGGATTGTGCCTTTATTATCAGGGACATGAAGCAGTCCATGGAAGAGGCTTATTCGAGGTTGTACCAGAAGTCAACTCAACCCCGAGTGATCCTCTGCTGTTTGTGCACTTGTGATTATGCTATGGACAAGAAGCATCTTGCTCGAGTGGATTCTAAGTGCTTCACAATTCACTGCTTGTCATTGGAGTGTGAAGGAGTCTATGTACAGGATTGCCAGGATAATTTGAAGGCTATTCTGAAAGAAACCAAACGTAAGTGTGTCCCTAAAGTTGCTATATATATATACATCACTGTACATGTACTTGTACATGGGGTATATAGTGTTAGTAGTGCACCAACTCATCATCACAGCATGAATGACATATATGCGTTTTTCCTTGCTGGCTTAAAGTGAGAACATCACTTTTCTTATGACATATATAGCAGCTTCATGCCATGCCTTAAGATTACTAATATCATTATGAAAGATTGGCTTAATGCAAAAAATATTGCTGTATAGCGGTAGTGGATAACCTCTGGTCAACCTTCAGGTCCTGTTAACATGTATATAGACTATACGGAACTTTTCTAATGTACACTTTTCCTCTTCTCTTTCACACCCATTGACCTGGACATACTCTTGTACAATTTGTGAATGCTGTAGAATAGTCTCTCATAATAATGGTACAACTTTGTATAATATTAATACATGGAAGTTGTTGGACATGGTGTTGTTAATGATATAAGTTGTTGGACTATTATTGACCACGTTTATGGTGTTATCACACTGTACAACGTTTCACCCATCACGGGCTTCATCAGGTACAAAAATGATCTACACTAAAAAAAACATTAGTTATTGGCTAAAGCTAATAGCCAATCCATTGGCCATTGGTCACAAGAAGTGGCCAATAGATTTGGAGGTGACAGTTCACTTTACATCCCTAAAGATCCGCAGAAGAATAAAGACAAGGGGGTTGTATATAGGATACCATGTGGGGGTTGTAGTGAAGTTTACATCGCAGAAACAGGAAGACCTTTGAAGACTAGGATTACAGAGCACAAATGGGCTGTGAACCAGATGGACACCAAGAATGCAAATCCTGTGCACTCAGACGCGTTGAACCACAGAATAAACTAGGGCAGGTGAAAAGTGATTGACAGGGAGAAGAAGTGGAAGGCAAGGAAGATCAAAGAAAGCATCCACATCAGAAGACACAGGACCTACAATCTGGACTCAGAGTAGCCACTGAGTCCAGTGTGGGACTCGCTTATTAGGGAGATAAAGTGAACTGTCATCTGCCAATCTATTGGCCACTTCTTGTTACCAATGGATTGGCCATTAGCTTTAGCCAATGACTAACGTTTTTTAGTGTAGATCATTTCTGTACCTTATGAAGCCCGTGATAGGTGAAACCTTGTACAGTTAAATAATTTGTATAATATTATGCAGTGTATTTGAAAGTAATTGTGTCACTAAACCTATATATGGTTCAAACCCCAGCAATACATGTACTCAATGTATTACACTATTGCACAATCTCAGGCACAGCATGTAATACCTTGTGTCCTTCATTTACAGTGACAAAGAGGAAAACTGAATCTCACAAGCTTTCTAAATCTTCTAAGAAACAAGATCTGAAAACAAGTAAGAACCATACCAGTTTTACTGTCCACTCAGTAACCTCCATTGCTTTCACGTGATATTTAAGTTAGCCATTTTGTCCGAACCATACATACACTCATGACACACCAGCATTATTGACAGGTTTCACTGCAGTCAATAGCATGTATACAGTTCAACCCATCACTTACTTGATCCACCCCATGTAGACACTTGTGTAATTCTCCCAAATATGTGCAGGTCTGAAGGACAAGCCACTACAGAAAGATCTGAATATGATTTCCAAGAAAGCTGGTGGTAACTGGAGGAGTTTACTAACAGAGTTAGGATTAGAAGAAGCCACTATTGAGGAGTTTCGTCTGTCTAGCTTTGGTATCACATCTGAGGCATGTTTCAAGGGTTTAGTTCACTGGTTAAGTGGAAATGCTGACAAACCTGTTACTTGGGAGAACTTACTGAAGGCTTTGATAAATTCAAGTATGGTAGGATTTGCTGAAAATTTGAAAGAACAGCTCAAAAGGTGAGGGACAAAGTGTGACAATTTCAGTATGTGACAGCCTACTAGTATACATTTGCCTGAGTACTTCTGATCATGCTCCTCTCCATCATTATGTATGAAATGTGTGTAAGCTGTGTGAGTCTTGTCTGATTTTAGGGTTGTACATGTTCATTTGTAGTTTTCATTCAATACAGTGGATTTAATATGGTCATTGTATTTGTGTGGATTTAATGTGGTCATTGTATGCCCTATTACAGAGAAATTCAGTTTCTGCTTCTATATCACTTCAGTATATGTAGGAACACACACACACACACAGTTGGACAATAACTTGGTATCATTATATTTATTTGTTTTTTCTTGCAGATGAACACAAGTTTTCTGAATGATGTCTTCCTGAATGTCTGTGTGTCTATAGCATGTATCATTATACATGACATACTTATTAAACTCAAAACATTACTAAAGTAGCAACTGCAGTTTGTATGATAATATCAATAAATTAATCATCACTAAATTACCAAATTAATATACTTTAATTAATATTACTATTATTTCTAAGATTTTGTAATGTATACAATAAAGTTCATATCATTTAATAGTCCAGACTTGCTTTAAAAACACTATTACTAATGATGATATTTATAACTGCACATGCTGGAGTACTATGTAGTTAAATAATGAAAAGTAGTTATTCTACATATAGATTATATAATATGTACATGTAGAATCTGATCACGCAGGTATGACATGTGCACTTTGCGGAAACAGAGGGGCGTTTTGTGGTTTGCAAGGAATTCGATTTTATAGTAACACCTTTTACAGGAAGTGTGCGTGCTAGTCAGGTGTTGTCCTGTGACTTTCTCCAGGTGACGCGCTATTAGTCATGCGTACACGTGATTCTCGAACGAACTCGTGGCATTGACCGGCACGTGGATCGATGGTTGTGGTTTACAACGTTTGTTGGGATTTTTTACTAATCCAATGTACGAGGTTGACGTTCGAATCGACTAATCATATGAGGTGAGCTTTTCAAAGCAAAGGTACGTTTTGTTCTGTAAATGCTCACGGCCCGGTCGATGCTTTCCTATATATTGTGTTTGTGTGTGACTAGTTGCCTGCTACCACTGTTACTGTGTCGTGTGGCACATGTCGTCTGTGTCTTGCATGATCAAAAGTACATTCGTACGTATACATGATTATAATGGTACAATTTGCTGTAAACATGCTATAAATGGTGAATGGCTAAGTAAATGCAAATAATATATACTCAGTCTGAAAGTATTGAAGTTCTTGATGGATATAGTAATACACATAGACAGTCTTACAAAAAACATGGCTAATTTTAAGGTAAAATGAAATAATGTTACAGTTTTAATTGTTAGTGTTTTGGGTTTTGTGTATGTGTGTAAAATATAAATGTCATAATGCAAGATCAGGAGTCTGTTCGAAGTTTTTTCAGTAGGATTTTCTGCACAGAAGTATAAAATGTCAAGTAAATTCATTGCATTATCATAATATTGAATGTCTCTATGACACACTTGCATACCTGCTTTACCTTCACTCATTGTTGTTTCTTCATAGTTGTTAACCTTCTTTACCTGATGTAGGGAATTATTGTACTATTGTAACAGATCAGGTCCTGGATCACAATTACCCATTATGCATGAAGATGTGCAATATGCTTGGTGATAGGTTTAGATAGAGTGCCAGATTATGGAACCTTCATGCACTGTGTACATAGTATTGTGTAACACTTAGCATTAGATTTTTTTCCAACTTACTAAATCTTGCAGTTCACTAGGCTGTAGGTGTAGGAAGGTACAATCACTCCCCTTCCTACACCCATTCTTTCCGGTGTGAAATCGACAGATTTGAGTGCCGAATTTGTTGTTTTTTTTCCCTTTCTTCTTGTTGTCTGTGCATTATGTAAAAAATCAGAGTAACTAGCCAAGGACAAAATTTACCAAAATTTATTTGATGTGACTTACTTTTGGACTTGTTTCCTTGACTGCTGTCATAGAAATTATTGTTGACTACAATACTTTTGGGCATCCCAGCAATTTTTCAACATAAGTATGGGTTTAACTGCGCTAAACCCTTTTAAATACCCTATCTCTGGGAGCCAGTTCGGTGCTAAGTGTATATTGTTTAGCAGTTTTGTGGTGGAATTATTTTACATCTACATACATTCCTTTCAGTGTGTTGTAGGTCAGCTGGCTTGCCTCCCCTAGGAAGGTGGTCAGCAATACCTGCCTGTTGGGGGTCTTTCATCACAGGGTGCATGTGACATATGCATTGTCAGAATTATTTAGCCCCACTACTTATTGCAGTGTCACAAGTAGCAGAGCTAAAGACACTCAGAGCCACTGGCCAACTAATCACAGAGGGGGGGGCTATTCTAGTCAACTGGGCCCACTCACTCTTAGCCTGACTTGGACACTGATTCAGGTAGTGGGAGTCCCCCATTCAGATAATATTAGCCATTGTATACACTCATCTCCCCTTACCCAGACACCCCATAACCGGGCATGTCTACTTAATTGGCGACTTCCAATGTACATGGTGAGGTCTCACGTTGAGCAAGTTCAAAAGATGGTGTAGTCTAATGTATAGAGTAGTTTTGCTATCCACAGAAGCAAAAAGCATGTGGCATCAAAGTCCTCATTTTCTTTGCACTCTGGAGGTAAAACCCAAGGTGGGTGGGGGGGCTGAAGAAGACCATATAGACCTTGCACCTCAACTTGCTTTTTTGTGCCATCTCTTCTAGTAAGTACCATATGATATCTTCCTTTGTGCTCATTGTCATGAATCAAAAACCGAGGTAAATTTAAAACACATGGGCTCAATCGTTCTGTCCATGCGTTATGTTCAGGCAAAGTACTGTTATGGATGGATTACAAACTGTCCACTAGCTGATTCGTCCCATGGGTACTTCTTACCATCTGCCGACGAGAAGTATTAACAACTTGTGAGCAAACTGCTGGGAAGTTCCAATGTTAAGAAACCACATTGTGGGTATAGTGGGGAGGGATCCAGTGTCTGGTTACACAACGGTTGAGACAGTTCCACTACTCCTATTTATGCCACTTGTTTCTGACTTGTTGGCAGCTAGTGCCCAATCACAGGGTGCCCAGATAAGGAGAGTATGAGTGTACTTATAGGCATGTCAATAGCTTAGGCAAGGTGTGCTATGAGTATAGTCAGAGTTTTCGTCTCCTTGCTTAGTTTTTTGTATGCATGTGTTTTCTTTGCATTGCGTTTTTCTAATTCCACCATTTCAAGTTGTATTTTAGTACGGCAGGAAAGCACTTTGCCTCTAAAGAAGCAGGTTAAATATTTATATGTGTTTGACTGTCTATCACCAGAATGTTTAATCTTATCTAGCTCACTTAGCTCTGGGTAATACCCCAAAGTCCTTCGTAATGCACATGCAAGCTTAGATTTCAACTCCTGCTCGTCATTCAAAGTGAGTGAGCTTACGACTCCTTGGTTTAGGTCACTATTGTCTTCTTGTTGGTCACAGTTTACAGCCTGATCTTCCTCAGAGTCTGTTTCTATTTCAGTATTTACAGTGGCAACTAGATCTGCTTCAAATTGATTCTCAATGGAAATATCACTGCTAGAGTCACTTTCCTTGTGTTCGTGACTAGTGTAGTGGGTAGATGTTGCTACACAAGAAGGCAATAATGTTACAGTATTAGGTCCTGTGTCACCATGCATCTCAAGAGTAGATTTATGACTGGAACTACAATCAGTGGTATCACTGATATGTATGTCCATTTCTGGGGCACTAACACATGTTTCCATTTCTGGAGTGGATGTTAGTGAACACGTAGGGAATGAGGTGTCCGTGTCACACGGCATCTCTAAGTTGGGGGTGAAATTACGGCGAGAACTAATTTCAGTGTGTTCATTAGTACACATTGCTTTTATAGGGGTAGATGTTACTACACTAGTTGGCAATGGGGTACTACTACTCACAGACTTAGAAGACATGTACGGCTCACAGTTTACTGTTATTGCCTCCGGCAACATGGAAATTTGTTCTGGAGTGCAATCCATTGTACCATCCTGGCTTGTGTCTAATCCTTGACTATCCAAGGGTGTGGTAGAAATTTCAGGTTGATTGCTTTCTTCCAACACTGTAAGGTTGAGGAGTGTACCATGCACATCATAAGATCGTACAGCATTCAAATGTATTCTAATTTTATCAAGTATTATCTTGTTCCAACTTTGTGATGCTCGAAATGACACATCTTTTAGTGTGTGGTTTCATACATGAAGTAAATGAGGACCTTCAGCATGACTGTCTGGGTCTTCATCACTGTCACAATAGTGTACAGCATGGTCAGTATCTCTGTACCACCAAATGCCTTCCCCCTGTATCAAAAAATGAGCAATTCTTTCCAAATGGCTTTGAAATGCAGTTATGTGGTCATGTATAAAGGTTTTGTTAAAGACACTTCCTGTGTAGCTGGGAAGTGTTTCTGCAGCCTTGTTAATTCTGGAATTGTTGCTGTGTGTGAGGTTGTAGCTGTTTGTGAGAGAGTCAGGTGTCATTTGCTTACACTGCAACCTTATAAGTAAGGCTTCAATGAACCCATCTACTTTATGGTCAGTGTTCTTAGCAGAATTTGAAGCTTGTTTGAAGGTGCGCTCCTCTGCTTCAGTATTAACCGACCTACTACAAACCAGTTCATGCTGTACTGGTCCATGTATTAGCATGGAATGAAAGTAGATTGAGCATTTTTGAGGTTTAACCATGTCTAAGTATAGTATGTGATGCAAAAATGCACAGTTGTAAAACTGTAAGCACTGCTTGGGGCATCGTCTACTGTCATTGGAATACACTATTTCTGAAATCTTCACTATGGTACTTATTAGCAAGAATAGATTGTCCTGTCTGTCTACTCTGCATTTCACCAGAATATGCATTACCTGTATTATGGCTTCCCTGAGATCAGATCCATAAATCTTGGGCTTTGCCCAAAAAGCTTTCAAGTACAGGCTCACCTGCCTGTTTACCTCTGGGTTGTGGATTACATTTGGGAGCTGCTCTAGCAGATGTTTCACATGACCTTTGAGATCATGAAGGGGCTCAAATGACAACACTGTATATGTAATGAGATTCATATCTAGGAGGTCAGTGACTGGATTCAACAACAGCAAGGCTGGAACCCTTTGTACACCACATAAGTGGCTTTTCAGCTCATCCACCATGCCTTTCTTAGTTGAAGAGAAATCAAATATACCTCTGCTTACTAATTCCCTTTTTAACTGTTCACTGCTTAGTGTGTCATAAAAATTCACCTTGTTTGGGACTTTGCCAAATATTCCTGCTGTTGCAGTATGTTGAATGTCTCTGTAACTCCTACACAGGGTGTTTATAACCGTCTGTTGCTTGTTCCGATTGTGGGCGGTGCTTGTTTTCTACGTCATCAATTAGCGGCTGTTTTTAATGCGTCATTTGGCGTCTATCGGATGACGTACGAAATTTCACGTATCAACAGAATGGGGGAAGAAGGCGACTTCTGTGACGTTTTGCCTATACGTATCCGTGAAACGTCACGAAAATGGCAGTTTTGTTGAGGGCGAAGATGAAGTCGCTTGGTTAGACCTCAGATGCATTCGAATCTCACCAAATCCAACTTCGATGGAATCTTAAGATGTTTCGGTTTGCGAAAATCGTTCCGGGCATAGTGCTACAATCAAGCAGTTTTTCGCAATTGGACCATTTATGCTAAATTTTGGCCGTTTGAAGGGTGAAAAAACAGGTTTTTCGGTTATAACTTTCTTACGGAAGATTATAACCTATAGCCCGGAACGATTTTCAGATAGCTTATCACTTGTTCTGTCTTTTCGTGTTGTTTAATGGGAATTGAGAGGGATCTGAGGTCTAACCAAGGCGAAGTTTGTCTAAAACTGCTATGTATTCCTAGCTGGCTATCTTCCTTCAGACAATAGAAACAATCGCTAGTTAAGTACCAACATGCGCGGAATATATACAACTTTCGTCCAATAAGAAGAACTGGGTGAAAATCTGGTCAACGAAGTAGAAACAATCGATAATTTGTGAAGCTATTTCAAGACTGCCCTTTTTTGCATTTTATTCCTGGACGGTTATAAATACCCTGTGTAAGCTTGCTATGATGTGCCTTTGTAAAGTCAAGGCAATCATTTGTGTGGCAGTTGCATGCAATGCAACAATAATGGCCACCCCTTTGAATACCTGCCTTAAACCAGGCAGACTGTTTGTCTCCTTTAAAAAACTGAAGTGTGTCATGGATTTCAATTCCATCTTTGGTTGTAATGGTTTCAGATAAACTATCTAGACAAGCTACTCTTTCTGGGGTTAATCCAGCTTGATCAGCTGATGATGATGAGCAATGAGCCATTATATATATTTCCCCCTGTTCAACCAACTCCTGTACGGATGCCTTTGTTTTAGGGGATTCAGCTAGCTCAGGGTCTGTGTAGAAGACCAAGGGGTCGTAAATTACCCCTGAAATTATTAGTAATAAACCATAGCTTTCAACGACAGAGTGGTCAGACCAAATCCATAGGGCTCTAGTTCGTTCATAGTCTTTAAGTTGTTTTTGCATTTCTGCTAGATCAAGACTT
Organism: Halisarca cf. caerulea; assembly: GCA_963170055.1. Taxonomy (NCBI): domain Eukaryota; kingdom Metazoa; phylum Porifera; class Demospongiae; order Chondrillida; family Halisarcidae; genus Halisarca; species Halisarca cf. caerulea. The sequence goes on from CAUJGJ010000003.1 coordinate 543,123, forward strand.
TCAAAATTGTGTAGGGCACATGGAGCGACCTTTGACACTATATCTAGGATGTCTTCTCTGCTCATTCTAGCTATTTCACAATCAATGTGTAATCTCATTGGTTCTCTCTGCTTGCTAAGTAGCTTTTGTCGTAATTCAAGAAGGGAGAACTTACGACCAATTGCAGTCTTTTCGTGCCTTTCACCATTATGATAGTATATGACTGGTAATGGGCAGCAAGGTGTACCTAGATCAATCTCTTTGCTTTCAATTAGCTCTTTTTCTTGTTTTTTGAGCTTCTTGTAGCTAGGTGTTGCTGGCATACTCACTTTTGAGTTTTGAAACCTTTTCAAGGTACTTTTGGGCTTATCAGTAATCTTCAATCCCGCAATATCTACTTTCAGGTCTAATGCTAGCAATTTGATTTTGTGAGCTGCATCTGAGCGCTTGATTTCAAATTCTTTTGTGATTTCAGTGGCTACAAACTTCTTCCCTGCAGGCCAATTGCGGAGTTTATGGCATATTGCATCAAACTGTTCGTTAGTTTGGCAGTCATTTGCACTCAGTGCAGTTCTAGTTTGCTTTCTTCGGGATACTGTTTGTGGTGCGTCAAAATACGTGGTAAGTCTCTGACGTGTGTGCTTAGAAAAGCTTAGGTCTTGGGAATGTACCCGCACTATAGCATTATTTGCCAGTGCTTCATTGCATTCTTTTGTACATTGCTTCATTACCTCTTGTCTATTTTCCCTTAGAACCTGTTTTATGGGACCTACATGCTTCACTGCTACTTCTGCAAAGGTCTTTCCAGTTGAAGCAATGCAGAAGGAGTTAAATTTCTCAAACTGCACCTTGGCAAATTGTTTCTCAGACACTGTTTTTGCTGGCCCATACCTATTTTCAACGTCTTCAAGTATGAACAGTGGTTTTAAAGGTATAGCTGATTGCAATTCTGGATGTTTTATGGCACAAGCAGTGCACTTGGAAATTGTGTGATTTTTTGTTAGTTTCATTCAGCTTTTCCCAATTTTGCAAAGAAAATGTTTTAATGTACTCCTTTCGGAGTGATGTAGATTCCCATCTTGCACTAAAAGCAGTTAAATTAAATACCTTTTTTGCATACCTTTCAAAATATGATGGCCCTTGATAGCTAGGTGCCTGAAAAGCGGTTTTGTCTAGATTACAAATCTTGTCAAATTGCTTTCAAAATTCTTTTAGTGGGTCTCTTTGGTAAACACTAGTCTGGTTTACAGGGTCACTGTTTACACAAGACGGCATGCAATTGGCTTCTTCTTCAGAACATTCAGTATCACCTGAACGTTTTTCTCCTGAATGTGTACTAACCTGTATCTGAGGCACATCAGTCTCCATCTCCTTGCTTTTATCGTTATTATCATTGCACTCACCACTTTGCATGTCAACATGGTTATTCTCACAGGTCAGTTGACTGCTACCGCCTTGGTCTTTGCCTAGGTCAGAGCTTTGGTCCACATGCTCTTTTGGATCTTTTGGAGTGATGGATCTGGCATACAGCTGGTAGATAGCTGTGCGGGCATACCCACAGTTCAAGACAAGACCAGCATTTGCTGAGAACATTCCAGTTCTGTTTGTAGGGCATATACAGATAGTTTATTACTATTATGGAATTTGTACTGTTAAGTAGGGTGCTAACTAAGTGCATGAGCACATCAGTGAGTGACATTGTCTTCATACATGTGTTAGCACTGACAGCCCCATTATGCTTCACACTTTTAAAGAGAAATGTCTCCCCTCACCTTGTTTCTTCCCATATTCTGTAAGAATGTCGAAGAAAGCATCTTTGATGTTCTTTGACATATTCTTGGCATCTCTACAGTTCATGACAAAATAGAAGGCCCTTGGCTGACAAGTCCTCAAGGATAGGCACCCACAAACCACAGACACAAACACACAAATGGTAAAATGTCCACCAATATCATCTACTCAGTTGTCTGTGTGGATGTAGTCCTTATGGCTATGAGAAGACATTGAAATGTACCGTACTTTTATACAAGTACTCAGACACCACCTATTTGCACACACATAAATACAAACAATTATTAATACATGTATGTACATACACATACACACACACACGTACACATGTGCATACACGTACACATACTTGATCACAAGTACACGTACGCATGCATGTACACACGCATACTCACCCGCACACGTAGACAATGGCATTCCCATTCACGATCAGATGAGACAGCTTCTCTCCATGAAGCCTAATATTGTCCTGAACATAGCACAACTCATTGCTCTCCAAATGGGAGTAGGATACCACGTAGTGAGTCAGTGAGGCCCATTTCAACCAATTTCGACATCTCCCCTCTGCAATAGTTCAATCAAAAAGGATACAATGGACAAGATGTACAGTGTGTAGAAAATGTCAAAACTACTTCCGCAGGTATGTTATGTCCGATCTGGACATAAACAAAAATGGCCGCCGTTATCGAAGGAGTGAAATCAATCGGTCTGTTTTGCATGTGCACGAGTAGTGATGTCCACAAAACACCTTGTGTTATATCTTAAGCATATCTACTTTGTATCTGAGTCATTTAGATTCTTCTGGAGGGTCACAAAACTTCGTATGACGAGTTTTTCTGAACGTATAAGAAAACATAAAAATGCAAAAACGCGGTGGTAGAAACTTAGGCTTTTGGACACAAAACTTGGTTCGAAAGAACACACAGATATCGAACTTACTAAATCCGAATCAGGGTCTTCAGGCTCCACTGCATGGCTGTTATGTCCAAGGATTTATGCAAAATTCTACGGTGACTAGTTACAATCTGTTGGACATAAAACAAACGGAGCAACGTACAGAGACCCTGATTCGGATTCTAGGGGTTTGAACCTTCGGCAACAATACCTCAAAGTATCATGGTGCAAATCGGTGATTTCTACCACCACGTTTTTCGATGAAGTTTTCTTGTGGTGAAAGCTAGCTTCCTTCAGTAAAATCACGTGACGTCACATGCAATCGTGCTAGCAGGCTAGTTGTGCTCGTAGTCACTTTTCCACAATCTCGCTATAGTACCAGTTTTCGTTCTTCAGAGAACTACCGAGGAACGTACGTTCGCAGTACTGTGCTCCTTACCAAGTTTATCTCTTATCAGATCAATTATGTTAGACTTGTTCCAGGCGGCCTAACTGCGCAGTGCACGAATTCGATGTTTTGAAGCCCACAACTTCCCCTTAGAATTTACTTTTGCCTTCACAACGGTCGCAAAATAGTTTCGAAAAGCATATTATGCGCTCAAAATATTGGTTCTTCTGGAACTCAAGTGAAAAACGTGTAAAGCCAGGCAATGACGTCATCGACTAGCCAGCAGGTCGCGCGAACAACACGTGATATAGCCTCTAAATGTGTTCCAATTTTATTACATTCCTCACAACCGCATACACGCCCACTTTACCTCGGATTCGGACATAACATACCTGCGTCAATCAACTTCCTGAATAGCGTAAACTTCGATACAATGGACACTTCTCTCAATCCTGAATTAAACACACTTTAAATTAGCACAAATTGAGTCTCTAAACCTCTGTATAACAAAGTATTCAACTCCAAAGTGTCCTCTATATGGAGGTTCCACATTTGGTGGAAAAGACCCGAACCCCCAAACATTTAACTTCCATTTACCAAATCATTGCAAAACATTACAGAGTGCTACACCGATGGGAGGGGTTCAAAATTCAGTTTGACTTATCAGCATATTCAAACTGAGAGTTCTACTTATCAGGATATTCAAATTAAAAGTTCTGCTTATCAGGAGATTCAAATTAAGAGTTCTACTTATCAGGAGATTCAAATTAAGAGTTCTACTTATCAGGATATTCAAAATGAGAGTTCTACTTATCAGGATATTCAAACTGAGAGTTCTATTATCAGGACTGCATTTCTCCAGAGTACAGCACAGAACGTCAATACTCACTTGTAAAGATGATCTTTCTCTGGATGGCGACAGTCATAGAAAAGTCAATTTTCTCAGAGAATAGTGTTGTCACGGAGACAGGAAAAATGTTCTACAAACCCCAAGAAAGGGGATAATCCTGTTCCAGGCCCACACATGATGACAGGAGTCGATAAGTCCTTGGGGAGGTGGAATGGATTGATAGCCCGAGCAAAAATGGCCACCTTGAGGACAGAAGACCACAAACAAAACAGTGACACACAGAGACATACATAGGAACCAGTAACAAACAAAATGGGAATAGAGCTACTGACTGCTAAACAATTTCAGATCAAGTGATCGGGCAACGCAATTCAGAATATTGGAGACAATCAAACTCAGTTGAACTTCTACCATCACATCCAGTCAGCCAGACCAGGAGAGTCCTGCTGTAATAGTACATTATTCCGAGACTTTCTTCATTACTGTATACAGTGGAACCTCTTATAACAAACTCCCTGAATAGCAGAAACCTCCATACAACAGACAATTCTCTGGGTCCTGAATAGACCAAACTCCAAATAGACCTCCAAATAGTGGAAATCTCTGCATAACAAATTCTTCAGTGGCTCTCTAAGTGTCCGTTATAGAGAGGTTCCACTGTATTTCTAAATTTTCTGCCTTATCTATCCATACTTAGATTAGAGGAAGAGTGCTGGCACTGACGTAGATCACTGGCACGACTTCTATACATTGAGATTGTAAAGTGGTTGCCATGGTAACAGACATATGCCAAGAATCGCTACACAACTCAACATTAAACAGCATAGACAATCACCAACATGCAAACACATGCGAGAACCAAATGGATTGAATCACACGTTTAGGTTTGCCAGCATGCAAAACACACATGCATGAACCATACGGATCGAATCGCACATGTATAGTACCTCTGTATTGTCCTTTGCTGCACAAAGGTCACACAGGCAGTTAACTTATACACAGGCCAAACCTGTACCGAAGACACAGACACAATACAGACACAATACAGACACGTGTTGATCAATTTCAATATTCACCAGGAAACAGAAACGTGAAGAAAAGTGAATACAATAAGGCAGGAGTCCACAAATTAGCGCATCATGAAACACAGACATGCAAACAGTTTACGAGTCACTGATGTACGACTGAACCACACCATAGACTGCACATGATGAAGATGACTTATTCTCACTTCTGGCTCTACAGGAGGGACAGACTGGTGCAAGTTTATCACTCTGCAATTTTCAAAAGTGGTTTGTCGTGGAAATTTATCTCTTTGAAACTGTAATGTCGTATGGTATCACACTGCATGGAGATGCACAATGCCAGCAGGCAATCATTTAAGTAACACTGAAGTCCGTTAGGTCCCCTGCACAACCACTCCCCTCTCTCACCTCTGTGCAGTGGTCCATGTTCTTGGGGGAAGACCGATCAAGTTGAACACGAGTTTAAACTGTTGCCTAGCAACCGGCAGGCTGCTAGCTGCTGAGATATATCTAGGCAGCAGTTTGGACATACTTTCTACAGAGGATGGAAAAGGTAAAGATAGCTTTCATAGACTTTAGCTGGCAAGACGTCTCTTATGTAGATAGAAATCCAAATAGCAAATCTGCATTTCTTTGTCCGATTCTTCACTAAATTTTAGAGGCATGACCGTTTGAGCGTAACAGTGATAAATTTTCCAAAAGAGCAAGATTTTTCCAACTTCTGCTGCTGTGGGGGTATAATAGTTTTATAATGTACATCTTGGGGTTTTGAGTTCTCTAACATGTATGGTTATTTTGTTAGAGGTACGACAAGATATTTCATTCTCAAAACCTCTTTCTTAGGGTTTTTGCCTGTACTGCATGCTTGCTTGATCGTGTAGTTTTGGCATATGCATCAATGATTATGTTGTGTTGATAATTACTTGCCTTCTGTTTGTTTCAAATTGCTATGAGACTTGTCATTTTAGTTCTTTTTCCTTATATCTACATACACAAACAGAGAGGACAGTAAAGACAAGACATACTCAGAGGAAAAGTCAATCATCTACTCCTTAGACAGTGAGTGACCATTTCTAGAGACATTTACGTAGTCTCTCTGGGAACAATTGTTACATAGGTGACAGATTTGTAGCCAGTGTCGACTACACGGAGGCACTCAAGTACAATCAAGATGACATTACAAGTATTGACATTGACCCAAAGGAATGAGTGGAGGCAATGAGCGAGGACATAAACAAAGAAAAGCCATGTCCACTGTTAGTTAAGTAAGGCAGCTTTTTAACTCAGGGTTTGAGCAAGTTTTGTCTCCCCCAAACATAATAATAAACAGATTCCCTAAATTTAAAGCACAGATTGTCCAGAAGATTTTCCTTGAAGCAGAGTCTGAGGTATCTACATACTTATGCACTTGCCTGTATCTCAGTAAATGTATATTCTGAGCCACAAAATACGTATTAGTCCGACTAGCCAGCCCCTACTACCACTATCCCTTTTCTCTTCATAAGAAGGGTAGCGGCAGTAGGGGCTGGCTCGCGAGGACAACACTACTCAGCTACTACTAAGCACTGCACTACCCCAAAGCACTACTCAGATGTACGCTCCAATGGTTAACTACCAACACAGACGCACAAGGGAACACAAATCCAGACTATGTGTATTCTTCTACAGAAAAGTGAAATCAAGGCCTACCTGTTTGAACTGGAATTACCAATTGCAAACTGGTCGTGGCAGAAGGCCTTTGGAATTTCGCAATACGTCTTTTACCCAGAGGTGAGCGCAATATCTACATGCTGTACATCAGTAATATAATTAGCCTTAGCTTCATACCGCCCATGCGTAGGCTGTGATGATGATCATCAGTCCTCCATTCTATTTGAAACTTACCATGCTGATTCTTCAATTGAAACCGTCTTCCCTTGGTACGAAACAGCAACAGCTTTGCAAGTGACTTGGCTTGAAAATCCTGCCCTTTCACGTGATTACACGTGGTGTAGCTGTTTTGACACGTGATTACTTGTTCCTTAAATTGTTCCTCGTTCCGTTCCTCGTTTTAGTCCCCTCCAAGAACGATTATCTGATTTGGCACAGTACTTCGCTTACCATGGGCAATAACGAATCAAAGCAGGAGGAATCAAAGCCCGACACTCGTGAATCCAGAGCGATTGGAGGAACAATTGGTGGAGGTATTGGAGTTACTACTACGGGAGTTGGGATCGGTTTGATGTTCTTAGGCCCGGTCGGCATGATCGCTGGCGGGGTGCTCCTGGGGACTGGACTGTCAATGTCAGCGAACACAGTGCAGCAATGCGTTCAAGACAAGGAGTTCAGCTACGGTCAAATGGGCATCAGCGCTGGTGTAGGAGCCGTGGGTGGAGTAGTAGCAGCTCCATTCTCTGTTGCTGGTGGAGCGGCAGCCACAGTGATTACTAGCACAGCAGGGAAGGTCGCCACAGTGGTGGGTGCTGAGGTGGTGGGAGGTGCAGTATCAGGTGCAGTTACGCAGACGATACAGAAGAAGGCAGAGGGAAAAGAAGTGACATTGACGGACGTCGGTAAAGGGGCTCTACTTGGTGGGGTAGTTGGTGGGATTGGCGGGGCAGCAGGGTAAGTGGCCACGTCTGTCACTAAAGGGGCACGGACTATTGGCGACATAGCCAGTAAGACAGTAATCGCTACAAAAATCACAGTTGGCGCTGCAAGCGGCGCTGTAGGTGGCGGTGGTGGAGCCGTTCTTGCAACGTTGATACAGAACGCTATTGAAAAGGGCGATATGAAGTACTCAAACTTCAAAGCGGTGATGATGGAGTGTGGCATGACAGAAGCCATGGTGGAAAAGTTGTGGGAATTACTTCTCAACAATGGAGTGATTGTCGACGAAGTGGTACAAAAGGAACTTCCCAAATCCTTTAAACTACCAGAGGAAATGGCCGTCTTTCGCGAGTTGGTGGAAAAGCTACTCGAAGATTCTCTGAATATTACAAAAGGTTTAGCTAGTGCTGCTGTGCAGGGTGTTGTTACAGGAGGTATAACCGGAGCAGCCACTGTTGCTGGTCAGCTCAAACAACAGCGGAGGATTGCCAAAGTACAGGTGAGGGACAGGGCTCAGCAGGTAAAGCGAGGTGCATGGGGTGGCTCCATGGAGGCTGAAGCATATGGTAGCAAACACAATAAGTGTGTTGTCATTCACCACGAGGATGGGAGCACTACGGTGCATGGACGCAAGAAAGCTGCCGATGAAGTTCACTTACATTACAGCACTACAGAACAACACTACACCCCTGCCAATGCTGACGGAAAGAGAATATCTAAGGATTTACCTGCATCAAAGCAGGGTGACTGCTTTTTCAAAGCCATTGCCTATTCTACTGGTGACGATCCTCGTGCACTTCGTGAGACGATTTCAGGTACCATGCAGGACAAACCACTAAAGCTGAAGGGTACAAATTTAACAGAGTTAGAAAGTGGCGGTGTTTACCAAGGGGGAGGGGAAAAAATGACAAGTGCACCCAAACCGTCTGAGATAAAAAGTTCCATAAGGAAGGCAATAAAAAGTGTACCAGATAGTGAACTTGATCCGAAAGTCAAACACAAGCTATGCCAAGATGCCGACATTGCAGTAAAAGATCTGCTGAAGTTAGGTCGGAACAAGCATGCCATGAACCGAATGGAAGCGCTTGGAGAGAGACGGGGGGGACTTAACATACATTGTCTGCGGGGTGACAGAAAGGGCCAGATTGCAGTAGACATCAATGTCTCTGATCCTAACGCTACTAATAGAGGCCCTTACAGACTCATCTTCAAGAAATTTAAGAATACTAAAAATGATTTCTTTGGGTTTACATTCCATGAATTTCTTCCTGAACACAACTACTGATCAAGAATACCGTGAACTGTTGACACATGATTAGTTTGTATCATTAATATTGGCTATTTGGAGTTAATCGTTTCTCTTAATACTGTATTAGTTGAAATCTTATAATAATTACACTTCAAACAATTCAAATTGAGTGACTGATATTTTACTGAAAACACTATATAGAAAGTTGTAAAGCCAATAATGCATGTGGTCCCCTACCATTGCACGTGGTCCTCCACAAGCATGAGCAATATGAAGATGAAAACCTTTTAGCTTCAATAAGCATCACCTTTCCCTCTATTTCTCAAAAGATCGGTTTACCTACACTGTTTCGAGGTGTCCTGCCTTCTCTCCCCGAAGGAGCATCTGCTAATGACACCTTCCTCATGCTCAAAGGTTGGACTAAAGGTATATTGCATTGTGTTTGTGAACAATTTCAATATTGGTAGGTATTGGTCCGTAATGCCTCCACAGCGTACTCTGTACATACCATTGACAGTGCTCAAGTCAGATGGCTCACCCAACACAATTGTGGTATTTAAACAGGACAGCAGCCCTGCCTTTCCAGCAATCACTCAGCTTGTTCAATGTCTGTGAGCGCCCTAATCTTTATGAGACTCATGTTGACTGTCATGTGACTGCGAACACACCAATCTTTGTATGAGACACTTGTTAGCTGTCACATGACTGTCATGTGACTGTGAGCGCACTAGTCTTTGTATGAGACTCATGCTGGCTGTCACATTACGTTAAGGTAACACTTGTTTGTAAGAGAATTCAATTGCAGAATACTATTATGACTGTCGAGCTAGTGGTACATAGCCCATGTCTCTCCTGTATGTACCATTCTTATAACCCAGCTGGTATATACATCCAAAATTCTATTATAGCACATATTTATATCTATATTATATACATATATATATATATATATATAT